>JAIGNY010001057.1:0-475000 GCA_020152595.1 Chiridota heheva
AAGAACAGCCTTTGAGTCGGAGAAAATGGCAAAGTGGCTGAGAGGAGAGTACTCAATAAAGTTGAGGGCGAGGAGAATGGCCTTAGCCTCGGCAGAAAAGATGGATGAGTAGTCAGGAAGTCTGCTACTGAGGGTGATGTCTTGGATGATGGTAGCAGCAGCTGTCTTGTTGCCTTCCTTGGAGTCATCAGTATAGATGGAGGTGTAATTTGAGAGTTGGTCTTTGATTTGGTTGTGGAGATTGATGAAGAGGTCAGGGTGGGTTTGAGTTTTATGATAAGTGGAGAAGTCTAGGTGGACAGAAGGGAGGGGGTGTCCCAAGGAGGAAAAGTGGGCCAGGAGTAGGTGCCGAGAGTGGCGGGGTTGATGCCGAGATGAAAGAGGTCTGATTTATTGCGTAAGCTGAAGGGAGGGGATAGGGTTTTAGTCCTATCAAAAAGGGAGGAGAAATTGGGGTACCTAATGAGGTTGTAAACAGGGTTCTGGGTGTTGGTGAGGACTCTAAAAGCATAGGAGAGGCTAAGCTTTCTACATCTAAGTAGAAAGGGGGGTTCGTTGGCTTCAACATGAAGGCTGGTGATTGGGGAGGTCCTGTAGGCTCCTAGACAAAAGCCTGAGGCTTTATTTTGGATGGTGTTGATGTGGTTGAGGAGAAAAAACAGGGTCGTTACAATATTTAGAGCACTTCCTTTCACAACTTTACACTGTTGATATGTATATGCCTATTAATATTATTAGTTATTATTATTTGAATGTTGTGATGAAATAAATAATTAGATTTGAAGTAAATGAAATATACATCTCTGCGAGTAATATCAAATTAATTCATTACCAAGGTGAGTCTATTTAGAGTCACCATAGTTTCTAAAAGACTTCGTTTCTTTTACAGCTCCCTGGTTCAAAGTGGCCATTTTTATCAAAGTTCTCATGTACAGATTGTCCTAGGTTATGGGTACAAATTCCGTTTAAGGTAAAATTGATTTAAAAGTATGTGTCTTATTTAGGATGAATCGCTGTTATCAAAATAAATCAAAATAGTGCAAGCTTTTTTTTTAGAATGTAAAAGAAAGCTACTGTATGATAGTAATTAGTACTTAGTTTGGGCTTTTTATGGGGTGACTAACCTTTCTTAGCCCGTAATCTTGTTATGTTATGTACCATAATATGAATTCGCTAAACCTCTAGATGCTGTTAATTCAAAACAAAAGCAGATCTAAACAACGTACTATAACACTGAAGGATATCGTTTTTATCAACACCATCCAAGCTAAAGGATTCTCGCGCTAAGGGAAGTCATGGCTACTTTCTGGATTACAGTATGTGGACCAGTTGAGCAAAAAGACCAGTTCCAAGGAAAACGTTCACAAAAATTCTGTGTTCATAGAAAAATTACCAATACCATCGAATTTAAAAAAAATCTATTGCTTTCCATCTACAGTATAACAAGCATCGATATTGTTTTCATTGAACTCTTTAAGAATTTGTAATGCTATTTGAGAGGGTGATTTTTCCTGCCATACTGCCATGTTGTCTGTTACTCATAACTACTCAGAAACTTAGAAATTATCAAATATATGTTCTTGTTAATAACAGGAAGAACTGTAAATGTTTTCTGTCTACTAGTGTAAGTTTAATTTAATTCTAATGTGTCAAGATTTTATTGTAAGTTTAAATTTGTAGTCATGGGACTAGTTCCACTACAAATTTTAGTTCCATGTGTCAAATGGAATGTTATGTCATGCTCACAGAGAATGATGAAATTTGTTGTTACATACACCATTATTCTAGTCTTACCTTAAGGCATTAAAGGCAAATTGACGTACTTGGGAAATACATGTTAAGCCCTACAGGCTACCAGAAGCCTACAAGTTATGCAAAAATGTTGGTATTCAAATATATTTTGGCACTCTTTGATCAAAATTGAAAGAAAATAACATAAAATGGTTTAAATATACAAAATTTGTACATGGAAAATGTAATTGCAAATTGTTCTGCACCCTAAAAACTTAAAATATGAGGCAATTAAGGAATTATGATATAAAAACACATTTTTCCTTGGAACTGATCCACATAGGCCTTATGGCCTACTTGGGTCCAGCCCTGGGCAGTCTGAGGTTATAACTCAAAAGGTTTCTGTTGGAATATCTCAGGGAAGGTTTTAAAAAGTAGTCCATGATGAAAAGTCATAGATATCTTCTGGGGTAGCCATAATTTGTGTGAGTGTAATGTGTTCATACATCATTAAGTGGTTTCTGAAAGCAAGAGTCATGTTATTAATAATTTCGCGCAACTGGGCCAGCAGACTGACATCGTCATATTGATAAGCCTACTTTACCTTGATGGCTACATCCATGAAATTGAATGTGGCTCTATGGGAAAGGGGGCCTATTGGCCCAAATTATCCCACATATATCTAGACGTTTCTTGAACGTAAGTAGAGACAACGCCGACAGCGTTTTCTGGGAGCCGAATCCATGTTCTCCAACCTCTCGAGAAAAAAAGAAAACTTAAGTTAGGGCTGGTGTAATTTTGCCCCCCATAAATTTGGGCCCCAAAATTTCCTAAAAAATGTCTAGTGAATTTGGTCCCCTCCGGATTGATTTTACCAGGTAATTTACTAGTGTGTATGTATGGTTCCTTAAATTAATTTTGTGTGATAAGCTAAAAAGCGATAAGAAGTGATAAGCTAATACATATAGTAATACACTAAAGAAAAAAAGGCTTGCATTACGCAAAACTGCAGTGAGATTTAGTGTGAAGGGAGAAGGGCTTTTTATTGCAAAAGGGAGACAAGTTGTCGTCTCCAAATTTCAAAGCAAAGAAGGGCCGGAATCCAAATTTCATAGCGGACCGTTTTTACTATGAGGGGGGGAATAAATTTACCGGATGGCTATGGCTTAATTGTCTGGGGGGCCCAAATTTCCTAGGAAATAAGGGCCGGGAATTTTTTTTTACTTTCACACCGGGCCGTAGCGCGTAGAATCATGGAGCAATGGGAAGAATGCGCATATCGCAATCATGTCTATAAATTCGTTACTCAAAAACAATTTAAAAACAAAAACAGTAAACCTTAAACTTGAAACCTAATTTTAATCCTAACGTTAATCCTTGCCCTACTTAACATAACAATAACTTCTTTTCTCCAGTAAATCGTACTTTTTGCTGTTTTTATATGGAACATAATAAATAGGACAAGCAAATTGATCAAGGTAAACTTATTTGTAGCATCCGCATTTTTCCAAAAGCGATCGAATTGCCTTAGGGCCTCACCAGAGCGCGACGTCATTCGCCCTATACTTTATAGAATATGGGCCGAATGACGTCACACTCTATCTACCTACTGTGGTGTAGCGGTTATCATACCTGTCTACAGACCACGAGGCCCCCGGGTTCAAGCCTGGGGTGGGTAGACACGCCAGTGCACCACAACTGGCTATCAAAGGCCGTGGACATTGACTTGGTTGTCGATGTTATGTCTGTCCGTACGTCGTACCTGTGTTCTCGTCCAAGTCGTATTGAGCGTTTCGTGATAGCGGTTGTACTATCATAACCGAATACGCAGGCGACGACCCCGTCATTGTAATTGTGTGTTCAGCTCTCTCTCTCTCGTCACACTCTCTGGCCTAACCGTCATCAACTTGATCAAGCCTAACATAACAATTTTAATACTTGAACGGATTCTGTGCGGCTACTGTTTGTGACACGCATATTAAATCGAAAATACACAAAAAAAGGACCTTGTATAAATAATATATAACATACCTATACTCGTGTGTAAATCTTGGGAGGCTCTATTATCATCTTTTTCTTTAAGTTAAGAAGTCAAGTAAATTACATTCGTTGAAAGCAAACTTTACAGAACTTGACTGCTGCAACTTGCAACTAGCTTTAACTTAAAGTCAAGTCTGTCCTTATGTGCGTAACGGTTCGCGATTTTTTTCCTATCTAGGCTAGGCTAGGCCGGCTAGATGTAAGCAGGGAGATGGAATAGATCTAATGACAAATTAATTAGGCTATTCAGCTTCTAGTAATGCTCGACTTTGAAGCTACCAAGTGTTATAAATATTCATTAGGTTTTCGCGCATGGTTACAACTACACCGATCTGACCATGGAAGTCTTCTACTTCCATGATCTGACGCTCCTCGTACCAGGGACCTCTAAATCACAGGTGTTCCTAACGTTATGGCAACCTATATGCTTACTATATATATGTTCCTAACGTTTTGGCAACCTATATCATAATGCTTACTATATATATATATAAAGATATATAGTAAGCATATAGGTTGCCATAACGTTAGGAACACCTGTTCTCTAAATAGCGTCCCTGCACACAGCTCAGATCTGCGTAATGGCTGGAAAGTCTGGCAACTCCGTGGTCGGAGTGTCGTCGCCGGAAAAACATGGAAAGTACGTTAAATTTGCTTACTAACGTAACGCTATTAACCGCTTCAGATAACTTAACTGACTATATAATTTTTTGGTGTTTATCTATTTTGCCTGAAGGCGATGTTCCATACTAAACTGCCTAAGAATAAGAATAATTTTTGTACGAGGGGTGGTGAAATTGAAAGGGACAATTGAGAGGTTGTTTAACAAATTTGAGATGATTGCTTCAAAATTGATGATATTTTGGTTGAAAAGTGAAGTTTTTGGTCCACAATTAAACATTTAGACCTCAATTGGAAATATGTTGTCATAGGCGTTAAAACGGGAGGGGGGAGGGGGAGGAGGGGAGGGGGGAGGAGGGGAGGGGGAGACCCTAATGTTGCAGTGACCTCCATGATCCCCCCAAACTAAGTCAAATTTTTGTTATCATTGAACTTGTGTTTTAGCATATCTTTGTATGCTTGTTCCAAAAATGAGGATGTTTGGTGCAAATTGGAAGAAGTTATTACTTAACGATGATTCAGTCGATACAAATAACAAGAACTGTCGGAAGGACAGTATGCTCGACTATTCAAAGGTAGTATACAGAATGGCTTATTGAAGGAAGTATAGAGGCAGATGAGTAGTAAGAGGTCACTATACAGATCCGAACAGTCCGGGTCTGTATAGTGACCCCTGAGATTTTTCTCTGGGTCATCGGTTGGTCGGGGCAAGGAGCTTCTACACATGGAGATCTGACGGTCGTAAAACCTTTGAAGCAATGTGTGTAGCCGCCGTCGTAAAACTCCCTAAATCACTCATCAAGGTCGTAAAAAAACTCCAATAAATCACTTCACACTATGCGCTTTGACACCGCTCGTGGAGCTGGCCCGACACGTAATAGGTGTACCAACTTGTGTGTAACGATCGTATATACACAATTATATATACTACATTTCTTGGCAGTTTGGGGTGCTTAAATGAACAATATTCAGGCTTACGGAAAAGAAAAGAAACTTTTGTCTTCTGACTTACCATATCACATGTACCCAGGCAAATGTCTTTCACCACTTTTTAACAAGATATAAAAACTCAGTACATTTTGGGAAAATTTGCCTCCTGTCGCCACACTTTTTGATGAGGCCTAACCCCCACCCTCCCTTTCTTTTACACACACTTTCCATATGAGAATTACGTCTCTAGCTGGGTACTTGCCAAACAGTATGTAGGACTAACATTACTCGCTGTAGGTACTCACTCTGACATTGACAAATTTTGAGCCAGATTTGTTTACGGGGGTTGTGGGGAATGAAGCAAGTGAAAAGGGATTTTGTCAAACACAAGTAAGGACCAGGTACTCACCCTGTGACATTTACCTACTACAATGAGTCACCCTATGTGACATTTACCCACTACGAGGAGTACCCACTCTTGATATTGATCAAATCCGAATCAGACTAGTTTACGGGTGGGAATGAAGTGCAATGGGCTTTAATCAAACACAAGAGACCAGGTACCCACTCTGTGTGACATTTACCCACTACATACTGTATGTAATATTTACCCACTGCGACGAGTACCAACTCTGACATTGACCAATTCGACTTGTTCATTGAGGTGAGGAATGAAGCATTTGATGAACTCTAGAGAGGACCAGGCCAATAGGCGGAATACCTTTCCTTTGTCCCCTCAAATTCAATCTATAGGGGCCCCAGGCCCTGAAAGCTCTATTTGTTTGGTGGTCTTGGGAAAGTGACTGTATGGAATTCAGGATTTTGTGAAATTATGCCTTAAAGGCCTTACCTTATAGCCCTTAAGGACAACAGTATATACCAGCTAGGTATAAATTTACAAGTCACCATTAATCCCCACCCCCTACCAACACCAAAAAGGACAATAGAAGGCAAATCCAGTAGTCAAAACAAGATTTATTGAAATAGATCAACTTCTGCAAAAAATATGAAGAATACTCAACTATCAAGATTGATCTCCATAAATGCAAAATAAACGATTATGAATTTTGCAGCACTTCTTACCTGGAAAAATAGTAACTAAATATTCCAAAGTTATCCAATTATGATATGCATTTCACCCACAAACCAATCATGTTAAGTGTTACAAAGAAAGACTAAAGATAAGCAAAGTAAAATGTGTTAATACATTTTCAAAAACATTTTCAAATACATCATACAATTGACACACAACAAAAGTCTCTTATAAATGAAACTGACATATTATCATAATTAATATCTTTCCAATTCTGTACAGTTACAGAAGAAAATAGATTAAAGAAAAATTACTGTTGAGCCTGTAGCTGAATTCTAAGTTGTTGAAGACCCTAAATACCTACTTCTTTCCTGGAATATAGTGCATGCAACTTGTATTTTACCTGACAAATAATTCAAACAGTAAGTTGATGCCACGATATAATAAAACTCTTTCTGTCTCTCTTGAAGCTTCTCAACCTCAGCTTCATAATATCATACTTGAAACAATGAAAATGTGGACTCATTTATTTATAGCATATAGCATTTATACAGTACTAGTTGCTCTGCAAATGTTAATTAAACCTTTAGTGTTTACATTTCCAAAGGCACCTACTAGCATCACCAACCAAATTAAATCAAGTTCTGTTGTGTGCCTTTGTTGTGTGTAATCGGATTTCCCTTTTGATTTGCTTTAAGTTTATCTGTAAATATTCATCTTTTCTACAGTACCATACAGATAACATTTGCTGTAAAATCTGAACAGCTTAAGACTAATTAATAGTCACATTAAATATTTTATGTGAAATCGGTTGAAGTAAGTTTCTATAAAACTTCCCTATCAAATTAAGAAACGAACAAGTATAAAGATTTGAGACACAATTTACCTTTCTAAAATGGTGAAAGCCAATAAACTTATAAATAAACCTTATATTACACTCTTGCATTTATCATTTAACTTTTTTTATTTATAAGAATCAACAAGACACACATAAGTTAACTATTAATGTGCAGTAAACATTTAGCACAAAACACTGCCTAATACTTAATAAAACTGCCTTACAATTGAAAAAAAACATAACCAAAAGCATAAGCAAAAGCCATACCATCAATATGTAATTTTTTTTTTTTTTTTTTGGTCGCCCATAGTCAAGTTTTTGTGAATGCAATAATTCAACACTTTCAGTGATGATTTACATACATAACGGGTTGATGTTGTCTTATTTTGCCAACCCCAAGATATTTTAAGATAGACTACTAATCCACTCAATAGTGGCTGAGGAAGTAGTGTTATAAATATGAAGCACAATAAACATCAGGATCGTCTACTAACTGTGGTGTAGCGGTTATCATACTTGTCTACAGACCACGAGGCCGTGGGTTCAAGCCTGGGTTGGGTAGACACGCCAGTGTACCACAACTGGTTATCTATCAAAGGCCGTGGACATTGACTTGGTTGTCGATGTTATGTCTGTCCATACGTCCTACCTATGTTCTTGTCCCGGTCGTATAAGCGTTTCGTGATGGCATTGTTACTATCATAACCGAATACGCAGGCAACGACACCGTCATTGTAATTGTGTGTTCACTCGTCGTCATCGCGTCAGGATGTCAAGCAACTTTCTCAAAACCAGATTCCCTCTGTAACTGTAGATAGCATACTAGTATGCTAACAAAATCAGTCAGATTTGTTTAAACATCAGATCTATAATGATATTAGGAAAATAATTTACAGAAGGGCTAATGCAGTTCATCTGATATTAGGCCTATCTGATATTTGACCACCTTTTCCTGTTTGGCAGAGGCTCGTCACTTATTTCTGCTTCACTTGGTTGACAGGCAGTTACATTGCTTTTTAATGCTCCAATTTCTACCTGCAACAACACTGGTTTAGCATGTGATGTCCAAACTGCTCCATTGTTGGGTTGTCATGGGAAGCTCTGGCTCCAAGCTGTTTAACAAAGAACTCTTCAATGGGTTCCTGGTTGAACTTGTCGCTTAGTACAAATGTCTTACCTTCTACTTGCAGCAATTCCTTTCTAATTTCAACAAATGAGTTCACTATCAAAGAAAAAGAGAACAACAACTGTTGTAACTTGAATTTATAATGCTGATTTCTTTAAAAAAAACACAGTATATGAAATCTGTGACATTGATGTGAAAAAAACAATGAGTTTTTGCTTTTATTTATTTTATATATTATCATTATTTATTTTGGGGGGAGGGGAGGGAGGAGGAAGGGGGAATGGAGGGGAAGGGGAGGAGGAAGGGGAATGGAGGAGGAAGGGGAGGGGAGGAGGAAGGGGGAGGGGAGGAGGAAGGGGGAAGAGGAAGGGGAGGGGAGGAGGAAGGGGAGGGGAGGAGGAAGGGGGGGGAGGAGGAAGGGGGGGAAGAGGAAGGGGAGGGGGAGGAGGAAGGGGAGGAGGAGGAAGGGGGAGGAGGAAGGGGGGAAGAGGAAGGGGGATGGGAGGAGGAAGGAGGAGGAGGAAGGGGAGGAGGAAGGGGAGGAGGAGAAGGAGGGGAGGAGGAAGGGGAGGAAGGAGGGGAGGGGGAGGAGGGGGAAGAGGAAGGGGAGGGGAGGAGGAAGGGGGATGGGAGGAGGAAGGGGGGGGGAGGAGGAAGGGGGGAGGGAGGAGGAAGGGGGAGGAGGAAGGAGGAGGGGAGGAGGAAGGGGGAGGGGAGGAGGAAGGGGGGAGGGAGGAGGAAGGGGGAGGGGAGGAGGAAGGGGGGGGAGGAGGAAGGGGAGGGGAGGAGGGGGGAGGAGGAAGGAAGAATTAGATTTTCTCAAATTTAAATGATTTTTGAATTTTCTTAATTTTTATACAACTCTACATTGTTAATGATGGAAAAGGTCCAAGTTAGTAAATTACTTGTGATCCAAAGAAGGTCGAAGGAGCAATCAGATGTTGAATAGAACACAACATGGTAGAGTGTGTGGTTCAGTCTATATCACACACATAGCCTTTTCTATGGCACACTCTAAAACTAAGGTATTATGCTTATCAAAGGTGTCCAAACAGCAGAAGGCATCCAAACAGCAGAAGGCATCCAATCAGCAGAAGGCATCCAAACAGCAAAAGGCATCCAAACAGCAAAAGGCATCCAAACAGCAAAAGGCATCCAAACAGCAGAAGGCATCCAAACAGCAGAAGGCATCCAACCAGCAGAAGGCATCCAAACAGCAGAAGGCATCCAACCAGCAGAAGGCATCCAAACAGCAGAAGGCATCCAAACAGCAGAAGGCATCCAAACAACAGAAGGCATCCAAACAGCAGAAGGCATCCTTAGGCATTTATTTTTTTAAATAAAATAATATTTAACACACCTGTTACGTGAAATCCTTGAGGTGACACGGCTTATGTACTTCTGATTCTCCCTCTTACTGATACCAACAGCTTCTGATCTATGCTTGCCATTCTGACAAAATACCTAAGGAAGTCCTTTACCAACCACTGAAATTAAAACAAAAGGGAGTCATTTATCAAAATATGTCATTCTAAATGTTACAGAAAGTGTCTATTACAAGTACCAGTAGAATAAAGTATTGGCTACACATATTCAAATCCATTATCAGTCTAAAGCAAACCCTGTAAGCATATTAGCATAGCACAAAAATGCTTTCTAGCACTAAATTTTTCACCTGCATCCCTCCTGAGACACAGCACCTTGTTAGTTTTAAGAAAATGCATTTAAATTAAAGACTTCCAGGAATTGAAAATCCCTTTGAAGGAAAATATCATTTGTCCAAATAATGATATGCCATCAATCCTACAAAAAGTGTTCATACACTCAAGGAGTGATCTTTAAATCCCCTGCCCATGCTGCAACCAACAAATGTCCTAAAAGCTGATGATTGATATCATTTTAGTAAACATACACATAAAAGTGAATATAAAGCTCAAAAAAAAAAAAACACATAAAAATGCTTACCTCAAGCCTTCCAGGTTATGCTTTTTAAATTTCGTTCAGAGATGACGAAGAGACCTCAAAATGAGATGATACATTTCCATCTAAAATAAAAAAATAATGAGGCAAAATACTAAATAAATTATCATCTTTACAGTATGTACAAATTCTGTGCGCACAGAGTGGTATGAATAATTAGTAATGGCCAGAAACTTAGCCTATTTATCATATGATTTACTAACATAATAACTACTGCAATATCTTTTGTACAAATGATTACACAGATCAAATGATCACAAACTATTATGGAGTATCTCTAAGCAAATGCTGTACATACATGTACATGAGAATTGATATCTTGTAAATGGCTTCTGCAGTTAAAATGCATTGCTAACTTACAGTAATAACAGTTGATATTGACAATTTAAACACAATAAGATGGCCAGGGATTCAAATGCACAAGTTCACACAAGAGAGTCTCCTTTGAATGATGAATCTGAAATGCGACAGCATTTTCATCAAGTGCTTTTGTTCATTCAACTTTTTTCCAATTCACCACTAATTTTCCACTTTTTTGTATAATGATTAAGACCCACTTGATCAAATTAAAACAAATCATCCTGGTGGGAAAATTTGGGAGGAACTTTAGAAGCAGATTCTCAAAAAATTATTAGACTCATGAACTTCAGAGGTGAATGATGTAATCTTATCAATTGTTAAAGAATCGTTTGTGTAATCTTATGGTTCCCATGCAGTATCCCTGGCTACAGTAGCATTTAAGTCGCATGGTCCAGCATCGTACTAATCCTAATAAAAGAATGATGCATATTCATGAAGAAAGAACTTATTATGTATGTTCAAACTATGGCATAATCCTGCCGGCTGGGCAGCAAAGTTGCAAGACCGCCAGCTGTACTACGCTAGCTTAACTATAAAATGATTTTTTTTTTATGTATCAATCATAATAAAGCAAATTGAGTATGACACAAAAATTACAGCCTGAGACTATCTGACTATGCCTTTCAATCATTTTAAACCTTCAGTTATTATTTTTATGCCATGAAGTGCAGTAACACATCATGGAAAGATGATATAAAAATTCTTTTAACAATTTAAAAATGAGAGCCAAAATATTGCACGCAAAAAGAAGAGAAAAAAAAAAGGTGGGCCGAGTCCTACGCCTATTACCCATTGTGTATTGAATCATTGTTTTGTAGGCTAAATGAAAATAAATCAAGGGAATTTTGTTTTGCCTTAGCCTGTACAAACTTCTGAGCCACATTACTACAGTGCATCACAAGTGTAGTAATTTTTGAAAGAATCTAGCATTCGATCGCTAAATGCAGCTTCAATTATTTTAGACCTAGGCCTAGACTGGGTCCAACTTTTATTTTCTTAGTTAGGCCTAAGGCCTATTTTGGCACACTATCTTGACAAAGTTAGCACTGCAGTATTAACACCTAGCATCAGTACCACTTTCTTGACCTTCGATTTTTAATCTTATTCCTACTATTTTAAAACCCAATTATTGAACACTTTCTAAACGTTTTCAATATAACCCTGGATAAAAGTAGTTGCCATGGAAACAACCTGAAAATCTGACCAAAAGTGCCTCAAAAAGTGCGATTTTCTCGTTTGAGAACATTGCACACATACTAACGCTGTCAGAAGTGCATAAAGAAAGGTAAACAAGCCAACTTGACCCAGCGTCATTCGCAGGAACCTGCAGGAAATAACCCAAAAAACACAATTTAGGCAAGCTATTTTCCCAAATTTGCTTAAATTAGTAACCATAAATGTCACCAATAATATCAAGATAACTTACCGTTAAAAAATCCGATCGATTTCGGGTTTTTTTCAGCACTTTTGTAACGACTTGCTCTACAACTGCACATGACTTTCATTGAAAAACTACGGCAAATGACACACTGCGCAGCCGTATAACCTATGGCCAGGTCACTTGCAAAATTACCAGAGTATAGTAATGACGTCATTTGCTCGCTCGCTCTAGCGCTCTCAGCGGCTACACACATTGCTTCAAAGGGACTTTTATGGGGCCCATGGGATGTGGTTGTTGAGTGAATCTGCAGAGGATTAAGTTAGAGTCGTGGAGGGGGGTTTTGTCAGTTTTTCTTTGCCGGAGGCTACGTTTTACGACCGTCAGATCTCCATGTGTAGAAGCTCCTTGGTCGGGGTCTGTATAGCGGCCCCTGAGATTTTCCTCTGGGTCATCGGATTGGTCTGGGTCTGGACAGCGGCCCCTGAGATTTTTCCTCTGGGTCACCAGATTGGTCCGGGCCTGTATAGCGGCCCTGAGCTTTTCCCTCTGGGTCATCGGATTGGGCACTACCTGTATAGCGGCCCCTGAGATTTTTCAGGTCATCGGCTTGCCATAACAAGATAGTCTTGATTGTTTTGTAGAGTCCTTTTAACGAGGGATATAGTTTTTCCTGACTGGGTGTGTCAGGTGATTGTAGGGTAAAAGTACCTGCCTCAACCAACGCATGATACCATAGGAGTCAAGCCATGGTAGCTTTTTTCCCTCCTTCCGCCCTCATTAGGGTTTCATCGGATCTTGAGTTACAAATGTTGGCATTCAGCAGTGTGGTCTAATTGAATCACCCAATTGTCGTAGACGAACCTGTCCGTTTCATGGGGACTTCGGGGATAAAAGGTTTAATACCCGTACAGGAGGGTTGTGAGATCGGGCTGAATGACGCATTTTGTATAGATCAGTCGATATTCCTTGGATATACCTCTGGTGAGAACTTTACCGGGACCGTCTCTGTGGATGCAGTGAGAGTAGTGGACATGAACGATGACTTCTTCCTCATCGTCCTAAGCCCTACCGGTTCCTGAATCCACATGATTGACCATATTTTTCATCGCTTCAAAGTTAACCATTTGAATGGCATTGTGGTCCAGAGTAATGCCCTTCCCTTTGCATTCTCCGACAATAACGGCGTCAGTTTTGGTTAAGTGCACTTTGTAAGCATAGTTCTTTGGGCCTCCCAATACGAATTCGGTGATGTAACTCCCGACACCGTAAGGTTTCTTGAGCTCATTGGTCATGTCGCCCACAGAGTTTCCGACAGGTGGTTTCTTTACAGCTTCCTGCAACTCACAGCTCACCCAAGTTCCACGGAGAGCGTGTTGATCTTCGTGGTGTTTGCATGGCTCTTTGGCTAGTGTTTCTGCGCAGGTGGCACATAGTGAAAACAAGAGTTTTCCTTGACATCGGTACGGGAGCACGGGATGGTACAGACCACGATGAGGTAGGATGGTGCATTTGATCAGTCCTTCATAGTCACTCACATCGGTCGTGTTCGGGGTCTTGATGGTAGTAGGATGGTAGATAGGATACTTGCAGTATTTGTTGACCCACGGGTAGAGTGAGCAGACATCGATGTATTCAATTTTTTCATCGTCTGCAACGACATGGTGCAGTTTAATGGCATTGGTGCGTCCTCCGAAAAAAGCGTCCCTTGGTTGGAGAGGTGATCTTAGTTTCAGGTTATCGATGAAATTTTTTATCAACGGATTCCTCGCCAGCTCATCTTGGAACTGGCATTCCCAAATCTACTAATTGCCAGCCTTGACGACGACCTTCATTAGTCAATTACTCTCGTCGTCGGTTGAGTTGATGAGAGCATCCTCGACGGTTGTTTCGATACCTGGCAGTTTCTGATCTCTTCTTGGGTAGCAGGTTTGACAACCATGCCACAAACAACCGTAGAACTCAAAGGCGGTCTTTGAAGCTTCATCTCAGCCGTCAACTTTGTAAGACCCAATGTGTTTTTCTCCTCCACGAGACCGAGCATGCTGAATGCGTCGACCGTCTCGGTGATCTAACCATTTCAACCACTGGAGAGCTTTGACGGATTGGGTGTCATTATCGTAACCACGATGAGGAACCAGAGCGAATGAATGGTACTTTGGAATCTGGCGTCCTCGAGTCTCGGCGATGATAGCAGCTCTCGGCAGTGACTTCCTCGTCCCCCACTTTATTGTCTTCTACGTCCATATTCTCCAACTTGTTCTGTTCTCCTCTGACCCCCTCTCGATCTTCAACGTTGCCACCCATATCTACTTGTTCTCCGATATTGTACTGTTGTACCGAGTGGTCGACGATTTGGTCGAGTTCCTGAGGCAATTTAACTCCACTTCGCGCCACCATGTCGTCCAGTTCGTCGGTGGTCTGTTGACATTCTTGCGAATCGACGTCCCATTTTTCCATGTCCATTTGCTCTTCGTAGTTTGATTCATCGATATCCCACCCCTCCATATCCATTTGCATCTCATAATAGGTGACGTCGAAAACAACTCAGTGTCCTCAGGATCATGCTCATAGTTCACCACCCCTGCTGTTCTCCTAAACGACGATTGGTCTCTCTCCTTATAGTGAGTCATGGTAAAAAACACGCAGTATGCACACAATACACCACAGTAAGTATAACACGAAATGTCAATACGTTATAACTCAATAACACATTGTAGTTGTTAGTGTAGCTGACAAACGCTATGAATGATAAAACAAAATCTTTAGCCCGCTTTTAAATGTTCAGTCTTAAACAATATTCAATACTATTGCCATATATGGTCATCACACCACTATTAAGTGACCAATCAGATGGATTGAAAATGACATAATTCTGTTACGTATGTAATGGACCAATACCATTATTTAATATTTGTCTTTCATGTCTTATCCCATGGTAACAGACATCAAGGACATTTAAATAAAGGATCTATATTGATCCAATAAACACACATGGATTATGAATGTTTTTTTTCTCATACTATTGATATCGATTTGCCATGCAAACATCTTCAAAGATACGTCATTGTTATATCATCACATTTTGACCGCCCTTATTAAACACGCATTATGTACAGAAATGATGTATCGATTGGTTCTCTTTGTCAAACACAAGGACATGTAAACAAAGGATCTACATTGATCCAATAAACACACATGGATTATGAATAAAAAAAAATCTTATACTATTGATATCGATTTGCCATGCAAACACATCTTCACAGATAAACAATGGATCTATATTGATCCAATAACCACACATGGATTATGAATTATTTTTTTCTCATACTATTAATATCGACTTGCCACGCAAATATCTTCACAGATACCCCATTGTTATATCATCACATTCTGACCATCCTATTATTAAACACGCATTAGGTACAGAAATGATGTATCGATCGGCTTTACTAACCCCCATTATTAAACATCATATAATCAAGGCTATAACAAAAAATACGCATGATGTGCTCCACACATGAAATGGATCCACTGTATATCCTAAACAAGGCCCGTGACGATAACTCAGTCAAATTGCGCTCGGTTTTTCCTACACTTAAAAGTTCATGTCCTCAAATGACCCCAGAAGAGCAACAGCAGTTGGTACATTCTAAGCACTCAAATGAACTAGTGCGAAAAATCGATAGGTGTACCTATTGATTTTCCCGGAAGACTGTTTGTATTCTCGACACTTTGTGAAGAGAATTTTAGCAAATGACATTTCAGAAACAGTTTGATCTGAAACTTGTCATGTTTGAGACCAACGTTTTGAAAATAGGTAAGATTTGAGCGGGGATATTTTTATAAACGGTGTAATATCAGCAGACATTTTTTTAAACGCGTTCGATTTAAGAACGAAATTTTATTTTCACAACCCATTGAATTTGCACAGGGAGCAAAATTTGAGCGACAATATTTTTTAAAGGATGTAATATGAGCAGACATTTTTTTTCTGACACTCCTCATTTGAAAAACAATTTTTCTGAAACTCATCATTGAGAAACAATTTTTCTGAAACACTGTCATTTAAGGCAGTTTTTGCTGAACTGTTTTTCATTTGAGCGGACAAAGTGAGTTTTACTGGGAGAATAACGTAAAATATGATATCTATCTAACTTCAAATTGTATGAGCGCTATGATTACACCATACGTAGGTACCAAGGAGCTGTGTAGAAGCTCCTTGGTAGGTACCTAATGTATGTAAACAACCAATACTCCTCTGAGTCAGCTCTATCGATTGACATTCAGATTACAAAGGGCGTAATTCTTTAGACCACTGGAAACATACCATGCGTTGATCTCACTTTTGAAATGTAATTCTAAGGGGAAAAGAGCAGGGAGAGGATGTATGTATTTCTAAACGAGAAAAGAGGTGGGGTATGATTTTATTTCTAAGAGGGAAAAGGCAGGGAGGATGCATGTATTTCTAAACGAGAAAAGAGGTGGGATATGAATTTATTTCTAAGGGAAAAAGGGCAAGGAGGATGCATGTTTTTCTGAACGAGAAAGGTGCATAGGGAGGGGTTGGGGGTTAAAGGGTATCGTTTAAAAATGGAATAACCGGGGAATACTAAAAAAAAAGGAAGTATACAAGACACACGTTGACACATCAAACTTGCCTTTTTTCCAATTTATTGATACAGCATTATCGTCAAAAAATAACTTGCAGGGAAAGGACGTCCGTACATTAGCACTGTACAGGACATAATACGCCAGAAAATAACACGCAGTTTATATGGCGCTAAAAAACATCACTAATCAAACAATGAATATTTAAAATAAAATTTTGAAAGTAACAAATGTGCAAACAAAAGTAACATCAGCAGTTCGCGGGATCCGGTTTACTTTTGTTTAACACTTATAAGTTTGCGATACAGCGCCCTCTTTTTTCAACGATTTATTACTTTAGTTGGAGTCTGTCGTTTTGATGAGGAGACGGGGTTACCCGTTTCGACTCCGGTCATTTCAGATGCTCATCGTCTTTAGAAAGTAATCTTTAGTAGTTTATTGGCGTTTAATATATAGACTTTCGTAATGACGTCGTATGAATGCACGCACGTCCTCGTCGTTACGTTCCACATCCTCTCAAAACCGTGCCGTGATGATATCCATGGGTTGTCTTCGCGCTCGGTGTATCAAATAGTAAATGCAGTAGTGGCCACACACGTCTGATCCCGGACTCTGAAGCGGTTTGCGATTGTAGATTACCGGTTTTCCCTTCAGAAAATTTCGTATAGTAGGAACATTAGGCAATTCACCATAAGAATCGAAATACTCCCAGGGTCCTCGTTCGGGAATGTAAATGGCAATCCAATACCGGCTCGGTTTCCAGCTCGGATCCGTGTTGATTACCAATGCGGTCGGGCGATGAAGCGGCTCGTGTAATTGATCGGCCGCGTGAACGCCATTGTACACGTCGCACGTTAACCAGCCTGTGAATGCATCGGAATCCAAGGGATGTATCAGGTCGGACGTTTCCATGACTAAATGGTGAAGTCAAAAAGAATGTTACGGTTTTTATCGATTTCGATGATGTTGTCAAATTCAGCGTAGACGAGTAGGTTCGTGGTAGTCGGTAGTACGGTTATAAACTTTAGATCCAGACGTAAGTTGCCTCTTTTGTTGACTGAATAATGCTGTCCATGAGATCCATCAGGTGTCAGATCGAACGCAAACATTGTGTAATCGTCGAGAAATATAATATCCATACCCCCATCGCTATACAAACGACCTGTGGCCGAAAACAACTGAAGGTAACTACGTAGGGTCTGGTGTGAGCAAAAGTTGGGGGTGAGCGGTGTGGCAGAATACTGTTTCTCGTCGACATGTAAGGTCAAGTAGTTCAGGTTAGATCCTTGGAAACGAAATGGGTTTTTGGTGTAATCGCCGTTTAAGGCAGACGTGTCCACCAGACAAAGTACTACCCGCTTAGGTAGTTCACCCAAAAACACATTGTTCCGTTGCAAATTATGGGTGCCTATCGGGATGGCGATATTGCGGAGGACGGTGCGTCGAATCTTGTACTTGGCTGGTTCTTGGTTAAGCATAGCGATGTCGTTTAACACGTGGGTGTTGCTACACGTCATCTTTCGCTTAGACAGGATGGCGTCCAAGATTTGTACTCGAAAATTGGCATTTTCAGCTCCTGACATCAAGCAAAATAGGTCTTTGGTGCGATGTAACTTCAGTCGTACTTCCACGCCGGGTAATAACACGTTGTTCTGTGCAAAGATGTCAGCATGAATCGGACCTATCATTTCGAAGACTTTGCTGCCTTTGGTATTAATGAAACGATGTTTCAAGCCTGTATTAGGGATGACTTCATCCGTCAAGTTGTGAAAATCCATGTGACCGGCGGTGTCCGTGAAATACATTTGCGATTGGAGGTGGCTGTCTTTGGCCTTTTTGTCATAATTGAGCAGCCTTTTAATCATCGCTCTGTACGGATACGTGGGTGTGGGGTCACTGATGAGTTTGCCGTTGAGAGACACGTCCACTTGAGGAAACATCGAATGCAACAACTGGTTGACGGGGGCCACTTTTTCGTCGTTGACGGTCGCGTCACAGTTTGTCCCATCTGCGTTCGCAATCTTGACTTTGAGATACAGTTGGGTGTTGTTGATGTCAGTGTACTTGGTCCTGGTTCCGGGAATGACGAATTCGATAAGTCCTGTGGCGTTCAAACCTCCAAAAGGACGGTATTCGACGTACTTGCTGTCTTCGATAACCATCTGCGTTGGCGGCACGGTAAACAATTTCATTTCGGATTTGGAGCACAGTAAAGTGTGAGCGTGAACGAGAGCCATGTTGACGGTTCCATAGACAATTGACAAATGAGTATTGACCCAAAGTGTTTTCCTTTTCATGTCTGGGGTTGGACGTAAAATGACGGTCGTTGACGTAAATACTGTTTCAAACGAGCATCACTAAAGGGATTCTTCGGCTTTGTTATCTTGTCTTTTCGCTGACGAAGTGGGTTCCTTGTACCAGTACAAAGCTGTTGCAGTCGCGCTTTAGCGCGACCCATGGCTTTGCGTGTCAAACGTTGTCCAGCCGCTTTGGCTCGACGGGATGCCGCTCGTTTTACGCTTTGTCCGGCCAACACGTCTTCCAAAATTCCTGCACCAGTGGTCAACGCTTCTTTACCGACTTCTTTTGCCAAGCTTGCAGCACCCCGTTTTACAAACGGTAGTGCTGTCCTAAATAGTCCCAAAAGCTTTCCTCCGAGACCGTAGCCTCGTTGATTTCCAGGTCCTGCAAACACGGGTCAAGGTCCTGTCATGATGTTATCTAATGTGTTAATGAGAATTGATGCGCAGTCTACACAACTATATAGCTAGAGCCACGCAGAACGTCGTTGACGAAAATGTAGCGTGACGTTGGTACGTCCCGACGTAAACGACATTTTTTGTCCTGTTCCATCGCGAAGGGCCATCTCGATCGTGTCGATGGGGTTCCTGTTGATGGGGTAGTAGGCGACGAGTGAAGGTACGACGTCCACGGGCTAGCCAAAATCCGGCAGAATTGAGACGCTGAAACTCTTCAACAACGGTACTCCGTGATCTCCCACCAGATGGGATGTGATGATGTCTGTGTACACAAACAGTTGGTGAACATTCTGCTTCAGCCAGGGATAGCGTCCGTATTCCCATTCGCTCGTCAGCACATGTGGATTCGATACACCGAGTGTTTGCGTGATCTTACCTTCCAGTTTCACTTCACAATTAGGACAGGCGCGTAGTTTCAGTTGACCATTGCCATTGACACCGTCGAAACGCATTATGTCTCTTCGATTTAAGATGTTGGTAGATATGTTCTGTCAAAGATTGCCTGTTTATTGAAAAACGACTTTACCGGATGCAATTTTACAGGATTCCAGTTTTAAGTGCGTCGCTAATTCCTTGAAGTAAAACTTGCTGGTTTCGTTGCAGATTTGGAACCACGAGTACGGGTACGTGCACTCGACAAGTCCGACTTCCCATTCGCCGTCCAATTGCAAAGGTCTCGGGAGTTTGTTCTTGTGCTCGGTGACTGTGTTGTCAGGAAACACGTTCATGGACCCCTTGCTGGGTAGCGATTTGGCCATGACGATGACGTTTACGTTAATGAAGGTTTTGACTGTCACACATTAGAATTTTACCACGTCATCGACCCAACTGTTAAATTTGCTGGGTTAACCGTACCATTTGACCAATTACTCCCGCTTCCCGTCCTTGCGTTTGCGGGTTCGCACGATCTTTTCGATTTTGTAGAGGGCATCGGCTAGTTTTTTACCAATCCGTTGCAATTCCTCACGGTAAAACGTACCTTTCACCGGTTCGCCGTCAAGATCTTTCACCGTATACACGATGGGTTGTCGCTGGATTATTTTGTCGATCACAAAGACTTCTTCCGTCCATTGGGTAAGTAAACTTTTCGAAATGGGCGCGTCACCATACTGAGCCGAGCGACGTCTCCGACGCGTAAAGTCGATATCGGCTTGACCGTAGACTTTGCATCTCCGTACAGTGTTTGCCAGACGTCTAACTCGTTGGTCTAATTCACGTCTTTGGGTGCTCGTCCAATACTTCGATAGCGCGCGACGTTGTATGCCGCCATCAGATCCGACAAGACGTCCACGTAGTTGTACGTGTCATTGGCCGTAAAATAACGCCACACTCTCGATTTTAACGTACGATTAAATCTTTCTGACACTTGCCTAAGTCTCGTTCTCCGTCGAAAACAGTTGGACGCCTTTTTCTTTCAAAAATGCTTTTACCTGGTGGTTGTAAAATTCCGATCCTTTGTCTGTCTGCAGCTTCAGCGGTAAACGTCCAGCTTCTTTGAACAGTTTTTTAAATGCAACAAGGAGCGACGCTCTCGTTTTGTTTTTCAGAGGAATGGCCCAAGCATATTTGGAATATATATTGATGCACGTCAAAAGCCATTTCGCTCCTTTGTTATATCGAGAATAAGCACTAAGATCGACGAGATCGGCTTACTATTGCTCGTTGATGCTCTTCACGATAACGCGATTTCTGGGGTATCTGCGCCGTAAGGGTTTATGCAACGTGTATGTATCTTGATTCCTAAGCCAAGATCGAATCAAGGTCTTCGTCAGATTCTGGAACTCTTTCTTGACCACTGCGTGTAGCTTGTAGACTCCGGCGAAACCAGCGGAATGTGATGGATCGTAGTAGATGTCTCGAAAGATTTTTTCCACTTTCTCTTTTTTCGTCGCAGATATTTTCGTCGTCATGATGAATCACACGTTCTCTACAACAAGCGCTGATGCATGTGATGTTTTGTAGAAAATTGCTTAAAGTCGCTAAAGGTGCTGATATGTTTGCCATGACGGCTACTTCATTACTAAATGGGAAGGATGGGAGTGATTGAATTTTATTAGCTCTCAGGGTACTGCAACCACCGGTCCTTTTGTTTATAACGATCTCTGCGTCGAGTACGTGTCATGAAAGATGTGCGTGGTTCCAACGTTTGGTCGTCGTCGTCTTCCCAGGATCCTTTGCGCATTGCCACGGGAAGGATGTCTTCACGTTCTACTGGGTGGCCATCGTCAAATTTTCCTGTATGTTGAAAACGTTGAAGTCGATCCCACACGTCACGATTGCCGATTTACTCTTAAGGAACATTTATGCGCGACAAGCCTTCCACAAATGCGTTGCGTCCTTGCGGGGTAAATGATTTTCGGGAAAGGATTGCGTCATTGATCAGATCCACAACGTGGGTTCCAGGCACGACTTGTCCGTCGACCATCAGTTCGCCTTTGGGACTCCATGTTATCTCGCGTAGCACCGTCTTGGTCAACTGTACTGGTTTTACTCGTAACGCTTTGGGTACGCTGGTAATGACGTCTTCGATGAATTGCCTCTCGGGGATTGGCGGTTGTGTCGGTGGCGGTGGTGGTGTTGGCGGGCCCCGCGTTTTCCGTCGGTATGCTGTGTACAGAACCAAAGCATCTTCGTACAACTTGACTTTTTCCTCGTCGGTAATATCACGTCGTTCAAGAATTTTCGCATCTTGTCATTCAAAACCATCACCTTGGTCTTTTCCGGCGTTTCAAACAGCTGCGTTTGGCGCGTTAACGCATCCGGGTTGACAACCATCATCTTCTTCATGATTACAACAGGAGAGGGATCACGGCAGGCAACAAAGTCGGAAGCTGCTTCAGTACCGGAGCGACGATGTTTTGAACAAATTTCCCTGCATCACGTTGACGTAACACGTGTCGTTTGTACTTTTGCGGGATGTTTGGGTAGGCTAACACCTGTAACTCTTGCGTCGATGTCTTGCAATGGCTTTCTTCTCCGACGGGCTCAACTTCACCTTGCCTTCTAATACGTTTAGGGCACACTCACATAAGCAGTGTAATAAATGTTTATTTGCGTTGTTCAATACGTTAAGATGTTGTCTTGATGTACCTTTAGCGATCGCTTTGAGATAGGGTTCTTGACCCCTCCACATCTCCATGATAAATGACATTACCCCACTTTGGTAAACGTATTTTATAAGTGTATTTACACATCCATGCATGTAACATTGGGTGAAACGCCCAAACAGAGAGGACGAGCCACTTTAGCACTTCATTGAATTTTTCCATAATAGAAACCTCATAAGCAACAAATCAATTAAATGTACAGTGAGATAGACACTACAATTCAAACAATTATCTAAAAGTCAAAGTTACAAGCCAAACATTGTTCATTTTTTATCAACACTTTGCGGGACCACATCATAACGTCAAATAAACTCGTTAGACGATACTGTTGTTCATGTATTTATCTTGGTATATACACGTAGCGTCGGTCGAACAGACCGGTCTGCAGACGATATCGATCGGGCGTCGTAGGGGTAAAATCGATGAACAGGTAACCATGCGCTCTCGTGTGGCGTCGGTGTCGGCGTCGCGGACCTAACACACCCGTCCAGGAAACATATGACGAGCCAAATAATCGATAGAGGAAGCATCGCGCGGATTTTTGAAGTAGACGAGATAGTGAGTGTTGAGACTGAGGGTACGTCCGCCTTTGAAAAACAAATTCTGTACAAGAAGCAACACGGATATATTTCGGTGATGACTGCCTTTGGTAAACAGTGCCGTTACAATGGAATTCAGTTCACTCATGAGATCGTCAATGACAATGATATTATTACCTTCCGGATCCAAACGTTTCAGATCGTCTTCGGTGGGTAGGCCTTCAATAAACTCCACGTGAGGTAAAACTTGCTTCAGCGCTTCATAATCGGGTTGGTTTTCGGCATAAAACCAATAGATGCGTTCAGGTGGTGGGTCGATGAATTATGTACGACGTTCCAACAATGTTCTAACCCAACGGGTCTTTCCACATCCCGTTGGACCTGCGACGATACAGGTAAATGGATGTTTCAACGCCTGTCTAACGTGTCGTTATGCGACGTCATCGTAAATTCTCCTTATCACGTAAGACATGTCTTTATATATTAAGAGAGACCTACAAAAAGAAATTTTACAATTTCACGTTTGAGGTACTTTTCAATTACCTGACACACCCAGTCAGAAAAAGCTATACACCTCGTTAAAAGGACTCTGCGGAACAATCGAGACTATCTTGTGACGGCAATCCGAGGCCCAGAGGGAAAAGCTCAGGGGGCCGCTATACAGGTAGTAACCAATCCGAATCTCCGTTGTCGAAACTATCTTGTGACGGCAATCCGATGACCCAAAATCTCAGGGGCCGCTATACAGACCCAGACCAATCCGATGACCCAGAGGAAAATCTTAGGGGCTGCTATACAGACCCCGACCAATCCGATGACCCACAGGAAAATTTTAGGGGTCACTATACAGGCAGACCCGGACTGTCCGGGTCTGTATAGTGACCTCTTACTACTCAGATGATTTCAAATTACCTGAGCTTTGAAAGATGAACTTACATTTTCAGTTGCTTTGTTAATTTCATAATATTTTACTTCAAGCTTCAAAATATCTTTTGAGTTTTCCCAGATATTTTAAGACAGAAAAAAAGCTCAAGGTTACCTCACCCATGCAGTAACTCAGAAAACATGTAAAAACTAGCAGTCTTTATAACTATAACACCTCTTTTAGCAACAAAGAAAGGAGATATAACTTGCCAGTGTCAATGAAAGAATGTCATTAGGCCTTTCCAACCTGTACCCTTCCCTAACCCCTACACATTCCCAGAACTACATCTTGGATTGTTATACAGCTTCCAATTTAAGAAAATATGTGTGTCAATATAAAGTCAAGCAACATGAAAAATGTACAATAACACTAATGCAAAATAATGCAAAACAATATTGCTTAACGTATGGCAAACTAGACATTGGAAACATACAAATCCCCTCACCGCTAATAATGCATATTCCAGACTGGCTCACATTACAAACTGTTCCAAATGTTATCCCATGCCTATACTCCATGCAATCACACCTGAAAACCAGATATAGGCTGTGTTATTCCACCACTTGCATGGCCCACGTGCCATCACAACTGAAATCCAAACATATGGAAATGTGAGGTTCACACGCTTGCGATAATCTCCTTAACTGTGCAAAACGCTCTGAAAAATCGCACATATTTTGCACTTCAAACGTTATAACTAAAGGGTCTTTAAATATTTTGTTCCATTTCAAACGGTACAGAGAACTTGAATTCATTATCTATCGTGTGAGATCATTTTCATTTCATTATTAGCCCCTTCCCGCCCCCTCCCACCCAAAAAAACAACAAAACAAGTACCGTACTTTGTAAACTATAAAATGTGTTTTTTCTTGTTTTTCAATGACAGAGCAAGAAAAATCACAAGATTATCGCCACTTGTGACCATTGTAACTTAAGAATGAAAGTATTTTGGAGTCCATTTTACACGGCTAGACAATCAACATATATCTATTTACCATATATATATATATATATATATATATATATATATATATATATATATATATATATATATATATATATATATATATATATATATATATATATATATATATATATATATATATATATATATATATATATATAATAAAATCCAACGTGATTGGTGCAAAAAAAACTCTTTAACAAATAGAAAGCGACGAGAAAACATATCGCGTCTGCTTATGCATTCCCTAATTTAATTATATATAATTATTTTATTATTATTTTATTATTATAGAATTATTATAGAATTATTTAATCATATATATATATATATATATATATATATATATATATATATATATATATATATATATATATATATATATATATATATATATATATATTTATATTCATATATATATATATATATATATATATATATATATATATATATATATATATATATTTATATTCATATATATATATATATATATATATATATATATATATATATATATATATATATATATATATATATATATATATATATATATATATATATATATATATATATATATATATATATATATATATATATATATATATATATATATATATATATATATATATATATATATATGAATATATAATTGCCATATTTTGGCAAGTGAGTTGTTCGTCAAGTTTCATGAGGTTGTATGTCTATACGAGCTCTTGATCTTGAGACAACTGACGGCGCTAATAATAGCAAGGAGATGAGGCTATTTCTTCTTTGTTCGGTTGGCTGGTTTCTTTCCGTGGCAGCAAACAGAGTTCTGTCCTTTTGTTCAAGCTGGTGTCTTTGTAAGGTTAGGATTTCAAATGTCTCTTGCAAGCAGAGATTGCACTGACCTGACTGGCGTTTCATAGTGTTGGACTTTTTAATGATGTCCCAGTACATAGAAAATTATTTATAAGTTATATTGATGATATTTGGGGTCTGTGGAATGCAGGGGCAGAAGGTTTTGATATTTTCATTAATGAATTAAACTCATTAATTCCTAATGAATTACAATTTATTTTTGAATAGAGTCAAACTAATGTCAATTACTTGGATATTACTATTTCGTCATGTAATGATTATTTTACACACTAACTTAGTCGTAAAGCCTTCTTGCACTGTATCTTGACTATAATTCTTAAATTAACTCAATAAAAGACAACATACTGCCAGGCATTAAGAATAAGGATTATTTGTTCAAATAAGGCAGATGCAGATAAAGAACTTTAAACTTTAGAAACCAATCTGATTAAAAGAAACTAACCGCCTGTCAGAGTCAATGAAAAAAACGAGAAAGCCAAAACTATTCCAAGAGAGTCCCTTCTAAATAAAAGTAAAGAAAGGAAATTAGAACAATTCTGGCCTTACTGCCCCATAAGTTGTTACCAAAAATCCTAGATTGCCGCCGCTACAAGAAATCACCAAAAAGCATTTCAATATACTGCAGTTGTCGGATCTCTGTACAGTTTTTCCAACACCTTCCAGAGTTATTTTTAAACAGCCGTCTAATCTGAAATGATCCTCGTTCGGGAAAAAAATCCAAAAAAATGTCACAGTTTCAACGGGTTACCTCAAATTCCGCAAGCGGAATTGCGCTACATGCATCTGTCTTAAAGAGGCCACTACTTTTCAAAGTGTTATTCTGGACACACATTCAAAATCGTTGGTTCTTTAAATTGTCTGTCTGTGGAAGTCATTTAAAGAGGCGATATCGTCATACGTGCACAATATTTAAAATTCCTTTCAAATTTTTCGGTTAATTGAAATTTTGCTGCGCGATTCGTCGTCTCGTATTGCAAGGTATATAGTTATTTAAAACGCCTTCGGGATCACCATACGAGATGGCCTAGATGCTTGCGGCGATCGCACGTAACGCTTTTTTTTTTTTCAAATCATGCCGTGAGTTCAAGCCACGGTAGAATCGTTTATTTTGACTTTTTGCTTTCATCTTCTTCTTTTTTTTTTTTCTCAGTAATTTTCATTTGGTGACTATCATTGTAGTATTATAATACTAAAATTTCACTTTCGCTTTCTGACAAAAAAAAGCATTGAAAAAAACAAATAAGTTTCTCGTCACAGTAACGTAATGCGCTGTGTATGTAATTCTGCACACACAACGTACATGCTAGTGTCTGGCTGTATTGTGTGATACAAACAGACAGAGGATCGGATCTTGCCTCCACAACCGGAAATGACGTCAAAATAAAGTATCCCCCATTTTTACCGTATTTTACTGAGACGAGTCTCCCTCTTAAACTAAAGGGGGTGAACTTCGCCAAAGATATAGAGGGCACAGACAAGAGTTCAAAAATTGATTAAGAAAACATTTCAACACATCTTGCAAAATTTTGAACTAATAGCAGCTATTCAAGCAATCTTTAACTTAAACAAATCCCAGAGAGAAGCTAAAGAATTGTACTGGATCCAATAATTAGAGGCCTTTTGGATTAACATTTAATAATAAAAAAAAATCAATAGGCATTAAACTCCCGCTTTTGACTTTTAAGTGAGTGTATGTATATAAGCTTTTAGATTCACTAGCATTTTTAGACTTGAAGAAGGAAAGTTTACCTTCCCGAAACGTCGAATGACGTCGAAAGTTAAAAGTTTTTTGTTTGGATTTTTCAAGTGTTTGTACAACCAAGTTTTCCTTTGAATTTTCAAATATGCATTTTGTTGGAAAGATTTTACAAACTTTTGCGTCGTGCATGGTGGAGTCACCATAGTCACCATGTTAGTCACAAAATGAGTCGGGTAGCTTAGTTAATAGAG
The DNA here is from genome assembly GCA_020152595.1 of Chiridota heheva. Lineage (NCBI taxonomy): Eukaryota > Metazoa > Echinodermata > Holothuroidea > Apodida > Chiridotidae > Chiridota > Chiridota heheva. The sequence continues at coordinate 27,754 of JAIGNY010001057.1, forward strand.
CGCACGACTAAGATGCGGGTGGGTGATGAACAAAAAAATGTACATCGGATCAGCAGGGGGCCTTTCAAGCAACGATATAGCAAGCACAAGAAATCATTCAATCATGTAAAACACGCAAAAGAGGCTACCGAAGCATGTATGGGCACAAAAGAAAGAAGGCAAAAGCTACGACATCTCTTGGCAAATCCTGAAAAAATCGAAGATACAAATGCGAAAACCGGATCAGTGTAATCTCTGCATTGAAAAGAAAGTGGAAATACTTAAGTCGAGGGACCCCAGCTTATTGAACAAAACAACTGAGCTTTTTGAAATGTCGCTAAAAACAAACAAAGGAGCTAACCAAAAACGAACCCACTACTAATGTAGCGGTTATCATACATGTCTACAAACCACGAGGTCATGGGTTCAAACCTGGGTTGGGTAGACACGCCAGTGCACCACAACTGGTTATCAAAAGGCCGTGGACATTGACTTGGTTGTCGATGTTATGTCTGTCCGTACGTCGTACCTGTGTTCTCGTCCGGGTCGTATTAAGCGTTTCTTGATAGCATTGTTACTATCATAACCGATTACGCAGGTGACGACCCCGTCATTGTGATTGTGTGTTCACTCGTCGTCGGCAACCAAAAGCAAACTAAAATATATCAGAACCCATTCTAACATGTCATAAGCTGTCCGACTTTTGCTATCGAAGCATGAAAATCTGAGTAACAGCAACAACAATACTACGAGTGTAATAATCATATATCATGTTATATATATGAACATTTAACGTATCCCGCGGAAATGTACATAAATGTCATAAGCAGCCGCATTTGCAGCTTCACTAATCTGGTCTTGCTGGTCACGTGACTGCTGGTGCAAAGTGGAATTCAAATATGCATGATATCTCTTGATCTGACTGTTGAATGTTGTTGTAAATTTGATGTAGGCCTAATCATGTCACTCAAATCATTCGGCTCTTTAGTGACCAATAATTTTGGCCTCTTTTTGCCCACCGGATATCTTAATTGATCTTTATACGCTTCACTTTCTCAGGTACTGAATTTCTTTTTTTGTCAAAGCGGTAAGTAAATTTTGACTTCTTGAAAAACTAAAATAAGAGAGTCCTCACCAGTTTCGCGAGTTTCGTCCTAATGGAATAGTTACAATTTGGTAGATTCAATATCTTAGAAGTTATCTTAAAGAGAAATATTGACAATAGCTCTCAAATATTTCATAAATATTTAAACATAAGGATTACGTCCTGGATACAAGCTTTTCTAGAAATTTAGTTTTTAAGTTTCTCAACCTACGCAGTGCTATGCAGTAGGCCTATTCAGTGCTATGCGGTAGGCCTATGCAGTGCTATGCGGTAGGCCTATGCAGTGCTATGCGGTAGGCCTATGCAGTGCTATGCGGTAGGCCTATGCAGTGCTATGCGGTAGGCCTATGCAGTGCTATGCGGTAGGCCTATGCAGTGCTATCGCTTGAGGCCTATGCAGTGCTATCGCGGCAGGCCTATGCAGTGCTATGCGGTGCAGGCCTATGCAGTGCTATTATCACGGCAGGCCTATGCAGTGCTATCGGCAGGCCTATGCAGTGCTATGCGGTAGGCCTATGCAGTGCTATGCGGTAGGCCTATGCAGTGCTATCTTGGTAGGCCTATGCAGTGCTATCACGGTAGGCCTATGCAGTGCTATGCGATGAGGCCTATGCAGTGCTATGCGGTAGGCCTATGCAGTGCTATGCGGTAGGCCTATGCAGTGCTATCGGCAGGCCTATGCAGTGCTATCGCGGTAGGCCTATGCAGTGCTATCGGTAGGCCTATGCAGTGCTATCGGTAGGCCTATGCAGTGCTATCGGTGCAGGCCTATGCAGTGCTATTATGCGGTAGGCCTATGCAGTGCTATCTTGGTAGGCCTATGCAGTGCTATGCGGTAGGCCTATGCAGTGCTATGCGGTAGGCCTATGCAGTGCTATGCGGTAGGCCTATGCAGTGCTATGCGGTAGGCCTATGCAGTGCTATGCGGTAGGCCTATGCAGTGCTATGCGGTAGGCCTATGCAGTGCTATGCGGTAGGCCTATGCAGTGCTATGCGGTAGGCCTATGCAGTGCTATGCGGTAGGCCTATGCAGTGCTATCGCGGCAGGCCTATGCAGTGCTATGCGGTAGGCCTATGCAGTGCTATCGCGGTAGGCCTATGCAGTGCGCCAGGCCTATGCAGTGCTATCGCGGTAGGCCTATGCAGTGCTATGCGGTAGGCCTATGCAGTGCTATGCAGTGAGGCCTATGCAGTGCCACGGTAGGCCTATGCAGTGCTATGCGGTAGGCCTATGCGCCGGTAGGCCTATGCAGTGCTACGCGGTAGGCCTATGCAGTGCTACGCGGTAGGCCTATGCAGTGCTATGCGGTAGGCCTATGCAGTGCCACGGTAGGCCTATGCAGTGCTATCACGGTGCAGGCCTGCAGCGGTGCAGGCCCACGCCGGGTAGGGCCACGCAGGCCTCACGCGGTAGGCCTACTCGGTAGGCCTACGCGGTAGGCCTATCTGAATCTGAATCGGTTAAGTCGGCAAAAATCCTTCAAGAGGACATGAACGCCAACCGAGCGTAAAAAGTATGAGTAAAAAATAATATAAAAAAACTAGTTAGCAATACAGGTGTTAGTAAGTTTAGCTTTGAAACAGTTGAGACTTAGTGCATGAACAATGTCTGACGGTAAAGCATTCCAATCCTTTAGTGTGTGAGGGAAGAAAGAGTGTTTATATACATTCTTTTTAGCATAGGGAACCTATGCGGTAGGCCTATGCGGTAGGCCTATGCGGTAGGCCTATGCGGTAGGCCTATGCGGTAGGCCTATGCGGTAGGCCCCTGCGGTGGCCCACGCGCAGGTAGGCCATGCGGTAGGCCCACGGCAGGCCCACGCGGTAGGCCTGAGCCGGCGGCAGGCCCATGCGGTGGGCCTATGCAGGCCCATGCGGTAGGCCCACCGGTAGGCCCACGCGGCAGCCCACGCTGCAGGCGGTGGGCCCACGCGGTGAGGCCCACGCGGCAGGCCCACGGTGGGGGTAGGCCCTGTGCGCAGGCCCACGGCGGTGGGCCCACGCCGGCAGGCCTGCGGTGGGCCTGCGGCAGGCCACGCTGCGGTAGGCCCACGCCGGCAGGCCCACGCGGCAGGCCCATCGCAGGCCCACGCGGCAGGCCCACGCGGCAGGGCCGGCAGGCCCACGCTGAGGGCTGTGAGCAGGCCCACGCAGGCCCACGCGCAGGCCCACGCGCAGGCCCACGCGCAGGGCCACGTGCAGGGCCTGGCGGTGGGCCACGCGGCAGGCCCACGGCGGCAGGCCCCGCCGCGGTAGGCCTCGCGGTGCAGGCCCATGCGGTAGGCCCACGCGGTAGGCCTGCAGGTGCGGTAGGCCTGGCGCGGTAGGCCCCAGGCCGGTGCAGGCCCTCTGCGGTAGGCCTATGCAGTAGGCCTATGCAGTACTTAGCAAACAAAACAAAGTGTAACTATTCTCGCCCTAGCAGGTTAGGCTTCAAAACCCCCTTGTATGATGGGCAATATATCACTTTCGAACTTACACAACATTAAATAGTGATTCCTGCTCCCACTGCAACTCGCAAGGGGGGTAGGCTACATGTTGTACATTGCTTAGCCTCTTCAGGCACTTGGGAATTTAATTTACAAATGCCATTTTTTAAAACAAAAAATACACTTTCATAAATAATTATAAATATACTTTTATGTTGGCCCAATATACAGTACTTATATTTTTATAAATGGAATTTTTGAGCGCCTCACAAGACTCACAATTGTTAGTTTTCTCTTAATTTTGATTATAAACATTTTATAATTTGCTTCTACTCATTTTCTTGTCTAGGTTTACAGTAGGTTAGGGTTGTAGGTTTGAAACAGCGAATTTAAAACCTGTTTATGCAATTTACCACCAATCTTTATAATAGTATGGGTCCCTTACAGGAACACAAAAAATGCAGATGTGTCCTGGCATGCTAGGAAAAATCTGAGTAAAGTGGTAAATTGCTAAATAGAATTTGCTGTAAGTTTACTCTGCGTTTCTCAGTTTATTCATTTTAATTAATTTGTTATCCTTGGGTTGAAATTTCATTTAAAAAAAAAAAAATTAAACAAGAATTATTTTCAATTACATAATATTTCATCAAAAAATCTGTAAAATTTCAGTTATTTTAATAATGGAATGATGTTATAATATGATATAAGAAATTCATTTTGCAAAAATTGTACTGCTTTACTGGAGTTTACCACTTCATATGGCATGCAGCTGTAAGAGATTTAACTTGTGAGGGCAAAACATAAGGGGGGAATTTGGTTATGTTCTTTTTTGGGGACTTTCTTTTTACCATTTTGTTTCTAAAATAGTTCTCTCAATTCAATGCACATGAAAATTTACAGGAACAAATTTACTGATGTGTAATTAGGGGGGATACAGGAGAGTTGATCCATCTCTTGTAAATGTACTTTCCTGAATATCTCTAATAATTGGTTGCTCCTTGGTGCATGTAGTGCATAGCTTTAAGTGCAATTTGATGTATAGTAAACAGGCGTATGGATAACAGATTTTTTTTTTTCCAAAGAAAATTTCAGTATTTCAGGACATGTACACTTCTCTTACTTTTATAATAGATGTTAATTCTCAAACAAATATAGAACTAGATAGGCGACATATTGCTCTTTCTATAACGACAAGTTCCCGCCTTGTGCGTGCTTTCACTTTAGAGGTTAAGAGTGAAATAAAAAATGGTTGGTGTGGGGAGAGTTGAGCCATTGGTGTGGGGAGAGTTGAGCCATTGGTATGGGGAGAGTTGAGCCATTGGTGTGGGGAGAGTTGAGCCATTGGTGTGGGGAGAGTTGAGCCATTGGTGTGGGGAGAGTTGAGCCATTGGTGTGGGGAGAGTTGAGCCATTGGTGTGGGGAGAGTTGAGCCATTGGTGTGGGGAGAGTTGAGACATTGGTGTGGGGAGAGTTGAGCCATTGGTGTGGGGAGAATTGAGCCATGCATTGGCCATATGAGAGATGGTATGAAATGTATATCATTCCATACATTGCATACCATCTCTCTGTATACAATAATAATGAGCAGCCTGGAGAGAAAATGATGCCTTAGGGGACAATTCCTGGGGGTAATACCACTTAGCTTAGTGGTAGAGCAACCAAACGGTAGTTGGGGGTCTTGGGTTCCAATCCCGATGAGGGCACATAATTTTTTTCTCTATATCTATAGTCTATACTGGACTGTTAGTTGGCCTACAGTATCAAAATAATTTCTACAAACATTCTTCTTTACATTGACATCTGGCTCAACTCTCCTTATGTAGGCTCAATTCCTAAAAGGGTAAGTTGAACCATTTGGATGTTTTTTTTTTTTCTTATCGTCTCTATTGAAACCATTTCAACCAATTGCCACATACGGGTCAGGATATGTGCAGCAATGGTTATAGTATGTCCCACCATAATTGATACCATTTGGAAAAGTGTTAACAAAAGTACAAAAATGGCTCAACTCTCCCACATCTCCCCATTAGAGGAATGTTCCTTCAGTAATCACAGATCTCAGTGTATTTTTCTATCATACTTGCAGGTAGCACAGACCAGTGCATCTTCAATTATATCATACTTGCAGGTAGCACAGACAAGTGCATCATCAATTTGCAATGGACAATCCAAGTTTCCTGGTTCATAAGCAACTTCAAGATGTCATCAAAGCACAAAGGGATATGTTTGAGAAGCTAACCAGAGAAGTAAGAAACTGTACCCCTTTGTCATCCCCTTGAAAGGTTTTTTTTTTTTTTTTTGAGTTAAAGTGTTAAAGTGTCATTAAACACAAACAAATCAACAATTGTTGGGTCATGGGAAATACTAGTAGAAATTGTACTGTTTGTTTGTTGGGATGTGGTCGTCCATCCAGGGTTGGCACTAGGAATGGAAAATTGAGGACTTATCAGTTTGACCAAATATTCCATGCTATGCTTTCAATTTTATGTACTATAAAAGAGGGGGAATCCCCCTGACCATAATGCTGACTCTGTATCCAGCTAGCTGTTTGTTGATGTGCTTGTTGGCCTGACTACATGTTGTAGAAAACAATGTATCTTGCCCACACAATTTGTTTCATGCATGATAAAATACATTGTGTCTGGTCTGAGGGAAAATTTAACAATGGAAGTCTCACCTCTAAACAACTGACAACAGCAAATTCCTGGCATGGAAATTTGAGAAGCAATTGAAACAATGAAAAGAAGCAAATGAAAAGTATCATGTTGGAGAAGTACTGTAGTTTATACACCAAGTTTGAATATGAAGCTTGGTTGATGCATTCACTGACTTCATACCTGGTGCTCTGGCATTGCATGCACCCTCCCCCATTTACCCTCCCTCCAGCCAAAAGTCTTACCCTCCTTCCTCTGGCAATGCATGCACCCTCCCTCCAATATATTTACCCTCCCTCGGTTCCAGCCTACATTGCTTTCAATTATGAATTCAACTTTAAATTCACTATTTTTGTTACTTTGAATATTTAGGGTTTTTTAATAGAAATTTGAATAACGTGGTCACATTCCTTTTTTCATTTTGTTTTACCAAAATATTCTTGAATATTCAAATATTCAATGAATATTTGACCAATTTGATTATGAAATTGAGGAAAATCATGCATATATGGTAGTTTGAAGGTAAAGTAAGGAATATTATGAGGGAAAAATGTTGTCTTGTTAAACACTAGAATGATTTATTTGATAAATGTTTACAAATGGAGCAGAAAATATGAAAGAAGTAGGTATTATACAATGGTTATTATTTTACTAATAAAATAAATATTTTAATACTTTAATGAATATATTTAAGTTTACTATAAATTTTAATGAAAGTAATTAATACTTTGGAGCATTTTGAAAGACATGTCCGTAAGAACTTTACTGTTTCAACGTGAAAACATTTTGTAAGAATTTGATTGTTCTCAAGGGACTTATTTTTCTTTTTCTAGAAAAAAGAAATAGAGATGACATTAGTTTCTCAGGAAGAGTTTGAGAGATTACAGTTAGAGTTAAAGGTAAGATTAAATGTAATATTGTGGCTTTCAGGCCTTGATATTTCATTTGTGACATGATCAGGCAGAATTTCCTTATGGACGATTCCATGCTTCATGACTGATGTTACTATCGTGGAATTGCCCCACATAGATGCTTAGTTGAATGGCAACAAAACTTTGACAGAGTTCTTGAAATTTGATAAGTCACAATATGGTTGGAATAGATATTGCTATCACCCAAATTGTTTGAAATTTACACATAGAATTAAAAGATTTTAGCTTTCTACCCAATTATACACAGCAATATATGAAAAAAATGGTCTTTTATTTTGGTTGCTTCATCATAATGTACACAGAAACTAGGAGCTTGTTGACTCATAGATGGACGTAGTAACTCATAGACTGTCCTAGGGACTCCTAGACTGCTAGGGACTCACAGCTTGTCCTAGGGACTACTAGATTGTCCTAGGGACTCCTAGACTGCTAGGGACTCACAGCTTGTCCTAGGGACTACTAGATTGTCCTAGGGACTCCTAGACTGCTAGGGACTCACAGCTTGTCCCAGGGACTACTAGATTGTCCTAGGGACTCCTAGACTGCTAGGGACTCACAGCTTGTCCTAGGGACTACTAGATTGTCCTAGGGACTCCTAGACTGCTAGGGACTCACAGCTTGTCCTAGGGACTACTAGATTGTCCTAGGGACTCCTAGACTGCTAGGGACTCACAGCTTGTCCTAGGGACTACTAGATTGTCCTAGGGACTCCTAGACTGCTAGGGACTCACAGCTTGTCCTAGGGACTACTAGATTGTCCTAGGGACTCCTAGACTGCTAGGGACTCACAGCTTGTCCTAGGGACTACTAGATTGTCCTAGGGACTCCTAGGGACTCCTAGACTGCTAGGGACTCATAGCTTGTCCTAGGGACTACTAGATTGTCCTAGGGACTCCTAGACTGCTAGGGACTCACAGCTTGTCCTAGGGACTACTAGATTGTCCTAGGGACTCCTAGACTGCTAGGGACTCACAGCTTGTCCTAGGGACTACTAGATTGTCCTAGGGACTCCTAGACTGCTAGGGACTCACAGCTTGTCCTAGGGACTACTAGATTGTCCTAGGGACTCCTAGACTGCTAAGGACTCATAGCTTGTCCTAGGGACTACTAGAATGTCCTAGGGACTCCTATACTGCTAGAGACTCACAGCTTGTCCTAGGGACTACTAGATTGTCCAAGGGACTCCTAGACTGCTAGAGACTCACAGCTTGTCCTAGGGACTACTAGATTGTCCTAGGGACTCCTAGACTGCTAGGGACTCCTAGGCTGCTAGGGACTCATAGTTTGTCCTAGGGACTACTAGATTGTCCTAGGGACTCCTAGACTGCTAGGGACTCACAGCTTGTCCTAGGGACTACTAGATTGTCCTAAGGACTCCTAGACTGCTAGGGACTCACAGCTTGTCCTAGGGACTACTAGATTGTCCTAGGGACTCCTAGACTGCTAGGGACTCTTAGACTGCTAGTGACTCACAGCTTGTCCTAGGGACTACTAGATTGTCCTAGGGACTCCTAGACTGCTAGGGACTCACAGCTTGTCCTAGGGACTACTAGATTGTCCCAGGGACTCCTAGACTGCTAGGGACTCACAGCTTGTCCTAGGGACTACTAGATTGTCCTAGGGACTCCTAGACTGCTAGGGACTCCTAGACTGCTAGGGACTCATAGTTTGTCCTAGGGACTACTAGATTGTGCTAGGGGCTCCTAGACTGCTAGGGACTCACAGCTTGTCCTAGGGACTATAGGTTGTCCTAGGGACTCCTAGACTGCTAGGGACTCACAGCTTGTCCTAGGGACTACTAGATTGTCCTAGGGACTCCTAGACTGCTAGGGACTCACAGCTTTCCTAGGGACTACTATATTGTCCCAGGGACTCCTAGACTGCTAGGGACTCACAGCTTGTCCTAGGGACTACTAGATTGTCCTAGGGACTCCTAGACTCCTAGGCTGCTAGGGACTCATAGTTTGTCATAGGGACTACTAGATTGTCCTAGGGACTCCTAGACTGCTAGGGACTCACAGCTTGTCCCAGGGACTACTAGATTGTCCTAGGGACTCCTAGACTGCTAGGGACTCACAGCTTGTCCTAGGGACTACTAGATTGTCCTAGGGACTCCTAGACTGCTAGGGACTCACAGCTTGTCCTAGGGACTACTAGATTGTCCTAGGGACTCCTAGACTGCTAGGGACTCACAGCTTGTCCTAGGGACTACTAGATTGTCCCAGGGACTCCTAGACTGCTAGGGACTCACAGCTTGTCCTAGGGACTACTAGATTGTCCTAGGGACTCCTAGACTGCTAGGGACTCCTAGGCTGCTAGGGACTCATAGTTTGTCCTAGGGACTACTAGATTGTCCTAGGGGCTCCTAGACTGCTAGGGACTCACAGCTTGTCCTAGGGACTACTAGATTGTCCTAGGGACTCCTAGACTGCTAGGGACTCCTAGGCTGCTAGGGACTCATAGTTTGTCCTAGGGACTACTAGATTGTCCTAGGGACTCCTAGACTGCTAGGGACTCACAGCTTGTCCTAGGGACTACTAGATTGTCCTAGGGACTCCTAGACTGCTAGGGACTTACAGCTTGTCCTAGGGACTACTAGATTGTCCTAGGGACTCCTAGACTGCTAGGGACTCACAGCTTGTCCTAGGGACTACTAGATTGTCCCAGGGACTCCTAGACTGCTAGGGACTCACAGCTTGTCCTAGGGACTCCTAGATTGTCCTAGGGACTCCTAGGGACTCCTAGGCTGCTAGGGACTCATAGTTTGTCCTAGGGACTACTAGATTGTCCTAGGGACTCCTAGACTGCTAGGGACTCACTGCTTGTCCTAGGGACTACTAGATTGTCCTAGGGACTCCTAGACTGCTAGGGACTCATAGCTTGTCCTAGGGACTACTAGATTGTCCTAGGGACTCCTATACTGCTAAGGACTCATAGCTTGTCCTAGGGACTACTAGATTGTCTTAGAGACTCATAGACTGCTAGGGACTCATAGCTTGTCCCAGGGACTACTAGATTGTCCTAGGGACTACTAGATTGTCCTAGGGACTCCTAGACTGCTAGGGACTCATACCTTGTCCTAGGAACTACTAGATTGTGCTAGGGGCTCCTAGACTGCTAGGGACTCACAGCTTGTCCTAGGGACTATAGGTTGTCCTAGGGACTCCTAGACTGCTAGGGACTCACAGCTTGTCCTAGGGACTACTAGATTGTCCTAGGGACTACTAGATTGTCCTAGGGACTCCTAGACTGCTAGGGACTCACAGCTTTCCTAGGGACTACTAGATTGTCCCAGGGACTCCTAGACTGCTAGGGACTCACAGCTTGTCCTAGGGACTACTAGATTGTCCTAGGGACTCCTAGACTGCTAGGGACTCCTAGGCTGCTAGGGACTCATAGTTTGTCATAGGGACTACTAGATTGTCCTAGGGACTCCTAGACTGCTAGGGACTCACAGCTTGTCCCAGGGACTACTAGATTGTCCTAGGGACTCCTAGACTGCTAGGGACTCACAGCTTGTCCTAGGGACTACTAGATTGTCCTAGGGACTCCTAGACTGCTAGGGACTCACAGCTTGTCCTAGGGACTACTAGATTGTCCTAGGGACTCCTAGACTGCTAGGGACTCACAGCTTGTCCTAGGGACTACTAGATTGTCCCAGGGACTCCTAGACTGCTAGGGACTCACAGCTTGTCCTAGGGACTACTAGATTGTCCTAGGGACTCCTAGACTGCTAGGGACTCCTAGGCTGCTAGGGACTCATAGTTTGTCCTAGGGACTACTAGATTGTCCTAGGGGCTCCTAGACTGCTAGGGACTCACAGCTTGTCCTAGGGACTACTAGATTGTCCTAGGGACTCCTAGACTGCTAGGGACTCCTAGGCTGCTAGGGACTCATAGTTTGTCCTAGGGACTACTAGATTGTCCTAGGGACTCCTAGACTGCTAGGGACTCACAGCTTGTCCTAGGGACTACTAGATTGTCCTAGGGACTCCTAGACTGCTAGGGACTTACAGCTTGTCCTAGGGACTACTAGATTGTCCTAGGGACTCCTAGACTGCTAGGGACTCACAGCTTGTCCTAGGGACTACTAGATTGTCCCAGGGACTCCTAGACTGCTAGGGACTCACAGCTTGTCCTAGGGACTCCTAGATTGTCCTAGGGACTCCTAGGGACTCCTAGGCTGCTAGGGACTCATAGTTTGTCCTAGGGACTACTAGATTGTCCTAGGGACTCCTAGACTGCTAGGGACTCACTGCTTGTCCTAGGGACTACTAGATTGTCCTAGGGACTCCTAGACTGCTAGGGACTCATAGCTTGTCCTAGGGACTACTAGATTGTCCTAGGGACTCCTATACTGCTAAGGACTCATAGCTTGTCCTAGGGACTACTAGATTGTCTTAGAGACTCATAGACTGCTAGGGACTCATAGCTTGTCCCAGGGACTACTAGATTGTCCTAGGGACTACTAGATTGTCCTAGGGACTCCTAGACTGCTAGGGACTCATACCTTGTCCTAGGAACTACTAGATTGTCTTAGGGACTCATAGACTGCTAGGGACACCTACACTGGCCTAGTGACTTCTAGTTTGTCTTAGGGACTTCTAGTTTGTCTTAGGGACTCCTAGACTGTCATAAGGACTCCTAAACTGGCCTAGTGACTCCTAGATTGTCCTAGGGACTCCTAGACTGTCCTAGGGACACCTAGACTGGCCTAGTGACTTCTAGATTGTCATAGGGACTCCTAGACTGTCCTAGGGACACCTAGACTGGCCTAGTGACTCTAGATTGTCCTAGGGACTCCTAGACTGTCCTAGGGATACCTAGACTGGCCTAGTGACTCCTAAATTGTCCTAGGGACTCCTAGACTGTCCTAGGGACACCTAGACTGGCCTAGTGACTTCTAGACTGTCCCAGGGACACCTAGACTGGCCTAGTGATTCCTCCTAGACTGGCCTAGTGACTCCTAGATAATCCTAGGGACTCGTAGACTGTCCCACGGACTACTAGACTGGTCTAGTGACTCCAAAAAGCTTTATGTTAATGGGAAAGAGCATGAAATATTGAGAATAAAAAAATTGGTTTATAGCTTATTTTCCTTCCAAAGTTTGGTATATTTTGGTGTATTACCATTGATTGTTGAAGGCATTATCATTGTAGCATTTGAATGGAAATCTTTGTTTTCATTATTTTCACTAAATTTCTAAACAGTCAACTTGATGTAATCATTAGAAGCCACTTGTCCTTCAAGTAATATTGTCTTTTAATTTTCTTGAAGACGGAAGAGGCAGCACATCTGGAGACAAAGGCGGAGCTAGACAGAACACGAGAGAAGCTGCGGTTCGCTCTCGGTGAAATTGAAATCTTGAGACAACAACTGGAGAGGGAAAAGACTCAGTTTGAGAATTTGTAAGTTAAAGATGATTGGGTGCAAACCAGTGGCAGTACTATGTGGATGGCAAGAGGGAGCCATTTTAGGATATTAATGTATGCTTTGTCGGACACATGTCCCCCATGAAAATGTGAAATTTGTCTGATTTAAATTATTTAGATACAACGTTTGCCACCCCTTCCTCATATGTTGCATAGTTTCCTGCATATTTTTCCACCAACAATTAATGTATTGGCAGCAGCATTGATACAAACAATGTATGTTGAAGGTTCCTGGATGCCGATCGTAATACTGTATTACTCTTTACATTCGGAGTACAATGCTGAGTGCAACATATTGTCCATTTGCAAAATTTATTGAACATGCTTGGGAACAAACGAAGTTGAAAATATTTCAATAATTCTTTAAATATCTGTCCTAAATTTGAGTTAGAGCTTATAATAGTAGTAGTTGTTGCATCATGCACTTCACATTGGATCTCCTAACTGGAACAATGGAAAGTCATTTTTTGGGTGAAGCTCGCACTCCTGTTCACTTTCACTTGCAGGTTTGGAAAGGCACAGAAGAGAGCCATGAAAGAATCAACACGGAGCTCCCAGCTTGAAACCATATGCAGTGGTTAGTATGGTGTGCTGGTATACCATATGCAGTGGTTAGTATGTTGTGCTGGTATACCATATGCAGTGGTTAGTATGGTGTGCTGGTATACCATATGCAGTGGTTAGTATGGTATGCTGGTATACCATATGCAGTGGTTAGTATGGTGTGCTGGTATACCATATGCAGTGGTTAGTATGGTGTGCTGGTATACCATATGCAGTGGTTAGTATGGTATGCTGGTATACCATATGCAGTGGTTAGTATGGTGTGCTGGTATACCATATGCAGTGGTTAGTATGGTGTGCTGGTATACCATATGCAGTGGTTAGTATGGTGTGCTCTCGTATACCATATGCAGTGGTTAGTATGGTGTGCTGGTATACCATATGCAGTGGTTAGTATGGTGTGCTGGTATACCATATGCAGTGGTTAGTATGGTGTGCTGGTATACCATATGCAGTGGTTAGTATGGTGTGCTGGTATACCATATGCAGTGGTTAGTATGGTGTGCTGGTATAGAATTTAGGGGGAACTAGACATGAGGACCCAGTTTCCAGAGACTCACAAATATTCAGCAAAGCTATTTTGACTCACGCGGAGAAACTTCTCAAACACCAGTATTCATACCAAGTATTTATCTAAGATTCATAGACAACCACTTTAGGAGGCAAAACAAGTCAATGAATATTCAGGAGGCAAAACAAGGCAATGAATATTCAGGAGGCAAAACAAGCAATGAATATTCAGGAGCAAAACAAGGCAATGAATATTCAAGAGCAAAACAAGGCAATGAATATTCAGGAGCAATACAAGGCAATGAATATTCAGGAGGCAAAATAAGTCAATGAATATTCAGGAAGTAAAACAAGTCAATGAATATTTAGGAGGCAAAACAAGTCAATAAATATTCAGGAAGCAAAACAAGTTAATGAATATTCAGGAAGCAAAACAAGTCAATGAATATTTGACAACTTCAATTAAAAAGACTAGTGCTCCTTTAACAGTATGTACAAAATTCTACTTCAAGATAAACGCTTGCAGGTATCCTTCCAGTCGCTTTATTAATTGTTTTTCTTCTTCAAAAGTTGCACAAACATTGTACAGAAAGACTAAAGACTGTTGCACATTGTACAACGAGCCATATCAGACATTAAATGAATATTCAGATATTTTAATACACATGATAGAGTTTACTAATGAGACTGAATGGTAATTGAAAAGTGGCCAAAACCATAATTCAATTTTGTTCAATCCATAGAGAAATTTGCTTTAGTGGGGCACGATTTTCTGTCACTGCAAATTTTGCTTAAATGTCTCTTAATGAGTGTAAATTAATTTTCCTTCTATTATCATACAATGTAAATAAATATTACAAACATGAATAAATTTTTCTTCCATTATGAAAGAAAGAGGTTAATATGTTCCTGTTTCTTTGTTTTATTCATTATTCTTTTAAAATTGCTTGCTGCGCCTCAATCGGTGTGCAACAGCATAAGTAATGAACCGTATTTCATATAAGATGTTTTGATAAACTCCATAAATGATGTCCATCCAATATTCATTAAGCTCTAGGCTGTAATTGAGTCTGATTCATATCATCTTTTTGTAACTTCACCAGAAATATCCATCGAAAAGCAGAAGAAAGAAGACTTGATTCTTCTAAAAGAGTCAAAGATTGGAGATCTCAAGAAGAAACTGACCAATCAGAAGAGAGTGCACCATCAACAGCTGGATGAGATGAATATTCAGCTGCAGCAGGAGGCGTATATTAATCAAACTTTACAAGAGAGGAATAGAAAAGATAAAAAGAGTTGTAAGTCGGGAGTCAGGTGATACTAACTCTCAAGAGTCAGGTGGTACGAACGCTCAAGAGTCAGGTGGTATGAACTCTCAAGAGTCAGGTGGTACAAACTCTCAAGAGTCAGGTGGTACGAACTCTCAAGAGTCAGGTGGTACGAACTCTCAAAGTCAGGTGGTATGAACTCTCAAGAGTCAGGTAGTACGAACTCTCAGAGGGATTTATTGTGCGACCTTCATGGCCTGGCGTGTCACAAAGCGGTTGATAGATAATATATGGCTTGTTATAGGTTAAGAGATTGTAAAGGAGGGTTGCGTCTCAGGTGTGAGGTGACTACAAATTCAAAGAAGGGCTGCAAAGCAAACACTTTGTTGTTAGCAATAAAGAAGGCAAGTATTTTAAATCTGGTATGGACAAACAATTTCCAAATGGTAATAGGGGAAATTCTGCATTCCATCTTTTCAGTGTCTGCCATTTGTGACGTATCATTGTTGTGAAAATCAACAACAATATGTTCATAGGGATATGTGTTTGCTTTCTTGTATGGAAGCATTGTACTATTGCACATGATATGAACGACCGCCATGAAACATCTGATGACGGAATTTGACGCTTCACTAAACCAAATCCCTGACTTAACACAAGACACTTTGGGAGATATTAGTGTTTTGATATCTCAAATTTCATTGGATGTGAGAATGAATTTAATCGAAACATTTCAAGTTTTACAGGAGTTGTACACATAAGAAGAGGTCCAGTGTGAACGGGTATAGGTATACCAAAGAAGGCAGGCAGGGTTAAACTTGTCAAGTTCAAATTTACAAGTGTTACTTTAAACACTTTTTAAGTCTGTACAGTTACAGACAGTTTCCAAGATTGTCGCCATAAGTTTTTACGATACCAAATAATCACATCAAGAATTTATCAAAAAATTGGGCTTGATCAGTCAAGAAAAGTATAGATTTATGTCACCTACATATTTGTGATGTCACCTACGTATTTGTGATGTCACATGCATACTTATGATGTCACCTACATATTTGTGATGTCACATGCATATTTGTGATGTCACCTACATATTTGTGATGTCACATGCATATTTGTGATGTCACTTACATATTTGTGATGTCACCTACATATATGTGATGTTACCTACATATTTGTGATGTCACCTACATATATGTGATGTTACCTACATATTTGTGATGTCACCAACATATTTTTGATGTCACCTACATCTTTGTGATTTCACCTACATATATGTGATGTCACCTACATATTTGTGATGTCACATGCATATTTATGATGTCACCTACATATGTGTGATGTCACCTACATATTTGTGATGTCACCTACATATTTGTGATGTCACCTACATATATGTGATGTCACCTACATATTTGTGATGTCACCTACATATATGTGATGTCACCTACATATTTATGATGTCACATGCATATTTGTGATGTCACATGCATATTTGTGATGTCACATACCTTTTTGTGATGTCACCTACATATTTGTGATGTCACCAACATATTTGTGATGTCGCCTACATATTTGTGATGTCACATGCATATTTGTGATGTCACCAATGTATTTGTATCACATGCATATTTATGATGATGCTACCTACATATTTGTGATGTCACATGCATATATGTGATGTCACCTACATACTTGTGATGTCACATGCACATATATGATTTCACATATGTATTTGTGATGTCACATGCATATTTAAGATGTCACATACAAATTTGGGGAGATGACATCTTTTAACTTATTTATTTGATTGTTACACATTGTTGTCATGGGAACTTTTCATTTTGAAAAATACATTTTAAGACTAAATTTAGTTATTCATATTATCATATTATAGATATTATATTATAGATATAAAATAAATTCAGGACTGTACTCAAAACTAATTTGTCTATTTGTAATATTCTCTTGACATAGAAACCAAGAAATATGAATAACAAATTACTTGAATAACAAATTACTAGAAGATTGGATATTATAGTATTCATTGTTTTCAGGGGCATTAAATTGCATGACTTTTTCTTTAATAAACCATCTACATTGCCTTCACTTGTTGTTCTGTTTCCATGTACTTTATAATCATTATTCGTGAATTTTTACACTTTTTGATTATGAAGTCATTGGTATAGAATTTGGAATACTGTTTTACGTGTAAAGTACGGAACACGAAATCTGTACTTTACTTGACCATAAAATGTACTCTTCTGCGTGCCGATTGTGTAAACATTGATGAACATGTCATCCAATAGCATTTACTGTTTTTGACTCGCTAAGGAATGGTTTCTATTTTGCCCCTATGAAAAAGGGGTCATTACCCCACCTGTCCTTCTTCCAACATCTCTGGATAAAATGATTAACCAGTTTTTTCTCGATTTTACATCGGTTTGAGTGTTCAATCTCATAACATGGAAAGAAGTTTAAAGATCTATTTAAAAGAAGATCAAGAAAAGTATGAACAGATTGTGGAAAGAAAATATGCTGTAACCATGGAATTAGCAACAGGTTTCATTCAAATCAACTAAAAATTGACCACTGCATTAATAATTCAGAGGTCTTATGATAAATAATGCAAATTTTGTGATATCACAAAGAGAAAATTTTTAAATTTCCAATTTATTGTTTGTCAATCCCTCACCAAATTTATTTAAATAGAAACATGAATATAAACAAAAGGTTTTGAATACCGCTGGATGCACACATCACAGCTGGATGCACCCACCACCGCTGGATGCACCCACCACCGCTGGATGCACCCACCACCGCTGGATGCACACATCACCACGCGATGCACCCACCACAGCTGGATGCACCCACCACAGCTGGATGCACCCACCACAGCTGGATGCACCCACCACAGCTGGATGCACCCACCACAGCTGGATGCACCCACCACAGCTGAATGCACCCACCACAGCTGGATGCACCCACCACAGCTGGATGCACCCACCACAGCTGGATGCACCCACCACAGCTGGATGCACCCACCACAGCTGGATGCACCCACCACAGCTGGATGCACCCACCACAGCTGGATGCACCCACCACAGCTGGATGCACCCACCACAGCTGGATGCACCCACCACAGCTGGATGCACCCACCACAGCTGGATGCACCCACCACAGCTGGATGCACCCACCACAGCTGGATGCACCCACCACAGCTGGATGCACCCACCACAGCTGGATGCACCCACCACAGCTGGATGCACCCACCACAGCTGGATGCACCCACCATCGCTGGATGCACACACCACCACACGATGCACCCACCACAGCTGGATGCACCCACCACTGCTGAATGCACTCACCACCGCTGGATGCACACACCACCACGCGATGCACCCACCACAGCTGGATGCACCCACCACTGCTGGATGCACCCACCACCCCTGGATGCACCCACTATCGCTGGATGCACACACCACCACGCGATTGACACACCACCCTTCGATTGACACACCACCGCTCGATTGACACACCACCGCCCGATTGACACACCACTGCTCGATTGACACACCACCGCAGCTTGATTGACACACCACCGCAGCTCGATTGACACACCACAGCTCAATTGACACACCACCGCTCGATTGACACACCACCACTCGATTAACACACCACCACTCGATTGACACACCATTGCTCAATGCTTTTACAGGTAGGCTTTCATGTGCTAGATTCCCACTGATGCAGTGATGTTCTTGCCTTTTATGGGAACCACTCATCTGCAGCAAAGGATTCTACTCAGATTACAATAGAGGATGCTTACACAACAAAGAACTTTACCTCTTCAAAACTGCTTGAGCTTAATCAAGTACAGTACAGAAGTAATGCTAGACTCTGAAAGTGTATGGGATCTGAAAATTAATGCAAAAAATGTAATACATTGTATAAAACGTGGTGGAAGATGAAAATATTGACCCTCTTCAGTGATATTTAATTCTTTTACTGGTGAAAATGCAATCATTACAAGCCCTGTGCATGACTAAAATGGGCCTATAAGTGGCAACTTCTGCACACCTACAGGTTACACTTTTTTAACATTTACCTCGGAAATTGCTTCAGATGCATACGCTAGCCAAGTTTATGGGGGTATTGCACTCATATCTAAATCATCTTTGAAACTTACTTCATGGAAGCCACTACTTGACTTCTGCTCATTTGAAGCAGCCAAGGCAGATCTGTTAAGCAAAGGCACCAAATTTAAATTGGTTACACCATACCGCCCTCCTAGCCCCCAAAACAAATTCAGAATGAATTTGGTTCACTGCTTGCAAACTTTGCAGCATCTGATGGTAAATTAGTCCTTGTTAGCAACTTTAATTTCATGTTGACGAACATAACGACAGCAATGCTTTAAAGGTTTGGGATCTTATTCACTCGTGCAACTTTATTCAGTGTCTGAAATATCCAACACGTGAGCACGGACTTATATTAGACCTGATCATTGCAAATGACATTTCTACGATCAATTCTGTTATTGTTGATGGTCAAAAATGATCTAATCATAAACATGTTTTAGCTAATCTTACATTCCCTTAACCTCTCACCAAACGCACTTTTACCTATCCCTGCTGCTATATCAATCGAGCAATTCACTAACTTAAGATTTAGATTCTTTGCCCGAATTTCAGAATCCACCTTTAAATCTTGAGGATGCTGTTAGGAATACAACTCTCAGCTCTCACACCTTCTTGATAAACACACACCTGAAAAAGAGAACAAGTATACGGCCAAATTGTAAGTGGTATTCATCGGACATTGCAGAAGCTAAAAAAGGAAGACGTACCGCTGAGAAGAAGTGGCACTCCTCAAAACTTAAAATTTACTGCTTGATTTTCCGTGAAGCATGCATGCCAGTGAATTACCTTATTCATGAAGCATGCATGCCAGTAAATCACCTTATCCATGAAGCATGCATGTCGGTGAATCACCTTATCCGTGAAGCATGCATGTCGGTGAATCACCTTATCCGTGAAGCATGCATGTCAGTGAATCACCTTATCCGTGAAGCATGCATGTCAGTGAATTACTTTATTCATGAAGCATGCATGCCAGTAAATCACCTTATCCATGAAGCATGCATGTCAGTGAATCACTTTATCCGTGAAGCATGCATGTCAGTAAATCACCTTATCCGTGAAGCATGCATGTCAGTGAATTACCTTATTCATGAAGCATGCATGTCAGTGAATCACCTTATCCATGAAGCATGCATGTCAGTAAATCACCTTATCGTGAAGCATGCATGTCAGTGAATCACCTTATTCATGAAGCATGCATGTCAGTGAATCATTTTATCCGTGAAGCATGCATGTCAGTGAATTACCTTATTCATGAAGTATGCATGTCAGTGAATCACCTTATCCATGAAGCATGCATGTCAGTGAATTACCTTATTCATGAAGCATGCATGTCAGGGAATCACCTTATCCGTGAAGCATGCATGTCAGTAAATCACCTTATCCATGAAGCATGCATGTCAGTGAATCACCTTATCCATGAAGCATGCATGGCAGTAAATCACCTTCATGAAGCATGCATGTCAGTGAATCACCTTATCCGTGAAGCATGCATGTCAGTAAATCACCTTATCCGTGAAGCATGCATGTCAGTGAATCATCTTATCCGTGAAGCATGCATGCCAGTAAATCACCCTATTCATGAAGCATGCATGTCAGTGAATCACCTTATCCATGAAGCATGCATGTCAGTGAATCACCTTATCCGTGAAGCATGCATGTTAGTGAATTACCTTATTCATGAAGCATGCATGCCAGTAAATCACCTTATCCATGAAGCATGCATGTCAGTGAATCACCTTATCCGTGAAGCATGCATGTCAGTGAATTACCTTATTCATGAAGCATGCATGCCAGTAAATCACCTTATCCATGAAGCATGCATGTCAGTGAATCGCCTTATCCGTGAAGCATGCATGTCAGTGAATCGCCTTATCCGTGAAGCTTGCATGTCAGTGAATCGCCTTATCCGTGAAGCATGCATGTCAGTGAATCCCCTTATCCGTGAAGCATGCATGTCAGTGGATCACCTTATCCGTGAAGCATGCATGTCAGTGGATCACCTTATCCGTGAAGCATGCATGTCAGTGAATCACCTTATCCGTGAAGCATGCATGTCAGTGGATCACCTTATCCGTGAAGCATGCATGTCAGTGGATCACCTTATCCGTGAAGCATGCATGTCAGTGAATTACCTTCTTCATGAAGCATGCATGTCAGTGAATCACCTTATCCGTGAAGCATGCATGTCAGTAAATCACCTTATCCGTGAAGCATGCATGTCAGTGAATCATCTTATCCGTGAAGCATGCATGCCAGTAAATCACCCTATTCATGAAGCATGCATGTCAGTGGATCACCTTATCCGTGAAGCATGCATGTCAGTGAATCACCTTATCCGTGAAGCATGCATGTTAGTGAATTACCTTATTCATGAAGCATGCATGCCAGTGAATCACCTTATCCGTGAAGCATGCATGTCAGTGGATCACCTTATCCGTGAAGCATGCATGTCAGTGAATCACCTTATCCGTGAAGCATGCATGTCAGTGGATCACCTTATCCATGAAGCATGCATGTCAGTGAATCACCTTATCCGTGAAGCATGCATGTCAGTGAATCACCTTATCCGTGAAGCATGCATGTCAGTGGAACACCTTATCCGTGAAGCATGCATGTCAGTGAATCACCTTATCCGTGAAGCATGCATGTCAGTAAATCACCTTATCGTGAAGCATGCATGTCAGTGAATCACCTTATTCATGAAGCATGCATGTCAGTGAATCATTTTATCCATGAAGCATGCATGTCAGTGAGTTACCTTATCCGTGAAGCATGCATGGCAGTAAATCACCTTCTTCATGAAGCATGCATGTCAGTGAATCACCTTATTCATGAAGCATGCATGTCAGTGAATCATTTTATCCATGAAGCATGCATGTCAGTGAATCACCTTATCCGTGAAGCATGCATGGCAGTAAATCACCTTCTTCATGAAGCATGCATGTCAGTGAATCACCTTATCCGTGAAGCATGCATGGCAGTAAATCACCTTCTTCATGAAGCATGCATGTCAGTGAATCACCTTATCCGTGAAGCATGCATGTCAGTAAATCACCTTATCCGTGAAGCATGCATGTCAGTGAATTACCTTATCCGTGAAGCATGCATGTCAGTGAATTACCTTATTCATGAAGCATGCATGCCAGTAAATCACCTTATCCATGAAGCATGCATGTCAGTGAATCGCCATATCCGTGAAGCATGCATGTCAGTGAATCACCTTATCCGTGAAGCTTGCATGTCAGTGAATCGCCTTATCCGTGAAGCATGCATGTCAGTGAATCACCTTACCCATGAAGCATGCATGTCAGTGAATCACCTTATGCGTGAAGCATGCATGTCAGTGGATCACCTTATCTGTGAAGCATGCATGTCAGTGAATCACCTTATCCATGAAGCATGCATGTCAGTGAATCACCTTATCCGTGAAGCATGCATGTCAGTGGATCACCTTATCCGTGAAGCATGCATGTCAGTGAATCACCTTATCCATGAAGCTTGCATGTCAGTGAATCTGTGAAGCATGCATGTCAGTGAATCACCTTATCCGTGAAGCATGCATGTCAGTGAATCACCTAATCCATAAAGCATGCATGTCAGTGGATCACCTTATCCGTGAAGCATGCATGTCAGTGAATCACCTTATCCGCAATGTTAAAACCCAAATATTTTGCTGATTTAATCGAGGTGAATGATCAAAGAGCCCTCTTCAAAAGTGTCACATCACTTATCTGCTACAAATCAACTTCCCTCACACACAATTGTACAAGAATTAAGTGAACGATTTAGCAATTTTTTCGTTGAGAAAATAGGCAATATTCGTACCGCTCTCAACTTACAAGACCTCAAAATGGATTTCAGCAACAATGAATTTACAGCTTTTCATTCTCTTGATATATTTTAGCCCAATTCACAGGAACAAGTCAGACAAATTATTATCCAGCCTACTTGATCCTGTGCCAATTTTTTCTTATAAAGCTATGTATTGAGAAGCTTCTCTTTATCATAGCATGAATAATAAACCTTTCTCTTGAAGCAAGGTCATGTCATTCAGTCACTTAATGCAGCAGTTATGACTCCTTTATTTAAGAAAACTACAGACCAATCTCAAACTTGCCTTTCACATCCAAGCTCATTGAAAAGATTGTTGCCAATCAACTTAACAATTATCTTATTCAGAACTCACTACTAAAACCCTTGCAATCTGCCTACAAAATATATCATAGTACAGAAACTACCCTTCTTGCTGTTCACATTAACATTCTACAATCCCTTGATTTTGATCAATACGTTCTCCTTATTTTGTTGGACCTCTGCTGCCTTTGACACCATTGATCATAGCATCTTACTTTTAATCTTGGTGTCAAAGGAAAATGTCTTCAAATGGTTATATTCATACCTAACAAACAGTCTCCAAGCTATTGCAGTAAATGATCACATCTCACTATCAAAACTGATCAACTATGGTGTACCCCAGGGTGCAGTTTTAGGTCCTTTGTTTATATTTCTCCGCTTGGTAACCTCATTCGCAAGCATAATTTCAAGTTCCACCAACATGCTGATGACAACCAGCTGTATTCGTCTTTTACCAAATCAGACTCATCTTCAGCAATCAACTCAATTGAAAAATGTGTCATTGATATGAAGAACTGGATGACTAAAATCAAACTTCAAGTCAATGATTCAAAACCCAAAGTCCTACTTATTTATTCCAAATATGACCATTCTCCAGTTTCTTTTAAGTTCTATCAAGCCATTAGATTCTGCACAAAATATTGGGGTCTATTTCGGCAATACATACTCTTTTAAACAGCACATTTCCAACACTTTTGGCCAATTTACTTATATCTTTGTAAAAATTGGCCATATCCGAAAATACCTCACCAAGGAATCTTGTCAAACACCTGTTCATGCTGTTGTCTCATTCAAAATTGCATTATGGAAATTCTCTGCTATTTGGGTTGCCAAGCTCTTGTTCCACTCCAATGTGCTCAAAATGTTGTTGCAAGAATTGTAACACGATCAAATAAGTTTGACCATAAATAAAGAAACTCCAATGGTACAGAATTGACCTTTTTAATAATACAAAATCCAGACTTATTAATTACCTGGCTTCAAATCATCTAAATATCTGGCTGATTCATTCACTTCAGATCATCTAAATATCTTGAGATTCTAAATATCTGGCTGATCTCATTCACTTTAAATAATCTATCTAAAATCTTTCCATGGACTTCAAATCATCTAATTATCTGGCTGATCTCATTTACTTCAAATCATCTAAATATCTAGCTGATCTCATTCACTTCAGATCATCTAAATATCTAGCTGATCTCATTCACTTCAGGTCATCTAAATATCTAGCTGATCTCATTCACTTCAGATCATCTAAATATCTAGCTGATCTCATTCACATCAATTCATCTAAATATCTAGCTGATCTCATTCACTTCAAATCATCTAAATATGTAGTTGATCTCATTCACTTCAGATCATTCAAATATCTAGCTGATCTCATTCACTTCAGATCATCTAAATATCTAGCTGATCTCATTCACTTCAAATCATCTAAATATCTAGCTGATCTCATTCACTTTAATTAATCTAAATATCCAGCTGATCTCATTCACTTCATATCATTTAAATAGCTGGCTGATCTCATTCACTTCAGATCATCTAAATATCTGGCTGATCTCATTCACTTCAAATCATCTAAATATCTAGTTGATCTCATATGCATTCACTTCAAATCATCTCCACGACATCTGCGTTCATCTAACAAGCATCTTTTTCACATGCCAAAATGGAAACTTTAATCTTTTGGTCATCGCTCCTTAACATGTGCTGCGCCAGCTTTATGGAATTCCTTGCCACTTAATACTAAACTTTCTCCCAATGTTAATGTTTTTAAACGAAGGCTCAAGACTCATTTTTATGCAGAAGCATTTTCTTTATAGCGCCACTGAACATAACTCCATTGTGAATAATGGCACTTTACAAATTATTTGAAGATTGATAAAGACTTTGAGGATGTGATGTCACCACTCGTTCACTCGTACTTTGAACTGAAATATCTCCTTTAACAGAATAAGACTTTTGAACGCTTTCTGCACCATTTTGTTTCTTTTTGTCCTATTTCATATAAGATGGACTTGCTTGACCCCTGAACTAATACAATGACACGAAGCGGCAACATGAAGATTGGGACAAATCCCAAGATCAATGATAACAAAATGTTCCAATGTATTTTAACTATATATATATATATGAATATATATATATGTGTATATATATATTGTATATATATATATGTGTATATAATATTTGATGTTCATAAATAAATTAGTGTGTCATATAGTATATTTTATGTATATATATGTATATATATATAAGCACTATATATATGTATATATATATATGTATATATATATATATGTATATATATATATATATATATATATATATATATATATATATATATATATATATATATATATATATATATATATATATATATATATATATATATATATATATATATATATATATATATATATATATATATATATATATATAAATATATATATATATATATATATATATATATATAATATATATATATATATAAATATATATATATGTATAATATATATATATAAATATATACATACATATTTTTGTATCATCATTTATTTCAGGCCCATTTAAAGTGACAAATACAAAAACAAAAGAATAAAATAGACAATTTCTTGTGAGAGTGACACTAAGAGTACAACGTACAAAATGTATAGGTAGAGTCAAGTCTAAATGAATACATAATCACATCACCTTAAAAGGAATTAATGTTCTCTGATTTAAAATTTCTTTTTTTTTCCCCCTTTCCCTTCTTTCCCTTTTGTATTTTTTCCCCCTTTCCCTTCTTTCCCTTTTGTATTTTTTCCCCCTTTCCCTTCTTTCCCTTTTGTATTTTTTCCCCAATTTTCTTTATCATAACATAATATATATAAATAATGTAATATAATAATAAAAAATTTTTTTTTTTTTTTTTACAAATCCTAAGGTATAATAATGATAATTCGGAGCTCTGAGTGAATACAAAAAAAAAAATGAAGAATAACAATAGGGTAACCCTATTTGTAAAGGAGGAGCAAAAAAAAAAAACAAGACAGTTGAAAGGCTGTGTCAGCTGAGTACTATAAAGGAATGTTCAAGTGGAGACACTTGAAGGTCTATCAGTCTATTGCATAAACAGAAGGGGACAATTCTTAAAAGCTGTCTCAAGTTCATTAAAAGAAAAAGGCTTAGTGTTACAGCTATTAGAGATGGTCTTTTCGACTTGGAGGAATTTAAACTTGTATAAAAACTCATTAACACTGGGGACTCAGGGCAAAGTTTTTTACTAAAGATATAATACTTTAGATGTAGGCTTAAGAAATTATAAGGATGCCGTTAAAATCATTTATATTAAAAAAAAAGATTACTCTTTGAAAATACAAACTGCTCCCCTAAAATACTTTGTTCTACATCCAGTATAAAGCGTGAGGTAATATTCTATCCCCAAAAAAGATGATCAATGGTCTCATCAGAAGTTTTGCAAAATGTACACAAAGTATTATCCTTAATTTGCATACGGTGAAGAAGGTAGTTTGTGCCAATGATGCGATAAATGCAACGATATTGGAAGTACTGAACTTAGGGTTCTTTAACTGAAGTAAAGGGGATAAGAAAAATTTTACGCCACTGTTCGCCATCAAAATCGAAATCATTGGAACTTCTCCATTTATTCAAGCAAGTCGGGGAAGAAATAAACGAGCCAGCAAACTTGTTATAAATACATCTAGAAAGAAAAGGGGTGGTGTGAATCGTATCAAAAGTGCTAGCATGTAAAACTGGTAGATTAATCGATGGCATATTGTTTCTTTAATGTCTGGGAAGAGCGGAGATGAGACCATAGAATAAGGTGAACAGGAAATCATCAAAATGATACATGCGTTTAAAATTAACAAAGCTTAACGGTCTAAAGTCATCATCTAGCATATCATTGATAGTTACAATACCCCTATTGTACATAAATCTGTAAAAAACTATTTTGTTATTAATCTTGATATTGAAATTATTCCAGATAATTTCAGACTGATAATTGTTTTTGACGTGCTGAAAATTATAAAGTGCCCAAGCAGAGCATACATCATTAATAAATGAATTAGGAGTAACAATATCTTTACTGTAATAATTGCATTTAAAAAGAAAATCCTTACTGTACATATTTAAGTGAAGGTCAAAGATAAGTTTCCAATTTGCATGTACCTCATCAGTATACCGTCTTACCCAGACACATTTTAAGCTACGAATGAAAGAATGGATATAATAGGCCCTAAGACCACCTAAGTTAAGAGGGGCAATGAGTGTATTGCGCTTAACCTTATCAGGTTTGCCTCCCCAGACGAAACAAAAAATAAATTCTCTAAATCTTTAATAAAAGAAAGGTGGGTCAGGGAGAATCTGAAACAAGAAGACAAACTGCAAAATACCTAATGATTTTAAAATTGTGATTTTGCCGATAGGAGTAAGGTCTCGAGCTGACCAAAGATTTAAAATTTGTTTTAAACGGAAAAGTTTGAGGGGATAGTTAAGACAAAAAAGATTATTGTGACACTTATAAAAGTTATACCCAAGACTGTGACAGGACCCAATGTCCATACAAAATTAAAATTATTTATAAAATGGGGTTTCTTAGAAGCAAGAGGACCTAGCGGGAATTTACTCGACTTACTAAAATTTACACGCAAACCTGATAAAAGTTCCAAAATTTTAAGAATGTCAACTGCGGCCTTTAAACTATCATAAGTGCCGTCTAGTACAATGCAGGTGTCATCAGCATATTGAATAGGCTTACACTCAATACCTACAATAGAAATACCTTTTAACAAGCGGGAAGAATTAATCTTGATAGCAAGGGCCTCGACACAAATGGGAAAAATGTAAGGACTGAGAGGGCAGCCTTGGCGGACTCCTCTCGAAATTTTGAATGCTGGCGAAGAAAACCATTATTTATAATACAAGCTAAAGAATTTGAAAAAAAACGCACGGCTCCATCTTATAAATTTTTTGTTGAATTTAAAATAAAGTAAGCAATCAAAAATGAAGTTCCATTCAAGACGGTCAAACGCTTTTTCGAAATCTAGCAGTAATAAAAGACCAGGGACCTTTTTGATTTGACAATGTTCGACTGCATCTAAGATAAAACGAATATTCTCCTCAATGAACCTATTTTTTATAAAGCCTGTTTGATTTGGGTTGATTATAGAAGAGATGACATTTTTGATCCTAGAGGCCAAGGCTTTAGCCCCTATTTTGTAGCCCGTATTCAATAAGGAGATTGGACGGTAATTCTTAATGAGCAACTTATCTTTTTTGTGCTTCGGAATGAATGTAATTACACTACGGGGAAATATATATATATGAATATATATATAAATATATATATATAAATATATATACAAATATATATATATATATATATATATAAATATATATACAAATATATATGTATAAATATATATATATAAATATATATATATAAATATATATATATAAATATATATATATAAATATATATATATAAATATATATTTAAATTTATATATAAGAATATATATATAAATATATATATATATATATATATATATATATATATATATAAATATATATATATATATGAATATATATATGAATATATATATTAATAAATATATATACAAAAATACATATATATATATATATAAATAAATATATATATAAATATATAAATAAATATATATATATCAATATATAAATAAATATATATATAAGTTTATAAATAAATATATATATAAGTTTATAAATAAATATATATATAAGTTTATAAATAAATATATATATATATATATATATATATACATATATATATATATATATATATATATATATATATAAATATATATATATTTACATATATATGAATATATATATACATATAAATATATATATATATAAATATATATATAAATATATATAGATAAATTAAAACAAAAGAAGAGAAAATTCAAACATTTCCCCATTTTTATTTAAGAATAGACATTAGAGGTCACAACGTAACATTAAAAAGACAGAAAATTAACACAAGTTAACAATATCATCTAGTGGCTAAGCAAATAAAGCAATACCATTTGATAACATAGTTGCACAATATCATGAATTGATTTTCTTAAATATTTGATCAAACAGATAGCACATAATTCAATATTTTCAAAACCAGGATGATATTTACGGAGGAGGCTTAGAGAGAACTGCACCCCCCCCCCCTCAAAAAATAAATGTGTCAGCCACATAAAGAGTGCAATTTTCAGCCTATATGGACCTTAATGTCATTTTTTCAAACCCTTGTAAGCATGGATTGCTTTGTTTAATTTTCAACCCCCTCCCCACCTCATTCCTTCCCCTCCCCATTCTTTCTCCACCCCATTCCTTCCCCACCCCATTCCTTCTTTAACCCATTCCCTCCCCACCCCATTCCCTCACACTACTTTTGAGCTTGCTACGACCTTATGAAAAAAATATGAATATAAATACAATTTTATATATGAATAAAAATGTCAAAATCTGTGTTTTCTACGAATCACTTGATATTTCAAGTCCTTATTGATGGCTTAAATTTCACACAAAAATGGAAGGGGAAGGCTACACCATTTAAAAAAAAGGCTAAGCCCCAATATCCCCACTGAGACACCACTGGCTGTGAACCATCGATTGGCCCATGAGGAATTCTCTTATGGTGCCTTGTTGCATATTCTTGTGTTTGACCTGGTCATACCTCATATGCTATATTGTTCACCATAAAAACCTTAATTAAAACAATAAAATTTGACAATTCTGAAAACAATAACATGCAAGACAAAAAAGCATTTTTAAATTGAAATAAAAAAAACGTTTAAATACAAATAGAATTTGGTGGGTGATTATAAATTATTTCTACAAAATATGAGTTTGTAATAGTATACAACATTCATCAATTTTTTTTTTCTTCAAATGAGATATAAATCAGGCAGCTTTACTATTGATTGAAAAAATATGCAAATTTGTGATGTCATTTGTTGCATACCTCTCGATAATCAATGTAAATGTACAGTGCTTTAATTCTTATTTGGTCTGGTGGAAAGCAGTTTAATGAGGCACAAAGATCGTTTTGAATCTTTTTTGTCCCTCCCCACTCAATATTTAGCTGGGAATATTTTTTTAATGTTATCAGTACCTAAATATAAATGAAAAAGTTTATAGAATTGCATAGCAATTCACCTCTATATTTTTACATATAAAAATTTGAAATATTTCAACAGATTTTGAAACTTTAATCAGGCATAACGTGGAACACTAAATAAGGTCAAAGTCAAGACTGTTCTACCTGCATTAACACTTATTCTAAGAAGAGTAAGCAAACACATTTAGCAAACAGATTTTCTTGGAGTGACAAAACCTTGAAGAGAGTTGAGTAATAGAAATTGAGACCAACATCAAATTCACATAAATTGATAACATTCACTTTACATGTAAGGCACACAAAATTATAAACAAGCACCTTAATGAACTACAAAGTGATTCAATACTCACCCAGATTGGATCCATTTTTGAACCAAATTAACATTTATTCAGTCAAACCAGCATGCCCCACTAATTAACCTTGTCCTCCTATTCAAGCAACCATACTACTTGATGCCAATAAATATGCTCTCCACCCCTCAATGAATTGACTCAAACATTCAATCATCTTAATCCTACTCTAATATCCAACAGAACATCAGAGATAATTTGACCAAGCAAAACATGGTTAAAACAAACATAAACCAATCACGGCCATGCATTATTTGAAGATAGATTAATCATGAAATAATTAAAATGTTCAACAAAATCACAAACCAATACTCAACCATGTATTATACAAAAGTCTTACTTTTCATCCCAAAATAGCCCATTTTTTCAAAAATCTATTACAAAGTGGAACTCACAATTAGTCCTGAAATGCTAGAATTTAGTTAGCAGATAAAATGGAATTGCCTTTTTAATAGCTCTAGCTTGACGCAGGCAATTTCCACCATATTTGACTGGCATTTGGCAGCATGAATATACAGACTGCGGACCCTTACACAAAATAAGGGTGATCTATCCCTCCTTCGGAATTAAAACTAGTTATGATCCAATTTCACTACCCCCAAAATTCTGCAGTGCATGGCTTGCATGAAAGACTTCAGAATGGCCCTGGCAGAACTCTAGAGTCTCCATTGGATCTGCCAGGGCCATTCTGCAGTCTGTGACATAGGCTGCCAGGGCCATTCTGCAGTGTGTGACAAAGGCTGCCAGGGTCATTCTGCAGTCTGTGACATAGGCTGCCAGGGTCATTCTGCAGTCTGTGACATAGGTTGCCAGGGTCATTCTGCATTTTGTGACATAGGCTGCCAGGGTCATTCTGCAGTCTGTGACATAGACTGCCAGGGTTATTCTGCAGTCTGTGACATAGGCTGCCAGGGTCATTCTGCAGTCTGTGACATAGGCTGCCAGGGTCATTCTGCAGTCTGTGACATAGGCTGCCAGGGTCATTCTGCAGTCTGTGACATAGGCTGCCAGGATCATTCTGCAGTCTGTGACATAAGCTGCCAGGGTCATTCTGCAGTCTGTGACATAGACTGCCAGGGTTATTCTGCAGTCTGTGACATAGACTGCCAGGGTTATTCTGCAGTCTGTGACATAGGCTGCCAGGGTCATTCTGCAGTCTGTGACATAGGCTGCCAGGGTCATTCTGCAGTCTGTGACATAGGCTGCCAGGGTCATTCTGCAGTCTGTGACATAGGCTGCCAGGGTCATTCTGCAGTCTGTGACATAGACTGCCAGGGTTATTCTGCAGTCTGTGACATAGGCTGCCAGGGTCATTCTGCAGTCTGTGACATAGGCTGCCAGGGTCATTCTGCAGTCTGTGACATAGGCTGCCAGGATCATTCTGCAGTTTGTGACATAAGCTGCCAGGGTCATTCTGCAGTCTGTGACATAGGTGACAGACACCAACATATTCAGACCGCACTTATTTATCTTTTGGTGTGACTATTGTTCCCCTTTGCATTTAATAACATAAGAGCCCTCATTAACAATGAATGCTTATAATGACCACCAAATCCATCAAATTAAATCCCACCACTTATAATTGTGTGCAAATTCGTTAAAAACAATTGTGCACACACTTATTCAAACAGCACGCTTACGTGCATACAATATAAAAAAGCATGTCACAGTTGTGACAATGCGCCATTTCATACACATACAGTACAACAACTGATCAAAAAAATCTTTTTTCAGTCCAAAAAAAATGATCTTATACAGCCTGGACATTTGCAGTTTTAACTGAAGTCAATTTTTAACTGTCTTTCAGATATCTAATTCACATACGTATTTGCAAATGTTAAAAATGACCTTTAGTAAATTCAAAGGTTGCAACATTAGAAATATTGTGTATGTATCCTTTGATCTTTAAGATATGTGACAGTGGAGATGGTTGCAAGCAGACAGTTATGCTTTTTATGCATAAACATTCCTGCAATAAATTACAATATTTCCCAAATAAGAAAATAACCACTCACCAAAATGAAAAAAAAATCCCATCCTATTTCCCAAAGGTATGAACAATTTATTCAACCCTGACCGTTCACATAATATGCATCATGAATCTTTGCAATAATAATGATTGACTTGTGATCTCCTAATCATTATAAAATGATTACTTATAAAATGGAATGTTCAAGTTTTACAAAGTTATGACTAGTTGCCTTGCCACATTTGATCATTCCAGAAATATAAATATACCACTGTATCAATTTTTAATTCCACAAAAATATACATAAATATGAAAAGGTATCTAGATGACTACACACTGCCAAATTACAAGAAGAGAATTGTCAAATCTCTTGTCTGACCGCCCAACACGGTCAGATATCATATCCAAACATCTGCAAATGATCAACCCAATGGTCAACCCAATGGTCAACCCAATGGTCAACCCAACGGTTAACCAGATTTCAAGTAAAATTTAGGTTTCACTTTGCACAAAAATCATCAAGACAATATGAATTTTCTCCCAAAACACCATTATTACAGAAGTCAGTGCCCGGTGGACAAAGCCCTTCAGGTGGATTTGTCGATTCCTGGTTTCCCTGATAACAGAAGGTGACAAACATTGCACATAATTAAAGCTTGGATTTGGTTTCGTTGTTGAATGGTGACGGCAGAGGAAACAGTGACAAACCACTCTTGAATGTTGTGATGTCTTGGATGTGTGTACACTGTAATACAAACAATGAACAAAGCATTTTAGATGGACTAAGCTTTACATATAATGTCAAGATATCAAAATAAATTTTACTAACCTATTATTTAAGTACCATATTCAACATAGTAAGCACCCAGGGCGCTTACTAAAATAGAATTAGACCACATTTTTAAGTCTGAAGCTTCCCCATGTTAGGGCTGTGTACAGTGTGCTAATTGAACTGCATTGTGCATATTGTATGAACTGGTCTATATACTAGCCTTATATAATAACCAACCACAAACACATCGTGAGCATCAGATGCAAAATAAGCAAAGAATGTAACAAAAGTTGAGTATTTTAAGTCTTCAAATTAATCAAATAAATGAAATCATCAGTCAATATATGTTGGGTGGGTACGTATTAGAGCAGGAGCGCTCAAATAAATGAAGTCATCAGTCAATATATGTTGGGTGGGTACGTATTAGAGCAGGAGCGCTCAAATAAATGAAGTCATCAGTCAATATATGTTGGGTGGAGTCGTATTAGAGCAGGAGCGCTCAAATAAATGAAGTCATCAGTCAATACATGTTGGGTGGGTACGTATTAGAGCAGGAGCGCACAAATAAATGAAGTCATCAGTCATTATATGTTGGGTGGGGTATGATTAGAGCAGGTGCGCTCAAATAAATGAAATCATCAGTCAATATATGTTGGGTGGAGTGTATTAGAGCAGGTGCGCTCAAATAAATGAAGTCATCAGTCAATATATGTTGGGTGGAGTGCATTATTAGAGCAGGAGCGCTCAAATAAATGAAGTCATCAGTCAGTATATGTTGGGTGGGTACGTATTAGAGCAGGAGCGCTCAAATAAATGAAGTCATCAGTCAATATATGTTGGGTGGAGTGACGTATTAGAGCAGGAGCGCTCAAATAAATGAAGTCATCAGTCACTATATGTTGGGTGGGTACGTATTAGAGCAGGAGCGCTCAAATAAATGAAGTCATCAGTCAATATATGTTGGGTGAGTGTATTATTAGAGCAGGGCGCTCAAATAAATGAAGTCATCAGTCAATACATGTTGGGTGGAGTGCGTGTTAGAGCAGGAGCGCTCAAATAAATGAAATCATCAGTCAATATATGTTGGGTGGAGTGCGTATTAGAGCAGGAGCGCTCAAATAAATGAAGTCATCAGTCAATATATGTTGGGTGGTAGTGCGTATTAGAGCAGGAGCGCTCAAATAAATGAAATCATCAGTCAATATATGTTGGGTGGGTGTATTATTAGAGCAGGGCGCTCAAATAAATGAAGTCATCAGTCAATATATGTTGGGTGGGTGCGTATTAGAGCAGGAGCGCTCAAATAAATGAAGTCATCAGTCAATATATGTTGGGTGGTACATTATTAGAGCAGGTGCGCACAAATAAATGAAGTCATCAGTCAATATATGTTGGGTGAGGCATTATTAGAGCAGGAGCGCTCAAATAAATGAAATCATCAGTCAATATATGTTGGGTGGAGTGCGTATTAGAGCAGGAGCGCTCAAATAAATGAAGTCATCAGTCAATATATGTTGGGTGGTGCGTATTAGAGCAGGAGCGCTCAAATAAATGAAGTCATCAGTCAATATATGTTGGGTGGGTGCGTATTAGAGCAGGAGCGCTCAAATAAATGAAGTCATCAGTCAATATATGTTGGGTGGAGTGCGTATTAGAGCAGGAGCGCTCAAATAAATGAAGTCATCAGTCAATATATGTTGGGTGGGTGCGTATTAGAGCAGGAGCGCTCAAATAAATGAAGTCATCAGTCAATATATGTTGGGTGGAGTGCGTATTAGAGCAGGTGCGCTCAAATAAATGAAGTCATCAGTCAATATATGTTGGGTGGAGTGTACGTATTAGAGCAGGAGCGCTCAAATAAATGAAGTCATCAGTCAATATATGTTGGGTGGAGTGCGTATTAGAGCAGGTGCGCTCAAATAAATGAAGTCATCAGTCAATATATGTTGGGTGGGTACATTATTAGAGCAGGAGCGCTCAAATAAATGAAGTCATCAGTCAATATATGTTGGGTGGTGCGTATTAGAGCAGGAGCGCTCAAATAAATGAAATCATCAGTCAATATATGTTGGGTGGAGTGCATTATTAGAGCAGGAGCGCTCAAATAAATGAAGTCATCAGTCAATATATGTTGGGTGGGTACGTATTAGAGCAGGAGCGCTCAAATAAATGAAGTCATCAGTCAGTATATGTTGGGTGGAGTGCGTATTAGAGCAGGAGCGCTCAAATAAATGAAGTCATCAGTCAATATATGTTGGGTGGAGTGCGTATTAGAGCAGGAGCGCTCAAATAAATGAAGTCATCAGTCAATATATGTTGGGTGGAGTGCGATATTAGAGCAGGAGCGCTCAAATAAATGAAGTCATCAGTCAGTATATGTTGGGTGGAGTGCGTATTAGAGCAGGAGCGCTCAAATAAATGAAGTCATCAGTCAATATATGTTGGGTGAGTGCGTATTAGAGCAGGAGCGCTCAAATAAATGAAGTCATCAGTCAGTATATGTTGGGTGGAGTGCGTATTAGAGCAGGAGCGCTCAAATAAATGAAGTCATCAGTCAATACATGTTGGGTGGAGTGCATTATTAGAGCAGGAGCGCACAAATAAATGAAGTCATCAGTCAATACATGTTGGGTGGAGTGCGTATTAGAGCAGGAGCGCTCAAATAAATGAAGTCATCAGTCAATATATGTTGGGTGGAGTGCGTATTAGAGCAGGAGCGCTCAAATAAATGAAGTCATCAGTCAATATATGTTGGGTGATGCGTATTAGAGCAGGAGCGCACAAATAAATGAAGTCATCAGTCAATATATGTTGGGTGAGTGCGTATTACAGAGCAGGAGCGCTCAAATAAATGAAGTCATCAGTCAGTATATGTTGGGTGGGTGCGTATTAGAGCAGGTGCGCTCAAATAAATGAAGTCATCAGTCAATATATGTTGGGTGGTGCATTATTAGAGCAGGAGCGCTCAAATAAATGAAATCATCAGTCAATATATGTTGGGTGGAGTGCGTATTAGAGCAGGAGCGCTCAAATAAATGAAATCATCAGTCAATATATGTTGGGTGGAGTGCGTATTAGAGCAGGAGCGCTCAAATAAATGAAGTCATCAGTCAATATATGTTGGGTGGAGTGCATTATTAGAGCAGGAGCGCTCAAATAAATGAAGTCATCAGTCAATATATGTTGGGTGGAGTGCATTATTAGAGCAGGGAGCTCAAATAAATGAAGTCATCAGTCAGTATATGTTGGGTGGAGTACATTATTAGAGCAGGAGCGCTCAAATAAATGAAATCATCAGTCAATATATGTTGGGTGGGTACGTATTAGAGCAGGAGCGCTCAAATAAATGAAGTCATCAGTCAATATATGTTGGGTGGGTACGTATTAGAGCAGGAGCGCTCAAATAAATGAAGTCATCAGTCAATATATGTTGGGTGGGTACGTATTAGAGCAGGAGCGCTCAAATAAATGAAGTCATCAGTCAATATATGTTGGGTGGGTACGTATTAGAGCAGGAGCGCTCAAATAAATGAAGTCATCAGTCAATACATGTTGGGTGGGTACGTATTAGAGCAGGAGCGCTCAAACAAATGAAGTCATCAGTCAATATATGTTGGGTGGGTACGTATTAGAGCAGGTGCGCTCAAATAAATGAAATCATCAGTCAATATATGTTGGGTGGGTACGTATTAGAGCAGGTGCGCTCAAATAAATGAAGTCATCAGTCAATATATGTTGGGTGGGTACGTATTAGAGCAGGAGCGCTCAAATAAATGAAGTCATCAGTCATTATATGTTGGGTGGGTACGTATTAGAGCAGAAGCGCTCAAATAAATGAAGTCATCAGTCAATATATGTTGGGTGGGTACGTATTAGAGCAGGTGCGCTCAAATAAATGAAATCATCAGTCAATATATGTTGGGTGGGTACGTATTAGAGCAGGAGCGCTCAAATAAATGAAGTCATCAGTCATTATATGTTGGGTGGGCGCGTATTAGAGCAGAAGCGCTCAAATAAATGAAGTCATCAGTCAATATATGTTGGGTGGGTACGTATTAGAGCAGGTGCGCTCAAATAAATGAAATCATCAGTCAATATATGTTGGGTGGGTACGTATTAGAGCAGGAGCGCTCAAATAAATGAAGTCATCAGTCAATATATGTTGGGTGGGTACGTATTAGCGCTTAATATGTCAAATACCGTATTTTAAAGGTCTATGGGCTTGGATCGTTTCCTATATCGGTTGAAAGAATATTAAAATCTCAGCAGATCAGTTTTTGAACTAAAAAAAAAACTTTTAGTTTTGAGTTATGGCTGATCAAAGTTTGATCAAATTTTAATTTATGCGAAACTTGTGATGTATGACTGGGAAAACAGATCAATGTAATTCTTTTAATTTCTTTCCTAAATCTTTGGTCATTAAAAATGGAGGGAGTCTATTCCTGCCCAAATTGTATTGGGGGAATGACAAAGACCCAAAACCTTTTGGCCAAAATTTGCTGCACCACTTTATAAAGACTACCATAAAGAATTATGATAGACATCTAAAAATCAAAGGATTTACAGAAGGAACTACCAATGTTGTTCTGTAACACATCACAACATTTGTACAAAATATGAAATTTGATGCCTGGGATTTTAAGCTGCTGTATTTTGAGGCCCTTTTGAGCAATTATGATGGTTTTTAATAGATTTGAAAGTAATGTCTATGCACCCTTTCATCATCCCTGCTGATTCCGACTGCCAAACTTATTCAACGATTTTGTCAAAATGTTAATTTGAAATGGCACCCTCTCTTTCAACTTACCTCCATGAGTTGTGGTGTTGGTGTCAAGTCAGAGTGGTCCTTCCCAGCAAAGTCTGGCTGATCCATCACTGGTGTCACCTCCCCACCAGAGGCTTGTGTTGGGGGCTGAACATACACAGTGATCTTATGCCTCTTGGGGGAACTTGGCGCCAAAAGTTCATCAAAGAAATGCAGTAAATCTTCTTTGGTGATGGTTTTCAGATAAGCCACCTCAACATTATCTAAAATGAATGATTGATTGATCAAATGATTGATTGATTAATGATAATTTCATTATTGCACCAAAGAGGTTAAATCATTTCAAACAAACTTAAAAAAAAAGTGCATCAGAGTTAGACTGGAATGCTTTAGGGTTCATGATCTTTGGTGCCATCAACAAACTGTAGAGGGCCAAGTGATGCTAAATTAGAGGAAGGGGAGGGGCCCTCTGAGGCTCAGAGTAGGGGATGGCACAATGGCCAGTCCAAGACTGAGGTGCATTCAAATAGGGGTTAAACTGAGGAGTGTAAGGAGTATAAAAAGAAATTGGGAGT
This sequence comes from Chiridota heheva, assembly GCA_020152595.1. Lineage (NCBI taxonomy): Eukaryota > Metazoa > Echinodermata > Holothuroidea > Apodida > Chiridotidae > Chiridota > Chiridota heheva. The sequence continues at coordinate 66,499 of JAIGNY010001057.1, forward strand.
ATAGAGTAATGGAGATGGAGAGCCTGTGTCCCAGCAAGGAGGAAGAAAGAAAGGGGGGAGGGGGTATCAGATGTGCATTAAAATGTTATTGATTATGAATTGAGTTATTATGGAAAAAATTGCATTTGAGAGGGTAAATAGAGGACAGTCTAGAAGGATATATTGGGCAATATTGTGACATCTATGATTGTATCATCACAAGCTTTACTTATGTTAGTTTCATATTTTAAAATCACATGCTTTACTCATGTTACTTTCATATTGTATCATCACATGCTTCACACATGTTACTTTTATATTGTATCATCACATGCTTTACACATGTTACTTTCATATTGTCTCATCACATGCTTTACACATGTTACTTTCATATTGTATCATCACAAGCTTTACACATATCACTTTCATATTTCATCATCACATGCTTTACACATGTTACTTTCATATTTTATCATCACATGCTTTACTCATGTTACTTTCATATTGTATCATCACATGCTTTACACATGTTACTTTCATATTGTATCATCACAAGCTTTACACATATCACTTTCATATTTCATCATCACATGCTTTACACATGTTACTTTCATATTTTATCATCACATGCTTTACTCATGTTACTTTCATATTGTATCATCACATGCTTTACACATGTTACTTTCATATTGTATCATCACAAGCTTTACACATATCACTTTCATATTTCATCATCACATGCTTTACACATGTTACTTTCATATTTTATCATCACATGCTTTACTCATGTTACTTTCATATTGTATCATCACATGCTTTACACATGTTACTTTCATATTGTATCATCACAAGCTTTACACATATCACTTTCATATTTCATCATCACATGCTTTACACATGTTACTTTCATATTTTATCATCACATGCTTTACTCATGTTACTTTCATATTGTATCATCACATGCTTTACACATGTTACTTTCATATTGTATCATCACAAGCTTTACACATATCACTTTCATATTTCATCATCACATGCTTTACACATGTTACTTTCATATTGTATCATCACATGCTTTACACATGTTACTTTCATATTGTATCATCACAAGCTTTACACATATCACTTTCATATTTCATCATCACATGCTTTACACATGTTACTTTCATATTGTATCATCACAAGCTTTACACATATCACTTTCATATTTCATCATCACATGCTTTACTCATGTTACTTTCATATTGTATCATCACATGCTTTACACATGTTACTTTCATATTGTATCATCACAAGCTTTACACATATCACTTTCATATTTCATCATCACATGCTTTACACATGTTACTTTCATATTTTATCATCACATGCTTTACTCATGTTACTTTCATATTTCATCATCACATGCTTTACATGTTACTTTCATATTTCATCATCACATGCTTTACACATGTTACTTTCATATTTTATCATCACATGCTTTACTCATGTTACTTTCATATTTTATCATCACATGCTTTACACATGTTACTTTCATTTCTTATGATTTTCTTTAATTAAAATCTTCAGAGAGAAAGCACTGAGATACAAACATACACAAACATCTTCAAGTTCTGTTTTCATACCATACTAACAAACATTAAAAAGGTGGGGGCAGGGGGAACCCCCCCCACCCCCTGAAAAAAACAAAAAAAAAACATGGTTGTATGCTTTCTTATATTACGCTAAAGTAATTTTTGAGAAAATGTGGCAAATACATTTTCCAAAAATTCAAAGAGATTTTCAAAAAGTGAAGGAGATTTTCTGATAAGCAGCAACTTTTCATGGAAATTTCATTTACAAGCAGAATTTGTCTGCTTGTAATCAGGAGTATTTGTTGGTTTTCTTGCCCGAGTACTGAACCTTTACTGCACACAAACTACATCATCTTTTTCTAAATCAAGATGATAATTAATTTATGTTTCTGGAAATATCACCCATCACTTACCTCTTTGAAAATTATACTGACGAGAAGAGATCTCCGTCCAGTGTTTCACAGCCTCACTAGCTAGTCTCTTGGGTTTCTCCAACTTGCGCACAGCGAGGGCAGTAACGTGCTTCTGATACGCCTCTTCAGCCATCTCCTCTATATGACCCTGTGGATGAATATTACTTCAAGTCAACTGGCATTTCAAGGAGCGTATCGCTGTAATTATCACCTATAAATACAGTCCACCAAACAAGCACTTCCAGGTGGCTGAGTCCATATTGATATAAAAAGATTTTCTTCAATCCTGCTTTAAAATTTGCAATGTAATTTTTTTAATTTCCATCTTAAGTTTCAATTCACGGCAAATTATCAGAATGGTTTCACCCACTAAGTTTTAATTGAGTCCTTAATCACTTTCAGCTGCTCCCATTCAAACCACATCGGTGCAAGAATGAATAACAGTGAGTTAGAATACACAAATTATTGTAAAATGACAAATATTAAATTAAAATTATTTTTTTTTCATAATTTATGATAAGTAGACCTTAAAATTCAAAATGTTGTAAAATGGTCAATTTTTAACCAATTTTGATGACACACTTTGCTAATTTTGTAGCATATTTTCTTCCAATTACACTGAAGTTGTTGCTGCCTGTCCAAAATCTTCAACTATGTGTGTGGTTGGTTGGAAAGAAGAATACGTTCATTAACTTCCATATGATAAATTTCTTGCTTAATATTACAATGACCAGCAACTGCTTTTCTTGATATATTTAAGATATTCGATGACATCCAAAAGATTAGACTTTTAAAGTCTTTCTGGAAACTTATTCTGTATTTATTGATCAGTGCTTATTGATCTGTATTTATTGATCAGTATTTATTGATCTGTATTTATTGATCAGTGTTTCAGATCAAATATGTATATGGTAATTCTATCAAATGGTTGTCAATCACTGGGATTTGGTTATGTGCCTTAAAAATAAGTCAAAAGGCCCACTATACTGATGATGTCTTTGCTAAAGCTGACAATTCAAGTAACTGGGCCTAGCCTTTCATAGACCTTTTCAAACTGATTTAGCCAAACGTGATTACTTTAGTACTTTAACCAATCAACTGCTGGGGCAATTTTCCTGTGTTTCTCAACCAATAAGGTGCAGTTTTGAGGAAAAAATTGAAAGCAGCAACACGAATGTGTACTATCTTTATGTACAATGCACGTACGATAAATGCGCTTGAAAACTAGGTCCCATACGGTGCATGAATTGTGCAGATGGCCGATATTCCCCCAGCATTTGATTGGTCGTTAAGATTCCCCCAGTATACAATTGATCCATTATGGACATGTGAATTTCAGCCATGTGACATTATTCAAATTAGATTTCCGGAAATTACCCAATTCAGATATGAAAAGGTCTATAGGTATCTGGTTCTAAATCCTTGCGCAACAAGAAAACAAAGACTTTATTTAAATTAATAAAGACAAGAAGCCTACCTTCATTGAACTCAAGAATGCTTCTATCCTGCTATCCAGGTACTGAGGGGGCTTGTCTGACTGGAGTATAAATCTAAGACCCTGGACTCCGTTAGATCTCCGCACACCACTGAAAACAATGTAACCTGATGGAGAGTAAATGGTAGACAGGTAGATATTTTACATCCATTTCTCAACAGCTAAGGTTAGTTATATAGAGATGTCCACGGCTGTATAAAAACCAGTTGTGAAGCACTGGTTGGAGACCCACTGGGAATTGAACCAGGGCCTAAAGCTTTCTAAGCTGATGCTATGACTGCTAGACCACAGATGTCTCCAACGAGTACATGATCACAGTCAGTCCACAGACCCTTAATTAGGTCACATGACTGGGTTCTCTTAGCAAGAAAATCGCTACGGTCACGTGGGATGCATATTCGTCAAATGTGGCAGGGTAAGTGTTTCACAGAAGGATTATTTCTAAAATAATTTTTTTAATTATCTGGAATTAAGTGTTAGTTTTTGAAAATCTGGTGTTAAAGGTAGGTCCTAAAATTTATAGGGTACATATAGTGGTCCATATTTGCCATATTCCTGACTCAACCAACACAAATTATCACATTTTAAGACTAAGATTCGTGTAGGTGACATTGCATGCATTTGATACATACCTAATTCGCAATGTTGCGCCCATGAAAACATGACAAAATCTTCTGACAAATTATTCCCCCAAATTTTGAATTTCTTCTTTATTGTCAAGGGTAATATACGGTAATTACCATGTTGACTTACGCGTCAAATTAGGTCTAAAACTAGAAAGGAACATAAAAGTTATAATTAGCCATCCTTCCTTGTGAAGTTAGAACCAGGCTTTCCTTTTAATTAGATCTGCTGCCAATTAAGGTTAAGGCCCTGTGCATTTTATTTTTAATCTTACACTTTCAGCATTTATATTGTAATCTTGTAATTATAAAGGTGGACATTGGAGCATTCTGAGTGAGACTTTTATCTCACTAGATCAAGCATGTCTAATTCTTTGAGGGATTGTTGTTCCATGTCATTCATAAAGTGCTTTTACTTTTAAGTTGCACTTCTGCAAGTTCTTTTAAACAGGTATTTTTAGTTTTAAAAAAGATTTTTAGTGCAAAAAATATTGTTGTCAAGTGAACGTGTTATTTAAATAATTTTCATCGAATTTTAAGAATTGGTTAGTACCGCTTGAAGGTGAGAGGGTGGGTAAAATGCACAATGTATGTGTTTAAAAAATTTATGATCAATGTAATAGTAATAGTTCAGAAAAATATTTCAAATATTTCATTGATTACACACAACAATTAGATTTGTAATAATTTTTGTTAACGGTAAGTGTCTTGTTTATGGCTTATTATTTGGATAATTAAGGGAGTTTTTAAATTGTCAGATCTTATTTGCATTGAAGTGTTTCAGATTCAAGTGCATTGCAATGCAGCCGCACTAAACATCATTGCCATGGAAGTATGGTAGAAAAAAAAGTAAAGGATTGTCATGAGTGAAAAAAATAGTATTATACATTGTCATCGTGATGTTAAAAGTATGTTGGAATTGACTTAATTTTTTTATAGTGAATAATTAATCACTTAATGCACTTTTAATCACTTGTCCTTTTTCTTTCTTAATGTTCATTTTTAAGTTGTATCAAAAGACTGTTATAGTGAATACTTAATCACTTAATGCACTTTTAATCACTTGTCATTTTTCTTTCTTAATGTTCATTTTTTAGTTGTATCAAGAGACAGGTCAGATTATTTTTTATTACAAATTATTCTAATCATTTTTTTGATGCATCAAGCATGTCTGTCCTGAAAAGTACTATAATTAGAAGTTCAAAATATAGAGCAAGAGCATCTTGAAAATTGTTGATAATGCCACTTAGTGAGTTCAAATGGTATCGGAATGTGAAATACAAAGAGTGGTTACCATGGTATCAATTTGTGTTGTATGTCTGAAGGTATGGAAAATTGGATGTTGCTGCCTTGGTAGGGAATATGTCATGTTTTCACAAATTAATTTGGCCATTCTTGATGAAATCTTAGGCTTTGATGAAATCTTAGGCTTTGATGAAATCTTAGGCTTTTTAAGCAGAATAGAGAAATGACAATCGTTTTCTCTATTACCCAACTGGAGCCATTTTATCTAATGACCCTCCTCCTCCATTTTACCTTCCTGCTACCCTTATCAAAGCCACCCCTCCCGATTACCCCTGCAACTGCATGCAGCCCTCGCCAGGTGGGAACAGGGAGTCATTTGCCTACCTGACAAAATCACTCCCCTCCCCCACTTTATCCCAAAACATATTTGTACCGGCGACATATTTAGTCTGATCAATAGTCCCTTTTCCCACCCTTGCCCATCCCAAAGCTTCCCGTCACCCCTCAGTCCGAAATCATTTTCCTGGTGCTGGCCCTGCTCTGAATACATTTGGCTGAAAGCAGGGAATTTACTTGTCCTCAACTTCCATAGTGTAAAAAGAAAATCAATAATTGAAGACTTGTTCAAGGAATGTCAAACAAGGGAACAAATGTGTGACAACTGAAGGTTGGCTCTGTATTTTGCAGAAACTGTTCCATTTATACAAACAGACTCAAAGGACTTATGATTAGGTCATACTATATTGACTTCTTTCAGACATGCATCCTGAAAAGCAGGAAAAAAAATGCAGAACACTTCTTCCAGCTGTAAGTTTGGGTAACAATTACACAATGTATTATTAATGAGGGAGCCTTCAACATTCTGCCTGGGACAATATTGCCAGTCTCTTTAGTGATATATTCAACTTAAAGAATGCTGAATATTATCTGTAGCAATGAGCTCAATACAACCAACTTTAATATAGAAGAATTATAAAGAAATCAGCATTAATAAACAGTTGGCATGACCATTTTATTTGTATACAACTCAGTGTTGTAAGAGTCTGGCAAGAGACCATACAAAATTGCCGTGTTCCTGACTCAACCGTTAAATATTAATGCAGGAAAATAATGAAATTGTGCATCAGGCATACTTTTTGATCTTTTCTGACATTGTCGTGCTGTTTACTTATTTGTTCATGTATAATGGAACAAAAAAAGAAAAGTAGAATCCATAATTTTCAGTACTTTGATTACTATATTGCACATAATAGTTTGCACATAATAGCTTGCACATATTGTAAAATGAGGTGATGAATGACAACATCAACAGCCAATGAGAGCGCAGAACACCACCATGAAAGTGTTGTGCTTGTTTCTGACAAGAAACTACAAAATTGCCTTGAATTTGCCTCATTCCTGACTCAGCTAACAAATAGTAATGCAGGAAAGTAAAAAATTGAGCGCCAAACTCACCCCACTTGGGTAGTAGGGGTATTTACAAGAATTATACCTACCTTCTGTGCTATAAATATGCAACCTGACCAAATGGTCAGCACACCGTAACTATACAACCAAAAAACAAAGCAACAGACGCAGTCCCACCATACCCCTATAATGCCCCTTGTCTCTCTAAACCTCACTTATATACCACTATATCATAATAGTGAGGACCTGTGGGGTCAGTGGGTGGGATGCATATAAGGTAGGTATAATTCTCATAAATACCCCGCTACCAAAGTGGGGTAAGTTTACTTCAAATTATATCCTATCTTCTATGCTATAAATATGCAACCAGATTTCAACCATAAATAGGATGGTGGAGTTCTCACTATGCATTAAATAACAAAGCATAGAAACAAGGAACAATGGAAACAATATCTCACGTATATGAGGTGCCTTTGTCCAGAACTGCGGAAGCCAGTCTTCCTTCTGACCATGGCACGTCCCTCAGATAAGCCAAAACAAATGATGAGGGCGTCTTCAACACAGCCGCAGACAAGATTTCTCTCACAGGAACTCTCCGAAACAAAGCAAATGAGGACGCCATGGTTCTTATTTGATGGACATACACCCCCGTATGAGTAAACAAAGCGTTGTTATTATAAAGAATCGCTTTGGTAATCCAGCAGGAAACCATCTAACAACAAACCAGTTTATCAGGGCTTTGGAAAAAATGAATAGAGCTTTAGACTCTGCCCTAAAAGATTAGGTACACTTAATATAGTTTTAAGACATTGTACTGGACACCAGACCTTATCTTCTCTAGTATCAGTAAAAGAAGCTAAGGTTGGGAGGAAGATTGGATCTGGTAAAAAGTCTAATGTCCGATTCTTTGCTGGGAAAGAGGAGCCCGAATCATACAGACTTCCCTTGACTTTGACTCTCAAAGAAAGGGTGAATATACCCTAGGAAGGCAGTCTTTCAAAGAAAGAGCATGAATAGGGAGCTGCCAAAAGGAAGGCAGTCTTGGTGACGGCGAGCAGAAGCAGCTGCCAATAGGAAGGCAAGCAGCTGCCAATAGGAAGGCAGTCTTGATGACGGCAAGCAGAAGCAGCTGCCAATAGGAAGGCAGTCTTGGTGACGGCAAGCAGAAGCACCTGCCAAAAGGAAGGCAGTCTTGATGACGGCGAGCAGAAGCAGCTGCCAAAAGGAAGGCAGTCTTGGTGACGGCAAGCAGAAGCAGCTGCCAAAAGGAAGGCAGTTTTAAAAGACAATTCCCTTAAAGGACAAGACAATGTAGGTTCAAAAGGAGATTTTACCAGTTTCTAACACTATTTGCATACTCCATGGCGAAGCCAAATTTCTGACCACTGGTCCTTAGAGAAACATGCCTTTAATTAATTTTTAAAGGAACTGCTGTGGATACTAAAGATCCATCGGAGAACCCCTTATGAATCACTGCAATAGCAGAACGAAACCCTTTAATAGTATTTACCTTTTTGTTAAGTTTAAACTGATCGAGCAAACAATCCGCCACATCACCTACAGATGCTGTATGCAGAGAAATCTTTACATCTGTGCACCATTCTCCATACAATCGAGTTGCACAGAATACATCCCCAAAGTGAAGGGATGCCTGCAATAGGCCGCAATCTGGGCAGCCTCTGTGAAAGGCCCTGCGAGAGGAAGCCCTCCTGATAGAGGCCACACAGTCAAGTGAAGTGTTGCCGGATTGGGATGCAAGTTCTGCCCAATTCCGGTAGCTTCAACAGCCCCTCGAACAGGGGCAATGCCAAGGGAGTGTCAGCCAGAAGGCTGAGCAACAGAGGAAACCAAGTCTGGCCTGGCCAATTGGGTGCTGTTAGCAACAATTTGCACTGATCGGACATTATCTTGTTTAAGACCCGAGGCACCATTGCGAACAGAGGAAAAGCGTAAACCACTAGAGGACCCCAATTAATTGCAAAAGTGTCTACCTGCCAGACTCTTGGACCTGGGGTTAGAGCACAAAAGCGGGGCAGTTGATAGTTGTGTCTGCCACGAATAGATCTACTTCTGGTATCCCGAAGATGGACCAGATTTTCTGACACACTAACCAATCCAGATTCCACTCTGTGGGGCTGTCCCACAGTTGTGAAAACATGTCCGCTATGGTGTTTAGTTTGCTTGGAAGATGCACCGCCACCAGTATGATTTGGTGTTCTTCGCACCATAGAAGGAATGACTTAGTTAGCATCCAAAGTCTGTGGGATCTTGTCCTGCCTTGTTTGTTCACATACACCACTACAGTGGTATTGTCTGTTCGAACTAGGATTGTGTCCCTGAACTAGAAGTTTGAAGTACAGGAGTGCCCTGCGCACTGCTTGCAATTCCAACATGTTAATGTGTTGGTGAAGCCACTCGCCTGTCCAAAGGCTGCTACTTGTACATCTCCTAAATGCACTCCCCATCCCTCCAAAGAGGCATCTGTGACCACTATCACTGATGGGAATGGCAGGAAAAAACACCCTTTGAGAAAGATGACACCAGTCTTACCATCATAGAAGGTGGGGCCGCACAGAAGGTGGGCAAGGGACTGGCATGAAAAGATCTCTCTTGAGAGGATTGAAGTGAGACAGAAGGTGGAATTAAAGTTTTCTCATAAAGAACCTGCACATGGGAACCATGTCTACCATGCTTGCTAGGTAACCCAGAAAAACCAACCAGTACCGGGCTGGAGCTGAGACTTGGGATAGGAAGAGCTCTGCCCAGGAAAATACTGCTTGGAATCTCTCTTCAGATGGTCGGATGTGACCCATCGTGAAATCCAAGACCACCCCAAAAAAAGTTGGGGTCTGAGAGGGACTAGATCTGACTTGGCTGGATTGATAATCCATCCTAAATCTTGGGCTACTTCTATCACCTGGGCAGTATGGGCTGAGATTGTCTCCAGGTCATCAGCTACAATGAGCCAATGGTCCAGGTACATAAAATCTGAATGCCTTGTTTGCCCCGTGTGAATCTCATAAATACTTGGGGGACAGTGGATAGACCGAACAGCAATGCCTTGAAAACGAAGGTCTTGCTTTGTATTTAAAGGTTAGAAACCTTCTGTAATCTGGATGGATGGGGACATGCAGATAAGCATCTGACAGATCTATTGAAGTTGCCCAGAGACCTGAATGAAGTCTGGAAAGAATGGAGTGTAGATTTCCATTTTGAAGGTTACTGGTTTGATGAACTTGTTTAATGGTTTTAGATTTAGATGGGCCTCCATTTGCCCCCTTTCTTTGAGGGGAGAAAGAAGATTGACATGACCAGCTTTCCTGTCAGCTCGCTCTAGAGGCTTACAGCTCGTTTGTTGAGGAGCGCTTGAAATTCCTCCTCCAACAGATCCCGGTGCTCTGGATCCGGAGGGACAGGGGTGGGCCTGGGTGTTCCCCCTTCTGGGGGAGGGGAGGTAAACTCGAGCTTGTATCCCCTCTTAAATTGTTTTCAAGACCCAGTTGTCCTTTGTCACCCTAGCCATTTTGAGGCGTAAGAACCCAGGTGCCCCCTACGGTCACTTCCACTAAGAAGGGTGCCAGGGGGTGTCAAAAACATTTTTCTGTCCCTCGTCCCTGACCCTCAGGAGGAGGCGCTGTGCCGAACAGCAGGTAAAGAGTGTTGGCCTTGGTTCACAGTGACCTGGCCTTACCATTCAGGATGTGTGCCTGATGAGGTTTGTGGTGTCTGGTGGCGTAAAACAGAGGCGGCGAGCCTTTTACCACGTCTTCCTGAGAGTGCTTGTGCCCACAGAGTGCCCAGGTGTCGTGCAGTTGTTGGGGTTGGAGTCCTTGGCCTTTGCCACCAACTTCATGTTGTGAGGAAGTACATCCTGTCTGTCACCTGGCGAGACCAGATGTACTGGAAATGGCCTGCAAATCCCCTGTCACACGGTGGATAACGCGTGCCAGCTCATCCACTGTGGCTTCTAGCAGGCCTGCTAGACCCTCCAACATCGATTGGGCCCTGGTTCGTAGCTCCTCTGGAGCGTCACACAAGACCTTGGCCATACCTTCTATGGATCAGACCCCCAGGACATAAGGCCATCCAGAATCCTAAGAGTACAGATGGCGTCATGTGACTTCATAGGAGATGGAAATCACTGACTCAGAATGGGGGCCCAAAGTATATACAAAAACTATAATGAGGGTAGCCTAACCAGTACTATACTGAGGCATACCACTAGGCTAACAAGGGATGCACAGAGAAAACAAAACAAGATATTCTTATACATTGTGGGCATAAAGCCATGAACGTTAGCTCAAAATGATCTGTGACACATGGAGAAACAGATTAAAATCTCAAAACAGTAGCATATAAACAGAGAGTGAAGGAAGCTGTAACTTTTTAAGTCCTCTTAGGCCAAGCTGCTGAGGTCAACTCATCAAATCATGGATAAAATCTCAGCCTAAGCCTCAATACCTAGCCTAGACGTCTCAAAAGTGCTTCAAACTGTCTGAAACCTGAGAATGAAATGGTAGGTGAGAACAGTGAATAAAAAGCTGACTAAAATGAAAATGAAATGTCAGGATTCAACGTCGATGCTGTCAGTATGTGTGTTGAAGAAAAGCGAGGTTTAGAGAGAAAGAAGGGGCATTAAAGGGGTATGGTGGGACTGCGTCTGTAGCTCTGTTATTTGGTTGTATAGTCACAGTGTGCTGACCATTTCTGGTCAGGTTGCAAATTTATAGTATAGAAGGTAGGATATAATTTGAAGTAAATATATATTTTTTGAAATTTTCTGAGATTTTCATGCTGTTGCAACTATCTTTTAATGTATTAAGGCTTCAAAAAAACATACAATTGTATTTTCCCATTTTTGTTAAGTTTATTTCGCCTGTAAAGTCACCCTTACCCTTTCTGTTCTTAACAAAGTTGTTATTATTTTCCAAGAAATCAATGTTTCATTGACAATTTGCAAGTTAGATTGTTTCTGTACATATTATAGTCGTTAAGATATGCAGTTTTAAAATGGTATGTTTTCAGCTCATTAAATATGCACAGTGTGGAAATCTATGCATATACGTTCCTAAGAGAAAAAAGCTCTTTTCACGGCTCTGCAGATTGACTAATCAACAGTGAGTGATGCTTTACTGGTAATAGCTTTGGATGTCATGATAGATTGATTGATTGACAAGGCTTGCTGACCCAAAGGTCAAATAGTGCCAGAGTGGTGAAATTATATCAAAACAACAGATGGTGCACTATTCCCATAGGCCTTTATACTATTTAAGAAAGTCATTGGTGAAAAAAACCAAGTTTGTGAGTGATTTTATTTAAAAAATTTCACCAGTGTTGAAAAAGTGACCACTGTAGTTAACAATGTGATGTCATATTTGCACTTCCAGACAATTTTTGTATGTATTACCAGAGAGCGTGATGTCATTCGGCCTACATTGCATATAGGCTGAATGACGTCACACTTTCTGGTAATTTCTCAGATGTGCATATTTTTCTACCGTAGGCTTAAATCTGCAATATCTAATTTAAAGAGCTTGTTATTAATCTTCCTAAAAATCAACCAAGAGTTTGAATTACCAAGTTGCTCTTTTGTTCGCAGTAAGTTGAAGCAAGGTTCGCTGATGATTTGGCAGAACAGCTCCAACAACATGTTGTTCCTTGTTGTCTGTACATCCGTCTGGTAGTACACCTCAATCCCCGACACATTGTGCACTTGGTTGTCACGCTTGTAAATGTAATAACATCCTGTGAGCCAAAAAAACATGTACATATGAAAATACAAGCATTAATCTAATACTACATTAGCACTGTACAAGCTCGAATTCTGTAACTCAATGATGCTTGGCAGCAACACAAATATCATTTAGTTTTACAAGAAGTCTTAATAGCTTGAGTTATCCAGCTGTTTGAAGGGTAAAAGAGGGAAGAATGATTTAACAAAGATACATAGGAAAAGTTTGGATTACTGTTGTCTTGGGTATCACACCAAGTCGCTACAGATAGCTTTAATTGAAAAGTTTAATATCGATGGATATCATTTAACAAGGGACTGTTTTGTCCTTTCATGTTTGATAAAGAATTTTTAAACATTGTTACATGATCAGGAATGTCATCAGTTCAGGAATGTCATCAGTTGAATAAGTATGCGGGTTATACATGAACTATTAAGATCATTTGTAAAGATAACATCCAGAATAGAAGTACACGTACGGGTGATTCTAGTTGGCAATGACTGAAGTGGAACAAATGAAAATGAATTGATCAAATTTATGAAATCATTCACAAATTAGCACGCTCTAGATCACATACCTCTGACCATGTAGCAATCCAACATGCCTAGAATAATTTTAGAGTTCATTCGATCTCCATACCCAATATAATCTACCTCAGAAATCCTAGGCACACCAAGATTCATCCCCAAGTTTTGATCTGTAATGATCATTTGCAATCTGAACACTTGAAGATTATCTTCTGGTTTGGTTTGGTTTGTTGATGTTTAAAAGCACCGCCACAGTCAGAGTCAAATGTGCCAAGAGGGTGTTAATAAATTATGGTGTGAGAGTTAGGATAGTGAGGAGATGGAAGGTTTGTAAGGGAGATAAAGGCTGAATGTGGGAGATAAAGGGGAAAGGCTGAATGTGGGAGATAAAGGGGAAAGGCTGAATGTGGGAGAAAAATGTAGGTGAAAAGAAAGGGGTGTGTAAGGTTAGGTGTAGAAAGGGAGAGGGGGGGGGGGATTATATTTGGTGGAAGAGGTTGCTGTTGAGGAGGAAGTTGATGATGTTCGAGAAAGAATTGTTTTCGAATAGGTCTGAGATTGAGGAGAGTGAGGAGAAAAGAGATCTGGAGTTCTGGTATAGGGCACAGGTTAGAAAAATATGCTTGATGGAGAGATCGGTATTGCAAGTGGGGCAGAGAGGGGCAGGGGAGCCGGATAAGAGATGGAAGTGAGCAAGAGAGGAGAGGCTGAGGTAGATGCGAGTGACAACAATGTCTTCCCTGTGGTTGCGAATGTGCAGAAGGCTGTTGGTCCCAACTTTGGGTTTGATTCCAGGAGTTTTGCCAGATTTTGTTGTTGTAAAGATGGAGGTCTGAGTGTGGAATAAGAAAAGGAGAGATGTTATTCGACAGAGCTTTGTTGGTGGCTCTGTTGGCTCTCTCATTACCAGGAATGTCGACGTGGCTAGAAATTAAAAAAAATAATAATTTTCCTTCCTAGGGAGGAAAAAGTGTGGAGTTGTTGAGGATTTGTAAAATGAGAGGGTTGGGCCATAGCATGTTGAGGATGCCAGTGAGGACAGATTTAGAGTCAGAGAAGATGATGAAACGGGAGCAGAAAGAGTTCTATGAAGTTAAAGACTAGGAGATGGCCTTCGCCTCGGCAGAGTAGATAGAGGTGCCATCGGGTAACCTTGAGGAGAGGGTGAGGCCAGGCGGTGGCATCTGCAGAGGAGTCTTCCATCCATCCATCCATCCATGTTCATTTGTAGTAGGCGCCTTTTCCATAGGATACAAAGCGCCCAGAATGCTTCCCATGTGGAGCCATTGGTGAAGAGGAAGGAGTAGTCCTGAAAATGTCTACTGAGTTGGCAGTGGAAGAAGGCTGGAGTTGTGAAGAGTTTTCGTGAAGGAGGAAAGACCAAGGTAAACCTTGGGGGAGGGGGGGGAAGGGGTGAATAACCCAGGTGGGTGTAGGTGGGACAGCGACAGTGTGTCTGGCAATCAACAAAATGTTGATGTTAATGGGACGGAGATTGGGGTGGAGGAGGAAGGAGTTCTTGTTGTTGAAATGGATAAGAACAGTTTTGTCTTTTGAGAAGTTGAAACCATTGGAGTCACTCAAGTGAGCCAGACTGCCCAGTCAGTATTGTAGGTTATTTTAGAGAGTATGGAAGCATGGAGAAGGATAAGTAGATAGTGAAATTGTTGACATAGAGGGAGCTTTTGATGTTGGAAGAGAGAGCTTTGGTGATGCTGTTAATTTTGAGGATAAAGAGAGTGGAAAAAAGGATGCTGCCTTAGCGGACACCCAGTTGTTGAGTGTACCTTTGGGAGTAGGTGTTTCTGATGCCTACTCTAAAGTGGCGTGAGTAGAGAAAGTTTTAGATGAAGGTGGGCAGGAGGCCTCTGAGGCTGGAGGAATGAAGGTCTCTTGACCTTATCAAGGTTAAGGGGTGTGGGGTGGGTTTTGAAGAGATGAAGGTTTTTGTCTTAAGGGAAATGGCTTTTTGCAATCAGTGTTGAACCAGGGTTTGAAGTTCTGTGGGGTAAAGGTGCAAGTGGTGATAGTGTAATTGGCAACCACCAAAGGTTTGGAGGTAAAGAGAGAGATGGGGTGATTGGAGAAAAGGATGTCATTAGTGATGGAGATATTGCACAGAGTGGAGTAGAGGGCCCAGTCTGCATGCTGGAATCTCTAGTTGGTTGGGAAAGGGTGAGAAAAGGGGGTTGGGGTGGAGATGAGGATGAGGAAATGGTCACTCCCGCATAGTAAAGGGTGAACCCTTCAGTCGGAGAAGTCAACAAAGAGGAGGGGTAGCAGATGGAGAGGTCGAGGTTGGTGAAAGTGCCAGTACCTGGGTGTAAGTAAGTGTAAGTCATTAAGGAGGCAAAGGTTGTGGTGGTTCAGGAGATTTTTGATGTATTCCCTCTGACAGTAGAAGTAAAGGAGCCACAAAGGGGGTTGTGAGCGTTGAAATCACCTGTCAGGATGAAAGGCTTGGGAAGTTGGGAGATGAGGTCGTCAAGGTGAGAGAGGGTAAGGGGGAGTTGGGGATGTAAAGGTTGCAAAAGGTGATGGTTTTGTGTAAGGTCCCAAGATGGCAAGTAGCCTGAAGGTCGGACTGGATAGGGATGGGGCTTGAGGGGATATCATTTCTGACGTAAATTGAGGAGCCGCCAGAGGCTTTTCTGGTATTTTTGGTGATAAAATGGGATCCTGTGTACCCTGGAATGGGGATGGAGTGGAGAAAAAAGAGAAAGGTTTTTGTAGGCAGATAATGCTGGAGTTGAAGGTAGAGTCAGAAATTTAAGTTCTCTGAAGTTGGTGGAGAGACTGTGACAATTCCATTATATGATGTCTACCATTTTAGAGGTGATGGGGGGGGTCAGGGACACCTGGGGAGAGGAAAGGGGGCCCCTGAGGGCAGCCCAAGTCCAGAGGGGGCTGTCAAACCTCCATTTTTTGGGAAGGGGTTGTGATTGATGAAGGGGAGGGTCAAAGAGGAAGAAAGTTTGATTGAGGAGTCTCCCCTGTCATTGAGGGGTGATCTGGGGGAGTTGGTGTTGTGAAGATTGTATTTTGAGTTGGTAAGGTTTGGTTTGGTTTGATGAAGGGGTTCTGTTGGTGTTGAGTTGGGTCTTTTGTGTTGAGTGGTGGGGGTAGAGGGTAAGGATGTGGAGGTTTGGGGTGGTCCATGTTGGTTGGCGGGGGATCTGTGGATGTTTTGTGAGTTGTCTTTGATTATTTGTCGAGTTGAGGTAGTCTTGTGAGAGAGTTGAGGTTTTTTTTTTTTTTTTAAGGGGGTGTTAGTGAAAAATATTCCCTGGGGTGGGGATGCAGCATGGTGGTGAGAGGGGCCTGAGGTATTGGTGGAAGAGGTAGAAGGGGTGGGCGTGGATGGAGAAGTGGTTTTCTCTGAGTGAAAAATTGGTCGATCCAGTTTATCTTAGTCTGGATGCCCCTGGGGACAGTGCGAGTAAGTGGGGGACTGGGGGTGGAGGTTGTGTTTGTGGTGGTGGTAGGGCTGGAGTGGGTGATGACTTGGGAATAGGTGGAGGTATTCTACCTGGGTTGGTTTGGGGATTTGGGGTCCAAGATCTTTCTGGCCTCCGGATAGGAAACATTTTGAAGGGTTTTTATCCTGAATACTTCCTTCTCTCTGAGCCACTTGGGGCAGGAGTTTCAGGAGGTGGGTTGATCTCCAGAGCAATTTATGCTGCTAGGTTCATTGTTGCAGGTAGTGGTATCATGGAAGGGGGAGCAGCAAGAGGCACAGGGGGGTTGGGAGCAACAGTTGTTTTTGCTTTGGCCATACATTTGGCATTTGTGGCATCTGAGGGGAGTTGGGATGTAGGGGAAGACGGTGACATAGATGTAGCTGACGTGGATGGAGGAGGGGGAGAGGGGCTGTTGAAAGTGAGGAAATAGATGCTGGTTTAGATTGTGAAGTTGTTGCGGGTGAGAGAAAGCCGCCAGATTGTGGTGAGTTGTTGATTTCCTCGGGAGGGGGGGGTGAAGAGGGCATTTGAAAGCCACTGTAATGGTGAGGGGTAGACACCCTGTTGGACTTGGAAGTTAGGAGGAGTTTTGATTGGGTGGAGGTGGAACATTTGATAAGGTCTTCGGATCTAAGGCATTTTATGTGGTTGGGGTACCTATCAGGCCTAGCTGGACTTTGGTGAGGGTGAAAGGGGAGAGTGTTTTGAGGCCCATGTCACCAGGGGGGAGAAGACAATGATGAACTTTGGCCATGGTAGGGAGGGGTGGTGGGTGGTGGGAAGTTGCAAGGAGAGGAGGGGGAAGGTTGGGAAGGGGAGAAGAAGGGGGCTGAGGGGAGAGGAAGGTCGCTCGAGGCGTTTCAAAGATAATTGTGAAGTTGGAGGAGAGAAACTGAGGTCTGATGTCTCCATAAGTGTGATGGAAACAAAATGGTAAGGGAAAAAAAAAAAATGACCAAAGTAAAAAACAAAATAGAGGAAGGGAGGTGAAAAAGGGTAGCATATACTCCAGGGGCAGAGAGGGACAGTGGAACAAAGAAAAAGTGGAAAACCCAGGTGTAAAAGGAGGTGGAGGAAAGTAGGGAGAGGCCCAGGAGCTGCCCGCACTACGTGGCAAGCCCTGGTGCGATATGTGTGCTAGGCTAGGTGGAGGATGGGTGTAGGCCAAGGAATAAAGAAAAAACGGAAAGATCTTGCCAGAAATCCAATGGAAAATGAATGAAAGAACCAAGTCTTGAAGAGATAATGATCAGAAAAGTTGTTTGTTGAAGACAGTTTGGAATTGATGGTGGTAAAAAGTGACTTTGAACAAAAATTGAGGTGAGTTGTGTTGTGCACAGTGACATACATCTGTAGTCAGCGAGTCAACGAAACACGATTATCTTCTTGGATTTCTTCCGAGGCCATACCATTGATCTCAATTTTATTCGAGTGAAGCATCAATGTTTAAGCTCTATTCAGCCAGGATTCATTTTCCATCATCTTCCATTTATGGCAGAAACCAATTGTTTCATTTTCATTTAATCCAGAGAACACTTGATGTAAGTATCTTTGAGTCCAGAAAATTGATTGTTTGGATCTTCATTCAGAGCACAAAGTCATTGTTTAGCATATTCCATTAGAAAAGTTCAACTTTGTCTTGACAACTTAGTCTTGACAGATCTAATCCTAAAACATCCCAACACCTCAATATCTGCCCAACCCTGTTCCAATTAGTCTCAAATTTTAATCACTTCTTCATAAAACAGTAACAAAACCACACACCGAATTGAATCCAAATCCAATTATCAGTTCTTGAGATTTCTTGAGGACAGACAAACAGGGCAAAACATGCCCCCCATTTTCACCCTTCTCTTGTTCCAATATGTCTCAAATTGTTATCACTTCTTCCTTAAGCAGTAACAAAACCACACATCAAATTTAAGCCAAATCCAATCATCAGTTCTGGAGATATCTTGATGACAGACAAACGGACAGAGGCAAAGACATGTCCCCACCCTTAATTTGCACCCTTCCCCTGTTCCAATGTCTCAAAATTGTTATCACTTTTTTCTTAAGCAGTAACAAATCCACACACCAAATTTGATCCAAATCCAGTCATCAGTTCTTGAAATATCTTGATGATAAACAAACAAACAAAGAAACAAAGAAACATATTTACAGAGGCAAAAACAACCTCCATCCAACTTCGTTGGCGGAGATAATTCCACATTTACAAGAAAATGGATAAGATTACAAATAACATACCCATGCTATAAATGAACACCTTAAACCACTAATATAGCCACATGTCTGGTGGTGTACTCAGTGCATTGTAAATGTAAAGGTTAAAAACGAACCATCTGGCAGTTGAATCTCCCTGTGTCTAATTCTCTGGCTAGGCAGCAGAGGTCTAGTTTCCATTTTTTCCTTCAGTATACCCTCCACCATCTCCACAGTATCAACAGCTTCCTGTATACCACGGCAAAAACAAAAATATTCACTATACCACACCTTAGGGGACATAATGAATTGCACTATACCACACCTTAGGGGACATAATGCATTGCACTATACCACACCTTAGGGGACATAATGCATTGCACTATACCACACCTTAGGGACATAATGCATTGCACTATACCACACCTTAGGGGACATAATGCATTGCACTATACCACACCTTAGGGGACATAATGCATTGCACTATACCACACCTTAGGGGACATAATGCATTGCACTATACCACACCTTAGGGGACATAATGCATTGCACTATACCACATTTTAGGGGACATAATGCATTGCACTATACCACACCTTAGGGGACATATTGCATTGCACTATACCACACCTTAGGGGACATAATGCATTGCACTATACCACACCTTAGGGGATATAATGCATTGCACTATACCACACCTTAGGGGATATAATGCATTGCACTATACCACACCTTAGGGGACATAATGCATTGCACTATACCACACCTTAGGGGACATAATGCATTGCATCTCTTTAACATCTAATCACAATCTATCAAATTTTAATATTTATTATATTTATTTTCCACTTCTTTAAATATTTACAAATATTGTGGCTGTTTCTTTGCTTGCGAACATCACAGGGAAAAACATTGCCCATCCAGTGTATGGCGACATGCTCTCTGATGGCTATGAAGCTCAATTCTTGATCTGCAAGACCTGGAACAGTTCGGGCACAAGTATGATTGGTCTGTGGGTCCCTGTCGTTTCTCCTCAGCAGCTTTGTGTCTGTTTTCCTCATTGCATTTCTGAATGTGTTTCTCCATGCCTGTCTGTTTGCTGTAAGTTGATTTGTGATTGATGCCAGCCTATTAAACTAAGTTGGCACTTGAGCTGATCTTGAATCGCTGCAGGAGCACCTCTGTTACCAAGAAAGACTTCTTCAGATGTCCTAGATAGACTAGGCCTGCCCATCTGAACATGGATTTGATGCTTGGTGCGTTGACTCTCTCAAGAACTTTAATTAATTTTGTTTTAGAAATACATGATCATATTAAATGTATATATGATCATATTAAATGTATATATGATCATATTAAATTAATATATGATCATATTAAATGTATATATGATCATATCAAATGTATATATGATCATATCAAATGTATATATGATCATATTAAATGTATATATGATCATATTAAATGTATTTTAAATGTATATAAGTACAGGTAGATTTAATATTCACCAGGAAGAGCTTCAAATTCGGAACAGAATAGTTTATAATTTGTTGGTTTATTTCTGAACATTAATTTTTGAGGTGTATAGCTGGCAAACACACCCACCAACACACAAACAAACAGCAGTTAATCATCCTACAAAAGACTCCCCCAAATCACATTATATTTTTCTCCTATTAAAATGTCTTGTTGACAAACAGACAGACAGACAATTACACATCAAACAGACAATTACACATCCTACCTGTTTGATTATGTTCCCATGCATCAGAATCTCGAGGTGCAATTTAGACAAAAGCTGTGGTATAAACTCTTGCATTCTTGCAATTGTGACCTCTGTGGGAATGAATATTCCAATTACTTAAATATAATGAATAATAATAATAATAATAATAATAATAATAATAATAATACTAATAATAATGATAATAATAATAATACTACTAATAATAATACTACTAATAATAATAATGATAATAATAATAATAATAATGATAATAATGATAATAATAATAATAATATTACTACTACTACTACTACTACTACTACTACTACTACTACTACTACTACTACTAATGATAATAATAATAATAATAATAATAATAATAATAATAATAATAATAATAATAATAATAATAATAATAATAATAATAATAATAATAATAATACTAATAATAATAATAATAATAATAATAATAATAATAATAATAATAATAATAATAATAATAATAATAATAATAATAATAATAATAATAATAATAATAATAATAATAATAATAATAATAATAAATAATATAATAAATATCTTATTTATGTTTAAACCTTGACTACAAGTGCCATCATTTACAAACAACATCATTAAATTAATCAGGATCAATCCAGATCTGCCTAAAATTCATTCTCACTACCAGTACCTATAAAACTTTTATTTTTAATCACTGAAAGGTACAAACCTAAAGATATTCTAAAAGATTAATCTAAGAGCTATTTTCTCCAACCATACAAGAAAATTCAATGGTGGTGAGTTTTCAAATGACTAGAATGGAAAATATCGTCATGGTTCGCATGTCCATGCAAATTGACACAAAGTCCCACATGGCATCCTATGTCCCACATGGCATCCCATCCCATGTCCCACATGACATCCCATGTCCTACATGGCATTCCATCATATCTTCCACATGGCATCCCACCCCATGTCCTACATGACATCCCATCCCATCTCATCCCACGTTGCATTCCACCCTATGTCCCACATGGATCCCATCCCATGTCCCAAATAACATCCCACCCCATGACCCACATAACATCCTATCCCATGTCCCACATGGCATCCCACCCCATGTTCCACATGACATCCCATCCTTGTCCCACATGGCATTCCACCATATCTCCCACATGATATTCCACCATACAGTAGTCCCACATGGCATTCCACCCCATGTCCCACATAGTATCCCACCCTATGACCCACATGGCATCCCACCCTATGACCCACATGGCATCAAACCTTATGTCCCACATGGATCCCATCTTACATGCATGTCCCACATTAATCCAACCATATATACCACATGACATCCCTCCCTATGTTCCACATGGCACCCTCCCTTTGTCCCGCATCAGTGGCTTCCCACCTGATGTCCCACATTGGATCCTATCATATGTTCCACATGGTATCTCTCCCAATGTACCAATGACATTCTACTTTATGTCCCACATGGCATTACATCCCATGTCCCCATGGCTTCCTACCCCATGTCCCAAATAGCCTCCTACCAACTGTCACACATGGCATCCCAACCTATGTCACACTCTGTGTTACTCATGGCATCCCACCATGTCCCACATGGCATTCCACCCTGTTCCACATGGCATCCCACCCCATGTCCCACATGGCATCCCACCCGATGTCCCACATGATGGCTCTATAAGAAGTCTCATCCTTGCTATCACAGTCCCTGATTGAGCATACTATGTATAAAAGTGTCAGTTCATATAACTTATATGCAAATGACTTGTTGAAATGGGGTGGGACCCTATGTCTCACATGACATCCCATACCATCCCATGTCCCACATGGCATTTCACCCTATGGCCCACATAGCCTCCTACCCTATGTCACACATGGCATCCTAATCTATGTCACGCTCTGTGTTACTTGTGGCATCCCACCTTATGTCCCACATGGCATCCCACCCCATGTCCCACATGGTATTCCATGTCCCCATGGCATCCCATGTCCCACATGACATCTCATCCAATGACATTCCACCCTATGTCCCACATGGCATTCCACCATGTATCCTACAAGGCATTCCACCCTCTTCTACATGGCATCCCACCCCGTTCTACATGGCATCCCACCCCATGTCCCACATGGCATCCCACCTCATGTCCCATATGACATCCCATAGGCTCCATAAGAAGTCTCATCCTAGCTACCACAGTCCCTGATTGAGCATATTATGTATGAAAGTGTTAGTTCATATAATAACTTATATGCAAATGCTTGTTGAATTAAAAGAAAGGCAAAGTCAAATAATTATGCCTGATAGCCCTTAATATATACCACATGGTATATATTCTATCATATGTCCCGCATGGCCCCCATCCATGTCTCACATGGCATCCCTCCCTATGTCCATATGCAGTCACATCATGTCACACTCCATGACTGAGCATACTAAATAAAACAAATCTGGTCAATTCATATCCTGTAGCAACCTTATGCAAATGACCACAATAATAAGAGTTTAATAATAATGCCTGATACAAGTGTTGGTGCCTAAATATTTTGAAGAATTTTTAAGGATTTTAAATCTCCAGTGCTACAAGAGAGACGCTTGAGGATCTCTGAAGAATATTTGATTTTTTTTATCATTTTACAGTTATCTTCTAAGGTAACATCAAATGTTTTGTAGACTTTTTAAGGAAACTAGTCTTCAATCTGTCAAGTGTTTCTAAAAAAACTAACATTTTGTAAGGAAATTCTAACCTTCCATAAGGATATCTGAAGAAACTTTAACTTTTTCTAAGGAACTCTGAAGAAACTTCAACATTTTCTGAGGAATTCTCAAAAACTTTAACATTTCTGAGGAAATCTCAGGAAAAACTGTAGACAGCCGGACAGAAGAAATCGGGATTACATAGGTTCACATTATGCTTCACATGCTCACCTACAAGCACCAATACACTCTCTCAAATTGTATTTAAATTTTACTACATCATTAAACCTACCATCCATGGCATCAGCAAGCTCCTCTTTAGTCCAAGCGACCTCCGCTATAATCACAGAGGTGAAGTAAGCTGCATGCTCATGCGGTTGCTCGGCAACAAAGTTTTGTAACATTCTTGTGTACTAAATACAAGTAAAAATATGAAACAATTTATCACATTTTACCAAAAAGATTTGACTAAGTGGAAACAATAACAGCTTGAAATCTTAAATCAGCTTTATTTGATAGAAGTTTTGGTGACTGAATTATAATTCCGCCAGTGGTCTATCCCTTTCATAATTTGGGATTTTCTTGACTTGATTTCAATTTGGTTTATTTTGAGCTTAATTTGGCTTTCTTTTTCAGAATGATTTGGCTTTTTGTGCTTGGGATGATCTACCAGCCCTGTATACTACAACATGCATGTAGCTCAAGGAAATTTCATTCCACTGGGTATAAGTCTAACCTTGTGGACCACAACATGCATATAGCTGAAGCTACTTCATCCCATTAGTCATTTCTAGTCATATCGTGTCATATCATAACGAGCTTCATGTTATTTTAATTAGTGAAAAATTCATAATTCTTCTCACTTCTGTACATTTTCTCAGCTTTGCAACGTTTACTTTGGACAAAGATCAATAATGCACAATACCAAAAAATATTGTACTTTTCCTGGGTCATTTTTCTAAAAGACTAAAATGTAAGTTTTTGTTTTCACTATTTTCTTTTATATTTCTATATAATATTATATCCACAAACAGGGCGAAAACTTACCGTTTCTTTGATGACGTCAAACCGATTCTGATCGACTGTAAAACCGGTTAATTTCTCCAAGATTTTCTGCAACAGTAGCTTTTGTTTGTGGTTGTAACCACCAATAGAAATCTGCAACAAAAGATGGAAAAGGAGGTCATGTTTGTGTATCAGGTACTGCACGTTTATCAGGTATTGCAAGTCTTTCGGGTACTGCAAGATTATAAGGTGCTGCAAGTTTATCAGGTGCTACAAGTTTATCAGGTACTGCAAGTTTATCAGGTACTGCAAGATTATAAGGTACTGCAAGTTTATCAGCTGGTACTGCAAGTTTATCAGGACTGCAAGATTATAGGTACTGCAAGTTTATCAGGTACTGCAAGTTTATCTGGTACTGCAAGTTTATCAGGTGCTACAAGTTTATCAGGTACTGCATGTTTATCAGGTACTGCAAGATTATAAGGTACTGCAAGTTTATCAGATGCTACAAGTTTATCAGGTTTTGCATGTTTATCAGGTACTGCAAGATTATAAGGTACTGCAAGTTTATCAGGTACTGCAAGTTTATCAGGTACTGCAAGTTTATCAGGTGTTACAAGTTTATCAGGTAGTGCATGTTTATCAGGTACTGCAAGATTATAAGGCACTGCAAGTTTATCATGTGCTACAAGTTTATCCGGTACTACATGTTTATCAGGTACTGCAAGATTATAAGGTACTGCAAGTTTATTAGGCACTGCAAGTTTATCAGGTGCTACAAGTTTATCAGGTACTGCAAGTTTATCAGGTACTGCAAGATTATAAGGTACTGCAAGTTTATCAGGCGCTACAAGTTTATCAGGTACTGCATGTTTATCAGGTACTGCAAGATTATAAGGTACTGCCAATATATCAGGTTATGTCAGTATATCAGATACTGCAAGTTTAACAGGCACTGCATGATTATCAGGTATTGCAAATTTATCAGGTCCTGAAAGTTTATCAGGTGCTGCATGTTTATCAGGTACTGCAATATTATAAGGTACTGCAAGTTTATCTGGTACTGCAAGTTTATCAGGTACTGCAAGTTTATCAGGTGCTACAAGTTGATCAGGCACTGCAAGTTTATCAGGTACGGCAAGATTATAAGGTACTGCAAGTTTATCAGGCGCTACAAGTTTATCAAGTACTGCATGTTTATTAGGTACTGCAAGATTATAAGGTACTGTCAATATATCAGGTTCTGTCAGTATATCAGGTACTGCAAGTTTATCAGGCACTGCATGTTTATCAGGTTTTGCAAGTTTATCAGGTCCTGAAAGTTTATCAGATACTGCAAGATTATAAGGTACTGCATGTTTATCAGGTACTGTTAATATAACAGGTAATGTCAATTCACCCAACTTGGGTAGTGGGGGTATTTACGAGAATTATACCTACCTTCTATGCTATAAATATGCAACCTGATCACAAATGGTCAGCACACCGTAACTATACAATCAAAAACAGAGCTGAAGACGCATGTCCCATCATACCCCTATAATGCCCCTTCTCTCTAAACCTCACTTATATACCACCATAACATAACAGTGAGGACTTGTGGGGTCGGTGGGTGGGATGCATAGAAGGTAGGTATAATTCTCATAAATACCCCCACTACCCAAGTGGGGTGAATTTACTTCAAATTATATCCTACCTTCTATGCTATAAATATGCAACCTGATTTCAACCGTTAATAGGACGGCGGGAGTTCTCACTATGCATTAAATAACAAAGCATAGGAACAATGGAAACAACATCTCACGTATATGAGGTGCCTTTGTCCAGAACTGCGGAAGCCAGTCTTCTTTCTGATCGCGGTACATCCCTCAGATAAGCCGAAACAAACGATAAGGGCGTCTTCCACACAGCCGCAAACAAGTATTCCCTCAGGGGAATCCTTTGAAACAAAGCAATTGAAGACGCCATGGCTCTTACTTGCTAGAAATGCACCCCTGTATTAGCAAACAATGAGTTGCTATTAAAAAGAATTGCTTTGGTAATCCAGCGAGAAAACGTCTCACAAGAAACCGGTTTATAAGGGCTTTGAAAAGAAATGAATAGAGCCTTAGACTTCGCCCTAAAAGATTTGATACGCTTATTATAGTTTTTAAGACACCGTACAGGACACCAGACCTTATCTTCTCTAGTATCAGAGAAAGAAGCTAAGGTTGGGAGGAAGATTGGATCTGCTAAAAAGTGTAATGTTTGATTCTTTGCTAGGAAAGAGGGGTCTGTTTGTTTGTTTGTTTGATGAGGTCTTAACGGCACCACGACAATGAAGGTCAAATTGTGCCTGAGAGGTCAGATCATTTTAGAGGTAGGAAGGAAAGAAACCAGGGGGAGAATGAGAGAAATTCAAGAACAAAAGCCTGAAAGCTGTGATCGAGAGAGGAGGTGCATGGGTAAAACAAAAACAAAGTAGAGGGAGGGAGGAGGGGGTGGAAGAGGAGAATTAAATATGGTTGTAGAGGGATGCATGCTGAAGGAAGGAGATTATTCTATCCGGAGGATTTTTCTGGAAAACTCAGCAATTGAGTTGTGGGGAGCGAGGGAAGCTCTGGGAAGGTTGTACAGGGGGCAAGAAAGGAGAACGTGTTGGATTGTGAGGATGCAGTGGCAATTGTTACAAAGGGGTTGGGGGGGAACCAATAAGAAGGTGGGAGTGAGTGAGGTGGGTGTGACCAATTCTAAGACGGGTAATATGAACGTTGTCGATACGAGAAAGGTTGTTGATGGTGGATTTGATCGGGATTGTGGGCTGGATGACATGGAGTTTGTTATCAATTTGGGAGTTCCATGAGGTTTGCCAGCGGTCACGAACAAGGGAAGCGATAAGCGGTTTGATGTCAGAGAGGGTTTTGGGAAAAGGGGAAGGGAGGAGGTTAAGGGCAAGCTTAGCGGCTGTATCAGCCCTGTCATTGCCAGGGATGCCAACATGGCTGGGTATCCAGAAGAAAAGAACACTTTTCCTGCAGAGGGTGGGAGAAAAGAGTTTCCGGAGGAGGAGGTGGCAGGTGAGGTTATTCCATTTAAGATTGAGTAATGAAGTAAGAACAGCCTTTGAGTCAGAGAAAATGGCAAAGTGACTAAGAGGAGAGTACTCAATAAAGTTGAGGGCGAGGAGAATGGCCTTAGCCTCGGCTGAAAAGATGGATGAGTAGTCAGGAAGTCTGCTACTGAGGGTGATGTCTTGGATGATGGCAGCAGCAGCTGTCTTGTTGCCTTCCTTGGAGCCATCAGTATAGATAGAGGTGTAATTTGAGAGTTGGTCTTTGATTTGGTTGTGGAGATTGAAGAGGTTAGGGTGAGTTTGAGTTTTGTGATAAGTGGAGAGGTCTAGGTGGACAGAAGGGAGGGGAGTTGGCCCAAGGAGGAAACGTGGGCCAGGAGTAGGTGCCGAGAGTGGCGGGGTTGATGCCAAGATGGAAGAGGTCTGATTTAATGCGTAAGCTGAAGGGAGGGGATAGGGTTTTAGTCCTATCAAAGAGGGAGGAGAAATTGGGGTACCTAATGAGGTTGTAAACAGGGTTCTGGGTGTTGGTGAGGACTCTAAAAGCATAGGAGAGGCTAAGCTTTTTACGTCTAAGTAGAAAGGGGGGTTCGTTGGCTTAAACATGAAGGCTGGTGATTGGGGAGGTCCTGTAGGCTCCTAGACAAAGCCTGAGGGCTTCATTTTGGATGGTGTTAATGTGGTTGAGGTATGAGTTGTGAGCAACACAGTAGACAATATTGCCATAGTCAAGCTTGGCACGAATGGTAAGCCTGAAAATTTTGAGGAGAGCATTGCGGTTCGCTCCCCAAGTGGTGTTAGAGAGCAGTCGGAGGATGTTGAGGGAGCTATTGCATTTTAGTTTCAGGTTGGTAATGTGTGGCTTGTAGATGAGCTTGGGGTCTAGAGTTAGACCAAGGAACTTTGTGTTTTCAACTTTAGGGATGCGATTCCCATTGAGCACAAAGTTCGGGTTGGGGTGGAGGTTGTTGAAATGACAAAAGTGCATGCAGACTGTCTTGTCTTTGGAGAATTTAAAACCATTATTGTTGCTCCAGACTTGCAGCTGGTTAAGGCTGGTTTGGAGCCTATTTTCAACAATAGAAAAGCTAGGGGAGGAGTAGAAGATGGTGAAGTCATCCACGTAAAGGGTACGTTTGATGCTGGGGCCAAGGTTATTCGCGATGTCATTAATGCTCAGGTTGAAGAGAGTGGGGGAGAGGATGCTGTCTTGGGGGACGCCCTCTTCTTGGGGGTATGGATTGGAGAGGGTGTGGCCAATACGAACTTGGAACTGTCTGGGTGAGAGGAAGTTTTGAATAAAGATGGGGAGGTGGCCTCTGAGGCCGATGGTGTGAAGTTTTGGGTAATGCCGTATTTCCAAGTAGTGTCGAAAGCTTTCTCGAGGTCAAAAAATATGGCAATGAGGTGTTCCTTTTTTGCAAAGGATTCCCGAATAGCGGTGTCGAGCGTAATGAACTGGTCTAGGGTATTGCGACGTTTTCGGAAGCCGCTTTGGTGAGGAGAGAGGATTCTGTTGGTCTCGAGAAACCAGTTTAGTCTCTGATTAATGATCTTTTCCACAATTTTACAGAGACAGCAAGTAAGGGCGATGGGTCGGTAGCTGGTGGGGTCGGTACCATCCTTCCCCGGTTTAAGGACGGGGATGACAATAGCTGTCCTCCAGATAGGGGGAAAGGAGTGTGAGGACCAAATGTGGTTGAAGATGGTGAGTAGGGTAGCGGTGGCCTTGATGGGGAGGTGTTTCAGAAACTGATAGGGGATGTTATCTGGGCCCTTGGAGGTGCAGCCAGCGTCGTTGATGGCTTGGTTTAATTCAGAAAGGGTGAGAGGGGTGTTGTAGCTTTCGGAGTTGTCGGAGGGAAAAGTGATTCTCCGGGCTTCATCGCAAGCTTTTTTGATTTTGAAAGCATTGGAGTAGTTGGTCGAGGACAAGATGTTGCTGAAAGAGACGGCGAGGTGGTCAACGATGTCCTTTTTTGCGGTGAGAAGGTCTCCATTCCAAGAGAGATGGGAGATGGAAGATTTGCCTACTCTGCCGTGGAAACTGTTAACCATTCTCCAAATTTTCTTGGTGGGGGTGTTGGTGGTGAGAGAAGAGATAAAGTTGTTCCAAGTGTTGGTTTTACTGTCCTTGATAGTGCGTCTGGCCTTGGCACGGCTGATGCGAAAGAGGTTAAGGTTATGGGTGGTCGGGTTGGTTTTAAAGTCCCTGAGGGCTCTTTTCCTGTTCTTAATGGCGGTTTTGCAGTCATCCGAGAACCAGGGGTTGGGGGGATGATTTGGGGGCTTGGAGGTTTTGGGAATTGAGCAGGTGGCGATGTTGATAAGGATATTACTGAAGTTAGACATGGGATCCTCATCCTCGAGGAGATGGGGGGAGAGGTGTGAGTCACAGAGGGTTTCAAAAAGGGGCCAGTCAGCCTTGTCGAGGTTCCAATTGGGGGTGGGCTAAGTGGGGATTTGAAGATTGGATCATACGGACTCCCCCGACTGAAAGTGGATATGCCCCACTCTCAAAGAAAGGGCATGAAGGGAAATGCGCCGGCGAGCAGAAGCAGCTGCCAAAAGGAAGGCAGTCTTGAAAGACAATTCCCTCAAAGGACAAGACAATGTAGGTTCAAAAGGAGATTTTGCCAAAGTTTCTAACACTATTTGCATACTCCATGGCAAAGCCAAATTTCTGACCACTGGATGTTGGACAAACATGCCTTTAATTAAATTCTCTAAAGGAGCTGCTGTGGATACTGAAGATCCATCGGAGAACCCCTCATGTATCGCTGCAATAGCAGAACAAAACCCTTTGATAGTATTTACCTTTTTGTTAAGATTGAACTGATTGAGCAAAAAATCGCCACGTCACCTACAGATCTGTATGTGAAGAAACCACTCTATCTGTGCACCATTCTCCATACAATCGGAGTCGCGCAGAATACATCATCAAAGTGGAGTGACGCCTGCATTGGGCTGCTATCTGGACAGCCTCCTGCAAAAAGCCCTGCAAGAGAAGCCCTCCCTGATAGAGGCAACGCAGTTAAGCGAAGTGCTGCTGGATTGGGATGCATTATGGCATTATGTCTGATTCTGGTAGCTTCAACAGCTCCTCAAACAGGGGCAACGCCAAGGGAGTGTCGGCCAGAAGGCTGAGCAACAGAGGAAACCAAGTCTGACCTGGCCAATTGGGTGATATTAGCAACAATTGGCACTGATCGGACGTTACCTTGTCTTAGACCCAAGGCACTATTGCCAAGGCGTAAGCCACTAGAGGACCCCAATGAATTGCGAAAGCATTGACCTGCCAGACTCTTGGACCTGGGGTTAGAGCGCAAAAGCGGGGCAGTTGATCGTTGTCTGCCACGAATAGATCTACTTCTGGTATCCCTAAGACGAACCAGAGTTTCTGACACACTGACCGATCCAGAGTCCACTCCGTGGGACTGTCTCACAGTCGTAAAAACATGTCCGCTATGGTGTTTAGTTTGCCCGGAAGATGCACCACCACCAGTATCATCTGGTGTTCTTCGCACCATAGAAGGAGTGACTTGGTTAGCATCCAAAGTCTGTGAGATCTTGTCCCACCTTGTTTGTTCACATACAGCACTACTGTGGTATTGTCTGTTCAAACAAGGACTGTGTGTCCCTGAACTAGAAGTTTGAAGTGCAGGAGTGCCCTGTGCTTTGCCTCCAAGATGTTGGTGGAGCCACTCTCCTGTCCAAAGGCCTGCTACTTGTACATCTCCTAAATGCGCTCCCCATCCTTCCAAAGAGGCATCTGTGACCACTGTCACTGATGGGGATGGCAGGGGAAAAATCACCCCTTGAGAAGATGACACTGGGTCTTCCCACCATAAAAGGTGGAGCCGCACAGAAGGTGGGCAAGGGACTGGCTTGAAAAGATCTCGAGAGAGAGAGAATTGAAGTGAGACAGAAGGTGGAATTGAAGTTCTCTCATAAAGAACATGTGCCAAGTCTACCATGCTTGCTAGGTAACCCAGAAAGACCAACCAGTACCGGGCTGGAGCTGAGAATTGGGATAGGAGGAGCTCTGCTCCGGAGAATACCGCTTGGATTCTCTCTTGAGATGGTCGAAAGTGGCCCGTCATGAAATCCAAGACCGCCCCCAAAAAGGTCAAGGTCTGAGAGGAGACTAGATCTGACTAGGCTGGATTGATAATCTATCCTAACTATTGGGCTACTTCTATCACCCGGGCAGTATGGGCCGAGGCCATCTCTGGGTCGTCGGCTACAATGAGCTAATTGCCCAGATACATGAAAATCTGAATGCTTTGTTTGCACAAAAACGCAGCTACTACCCGTGTGAATCTCATGAATACTCGGGGGGCTGTAGATAGACCGAACAGCAATGCCTTGAAAACGAAGGTCTTGCTTTGTATTTGAAGGTTAGAAACCTTCTGTAATCTGCATGGATGGGGACATATAGATAAGCCTCTGACAGATCTATTGAAGTTGCGTAGAGACCTGAATGAAGTCTGGGAAGGATGGAATGTAGGATTTCCATTTTAAAAGTTACCAGCTTGATGAACCTGTTTAATGGTTTTAGGCTTAGAATGGGCCTCAATTTGCCCCTTTCTTTGGGGCGAGAAAGAAGGTTGACATGACCAGCTTTTCTGTCAGCTCGCTCTGGAGGCTTACAGCTCGTTTGATGAGGAGCGCTTGAATTTTCCCCTCCAACAGAGCCTGGTGCTCTGAATCTGGAGGAACGAGGGTGGGCCTGCTTGTGGCCCCTTTTGGGGGAGGGGAAGAAAAGTTGAGCTTGTGCCCCTCAGAATTGCTTTCAAGACCCAGTTGTTCTTAGTCACTCCTAGCCATTTTGAGGCATAAATCCCCAAGCCCTCCCACTAAAGGGGGTCGGGGGGTGTCAAAAGTGTTTTCCCATCCCTCATCCCGACCCTTTGGGAGGAGGCGCTGCGCTGAGCAGCAGGAAAAGAGCGCTGGCACTGGTTCACTATGACCTGCCCTGACCATTGCGGACATGTGCCCGATGAGGTTTGTGGCGTCTGGTGGCGTGGAACGGAAGCGGACTGCCTTCCACCACGTCTTCCCGAGTGCTTGTGCCCTGAGGGTGCCCAGGCACTGTGCCATTACTGGGGGTTGAAGTCCATGGGCTTTGCCGCCAACTTCATGTTGCGGCGAGGTACAGCCTGTCTGTCTGCCTGGCGAGACAAGATGTACTGGAAATGGCCAGCGAATACATCTGAACCCTCCCTGGGCAAACGTCGCAAATCTGACACCGTAGTGTCAGAAAGCCCCAATAGGGGGAATAAGGTTCTCCCTTCTTTCCCCTGTCACACGGTGGGTAACGCATGCCAGCTGATCTACTGTGGCATCTAGCAGGCCTGCTAGACCCTCCAACATCTGTTGGGCCCTGCTTGTAGCTCCTCTGGAGCGTCACGCAGGAACTCACTTGTGAGTGGCACGGTTCTTGAGACAATTGCTCCCTTGCTCTAGCGGTGCTAGGGGAGTCCCTTTCCTTTCTGGGGTTGTCTCAGAATGGACCATACCTCATCTGGGATGGGAGGTGCTTTACTTTAAGCCCACATGGGTTTAACTTTGATTACTATTATAATTATCAACCCTTTCAAGCTGGTTTATACACCAGCATGGCTATACTTTCATCTATAAACAGTAATCACAAAACGGTTCTCAAATGGAATCGATGCAAATTTAAATAACTAAAAGTTCTTGCCGGCACGGCTTACTACAAAGCTGGCGCAGCAATCTGTAAAACCAGCATGGGTTTTTTAAATTGGAGGGAGAACTAAGTGTGTGAATAATTTTGATTATTTTGCATCTCTGTGAAAACGAAGAAGAAAAGTACAGATGTTAAGCATGGATGGGATAGATTATCATCTATTTATGCAAAAACATTGATAATATTATTTCAAAAGTAAGCCCCCAAGAAACTACTGAGGAAACAAAAAGGATGCTGTCGCTATATGACAAACGTAACTGCAGGAGAACTGTCCTCTATAGGCACCCGTAGTCCCCTAACCACTGGACTGAAGCCAAAGCCAAAGGCAATCCAGAATCCTGGGACAGTACAGATGACGTCATGGGAGATGAAAAACACTGACTCAGAATGGGGACCAACGTATATACAAAAACTATGATGAGGGTAGCCTAACCAGTACTATACTAAGGAAGGCATAACACTAGGTTAACAAGGGATGCACAGAGATTACAAAACAAGATATTCTCATACACCGTGGGCACAAAGCCATGAACGTTAGCTCAAAATGATCTGTTACACATAGAGAAACAGATTATAACCTCAAAATAGTAACATATATACTAACAGAGAGTGAAGGAAACCGTAACTTTCTGCGTCCTCTTAGGTCAAGCTGCTGAAGCCAACTCATTAAATCATGGATAAAATCTCAGCCCAAGCCTCGCTACCTACCCTAGACGTCTCAAAAGTGCTTCAAACCGTCTGAAACCTGTGAATGAAATGGTAGGTGAGAAAAATGAATAAAAGCTGACTAAAGTGTAAAATGAAATGTCAGGACTCAACGTCGATGCTGTCAGTATCTTGCGTTGAAGTAAAGTGAGGTTTAGAGAGAGAAAGGGCATTAAAGGGGTATGGTGGGACTGCGTCTGTAGCTCTGTTTTTTGGTTGTATCACTAAAAAATATATGTGCTGACCATTTGTGGTCAGGTTCCATATTTATAGCATAGAAGGTAGGATATAATTTGAAGTAAATACATCAGTTCCTGTCAGTATATCAGGTACTGCAAGTTTATCAGGTAGTGTCAGTATATCAGGTACCGCAACTTTATCAAGTACTGCAACTTTATCAGGTAGTGTCAGTAAATCAGGTACTGCAAGTTTATCAGGTAGTGTCAGTATATCAGGTACTGCAACTTTATCAAGTACTGCAACTTTATCAAGTACTGCAACTTTATCAGGTAGTGTCAGTATATCAAGTACTGCAACTTTATCAGGTAGTGTCAGTATATCAGGTACAGCAACTTTATCATGTGCTGCAACTTCATCAGGTAGTGTCAGTAAATCAGGTACTGCAAGTTTATCAGGTAGTCAGTATATCAGGTACTGCAAGTGTATTAGGTAGTGTCAGTATATCAAGTAATGCAAGTTTTTAACGAACTGTAAATTCATAAGATACCTGATTAAATTCAAACTTTTATGCTCGTTGTTTTCACTAGTAGATTTTAGCCTTAATACACAATGGAAATTGGCAGAACTAGGACAGCTTGAGCTTACAAAATGAACTATGTTTACCTGAATACCATAAATTGTGCTATCGATCGCATATGATATCCCCGCTAATTCCGCATCGTATGCATATTCATTGAGGGTGTCTCTGAGTAGCACCGCAAATAACGATGTTAAGTTGCAGCTGACAGGATCTAGGTACGCACGTGGGCTGAAAATTAAAACAAAAGGGAAATAATAAGAAGTGGGAAGTAAACAAAAAGTGGAACCAGCAGCATTTAACCTCTGACATACCCAATAGCTTATGAAGGTAGACAGGTAGAATGGGTATTTACATCCTAACCAATAGCTTATGAAGGTAGACAGGTAG
Source organism: Chiridota heheva (assembly GCA_020152595.1). Taxonomy (NCBI): domain Eukaryota; kingdom Metazoa; phylum Echinodermata; class Holothuroidea; order Apodida; family Chiridotidae; genus Chiridota; species Chiridota heheva. The sequence goes on from JAIGNY010001057.1 coordinate 101,227, forward strand.
AATGGGTATTTACATCCTAACCAATAGCTTATGAAGGTAGATGGGTAGAATGGGTATTTACATCCTAACCAATAGCTTATGAAGGTAGACAGGTAGAATGGGTATTTATATCCTAACCAATAGCTTATGAAGGTAGACAGGTAGAATGGGTATTTACATTCTAACCAATAGCTTATGAAGGTAGACGGGTAGAATGGGTATTTACATCCTAACCAATAACTTATGAAGGCAGACAGGTAGAATGGGTATTTACATCCTAACCAATAGCTTATGAACGTAGACAGGTAGAATGGGTATTTACATTCTAACCAATAGCTTATGAAGGTAAACAGGTAGAATGGGTATTTACATCCTAACCAATAGCTTATGAAGGTAGATGGGTAGAATGGGTATTTACATTCTAACCAATAGCTTATGAAGGTAGACAGGTAGAATGGGTATTTACATCCTAACCAACAGCTTATGAAGGTAGATAGGTACAATGGGTATTTACATCCTAACCAATAGCTTATGAAGGCAGACAGGTAGAATGGGTATTTACATCCTAACCAATAGCTTATGAAGGTAGACAGGTAGAATGGGTATTTACATTCTAACCAATAGCTTATGAAGGTAGACAGGTAGAATGGGTATTTACATCCTAACCAATAGCTTATGAAGGTAGACAGGTAGAATGGGTATTTACATCCTAACCAATAGCTTATGAAGGTAGACAGGTAGAATGGGTATTTACATCCTAACCAACAGCTTATGAAGGTAAACAGGTAGAATGGGTATTTACATCCTAACCAATAGCTTATGAAGGTAGATGGGTAGAATGGGTATTTACATCCTAACCAATAGCTTATGAAAGTAGACAGGTAGAATGGGTATTTACATTCTAACCAATAGCTTATGAGGGTAGACGGGTACAATGGGTATTTACATCCTAACCAATAGCTTATGAAGGTAGACAGGTAGAATGGGTATTTACATCCTAACCAACAGCTTATGAAGGTAGATAGGTACAATGGGTATTTACATCCTAACCAATAGCTTATGAAGGCAGACAGGTAGAATGGGTATTTACATCCTAACCAACAGCTTATGAAGGTAGATAGGTACAATGGGTATTTACATTCTAACCAATAGCTTATGAAGGCAGACAGGTAGAATGGGTATTTACATTCTAACCAATAGCTTATGAAGGTAGACAGGTAGAATGGGTATTTACATCCTAACCAATAGCTTATGAAGGTAGATAGGTACAATGGGTATTTACATCCTAACCAATAGCTTATGAGGGTAGATAGGTAGAATGGGTATTTACATCCTAACCAATAGCTTATGAAGGTAGACAGGTAGAATGGGTATTTACATCCTAACCAATAGCTTATGAAGGTAGACAGGTAGAATGGGTATTTACATCCTAACCAATAGCTTATGAAGGTAGATAGGTACAATGGGTATTTACATCCTAACCAATAGCTTATGAGGGTAGATAGGTAGAATGGGTATTTACATCCTAACCAATAGCTTATGAAGGTAGATTAGAATGAAGGTAGACAGGTAGAATGTGTATTTACATTCTAACCAATAGCTTATGAAGGTAGACAGGTAGAATGGGTATTTACATCCTAACCAATAGCTTATGAAGGTAGACAGGTAGAATGGGTATTTACATCCTAACCAATAGCTTATGAAGGTAGACGGGTAGAATGGGTATTTATATCCTAACCAATAGCTTATGAAGGTAGACAGGTAGAATGGGTATTTACATTCTAACCAATAGCTTATGAAGGTAGACAGGTAGAATGGGTATTTACATTCTAACCAATAGCTTATGAAGGTAGACAGGTAGAATGGGTATTTACATCCTAACCAACAGCTTATGAAGGTAAACAGGTAGAATGGGTATTTACATCCTAACCAATAGCTTATGAAGGTAGATGGGTAGAATGGGTATTTACATCCTAACCAATAGCTTATGAAGGTAGACAGGTAGAATGGGTATTTACATTCTAACCAATAGCTTATGAGGGTAGACGGGTACAATGGGTATTTACATCCTAACCAATAGCTTATGAAGGTAGACAGGTAGGTAGAATGGGTATTTACATTCTAACCAATAGCTTATGAAGGTAGACGGGTAGAATGGGTATTTACATCCTAACCAATAGCTTATGAAGGTAGACAGGTAGAATGGGTATTTACATTCTAACCAATAGCTTATGAAGGTAGACGGGTAGAATGGGTATTTACATCCTAACCAATAGCTTATGAAGGTAGACAGGTAGAATGGGTATTTACATTCTAACCAATAGCTTATGAAGGTAGATGGGTAGAATGGGTATTTACATCCTAACCAATAGCTTATGAAGGTAGACAGGTAGAATGGGTATTTACATCCTAACCAATAGCTTATGAAGGTAGACAGGTAGAATGGGTATTTACATTCTAACCAATAGCTTATGAAGGTAGACAGGTAGAATGGGTATTTACATCCTAACCAATAGCTTATGAAGGTAGACAGGTAGAATGGGTATTTACATCCTAACCAACAGCTTATGAAGGTAAACAGGTAGAATGGGTATTTACATCCTAACCAATAGCTTATGAAGGTAGACGGGTAGAATGGGTATTTACATCCTAACCAACAGCTACATGTATGGTGATATAGAGGTGTCCATTTGATAAACCAGCACTTGTGAATACAGACCCACTGGGGGATTAAGCCGAGCGCCTTTAGTTTGCCAAGCTTACACTTTAACCACTGTAGTCTGTTCTTATTCAAAGAAGAAAAGACAAATTTCTTTGCAAACACTTCATATTAGGTTTCATGTGATACAGTTTGTGGATGTTTGCAAACTTTATTCATTATCCCCGAATAGGAAGAAAGCTACATATCTGACTGAAATTCTTTATATTTTGGTCCTTTACTCCTCGATGTCTGTCCCTGAATGTTATTTCCACTCAAATGGTCATTGGGAATATTAAGGATATGAATCCAAAACTATTTGCTAGAAGAAGCTACTTCCCAAAAGGTCCCCCCCCCCCTCCCCTCCTTCTTCCAATATTACTCAACACAAGAATCAATTATAACAGATGACAGACATGGTAGATGATTAGGTCTGTAATTAATTAAAATTGTAATTAACAAAAACAAAAAAATGTATACCAAAACAAGAAGAATATATGCTATTTAAAAATGAACTATTTCACAACATTTTGAATTTCAAGAGCTTTTATAATGAAATACGCAAACTGATATGTATATTTGTGACATCGAAAAGACAAAGCCTCTGAATTTCTTCTGTATTTTACCTTATTTTGTTAAATTATTCACCAGCGTCCCTTTGGAGCAATTAAACATGAGGTTTTGGATCTCTATCCTTCAACATCAATCAAAATTTAGTGGGAGAAAACAGTGTGATGATTTTCAGTGAGGGAAATTTAGGATAGTAGTTATAAAAATTACATTTAAGCTGTCTCTTATTTTAGAAATTCTTCAAACTGTGATTAGACATAACTATGAAACTACATTTGATGTAAATTAAACACTATCTGTATTTGATGTAACTTAAACACTATTGTCTTTGATGTAATCTAAACACTATCTGTCTTTGATGTAATTGAAACACAATTTGTCTTTGATGTAATTTAAACACTATCTGTCTTTGATGTAATTTAAACACTATCCGTTTTTGATGTAATTTAAACACTATCCGTCTTTGATGTAATTTAAACACTACCTGTCTTTTATGTAATTTAAACACTATCTGTCTTGATGTAATTAAAACACAATCTGTCTTTGATGTAATTTAAACACTATCTGTCTTTGATGTAATTCAAACACCATCTGTCTTTAATGTAATTTAAAAAGTATCTGTCTTTGATGTAATTTAAACACTATCTGTCTTTGATGTAATTTAAACACTATCTCTCTTTGATGTAATTTAAACACTATCTGTTCAGAATTCTAAACAAAAAATTTCTGGAAAACATAAAATCTCCACCTGTCCATATACCAGTAAGTGCAGTAGTCACATCCTCATACAGTTATTCAACATACCTTGCTAGCTCTATGTACATGCAGGCTTTAGGTAAGTGAAATGTATTGTCCTGTTTAAACCACAACTTGCTCAGCGGCGATTCTCGAATCAATACTGGCACCTGGACACTTTCACTTTCTTGTGGGTAGATCTCAAAGTTGGTTGGGATGAATTCATTTCGTGTTGGTAGGTGGAAGCGCCTGTTTAATCCAGCTGACGTCCATCTCTGCACATGAATAAAGGAATTAATTAGGTTTGGTTTGTTGATGTTTAACGGCACGGCGACAGTCAGAGTCAAATGTGAAAAGAGGGTGTTAATAAATAATGGTGTAAGAGTAAGGATAGTGAGTAGATGGAAGGTTTGTAAGGGAGATAAAGGGGAAAAGCTGAATGTGGTTAAAAAAAATAATTAGGATTCCATTTTGAGATACATACATCATATTTTACTTAAATATTTTTGTCAGCTTTACCTTCTTAAATTTACAATTCAAGTGTAACGCTAGTATTTTCACCACTATCCTATATCTCAAATCATTCCAAGTATATTACAATTGTCCTACTATTTGTGTGGCTTTATAAACAGTGCACATGTTAGAACAGCAACACATAATCTAGAACCATAATTATGATTACCTATTCTACAATCTTTCAAAATTCTTAAATTTGTGCAAATAATTTAATCGCAGATACATCATAAGATTTAGACGTCACATCCTGATAAGAAAATGTCTGAAATCAGTAACTATAGAAAAAACAAAGCTGTTACGATAAACAATCAACCAATAATTACCTGTATTGTTTCTGGGGAAATGTTTGACAAGCTGTACTCTGTACCGTACCATTTCTCAACTTCATTTGTTTGACCTTCGAATGAGTTGGAAATTACAGCCACCCTAAAAATAAAATGTAAATCAGATGACAAAATTTAGCACGGACAAATAGTATTAATCAAGTTTCTCCCGAATGTCCTCAAATAAGATATGAAATAAAATCCGTACTGGAGTTGGAAGGTACATCAGGTCGGGATGATCAACTCATCAGCACTGCTGGTACTCATTTACACTGAGTGGACTGGAGCAAGTGTGTCTTGCTCAATGCGCAGCCCGTGAGCATGACCCTTCAACCAATGAGCCACTGCAAAAAAGATAAAAGCAATAAGTACATACTGTGTGAGTTATTCCAGTTAAGTTTTGAAGGAGATGGCAGTTATTCTTCTGTTCTATAGACTATGAGTTCCACAATGCATCCAAAGTGTGCTGGCATGTGCAACATGGTGTGCACATGGTGTACACTTCATGTGCTCTTTGTGTGCACATCGTGTGCACTTCATGTGCACATCGTGTGCACTTCATGTGCTCTTCGTGTGCACATCGTGTGCACTTCCAACAATAACAGATAGACTAAGAGGCAGGTCTGCTAGGCTATAGACCATTTCATGGTCTATTGGCCAAACAACTCCAGCAGATTCAGTCTACGTCCCCATCCAACTATAGTCCTTTTTCATCATGTTCAAAGATAAATCCCATCAACCCACAAGGGCTTATAAAGCCGGTGCTAATACCCAGTTTCCATGCTCCCCCTCCCTTGATGGGACACCAGCCTATCGCAACTTAACTCCGCAGCCAAAACTGGACAAACTTATAACAAAAACCTGTATGTATACATACATATAAAAATAAACAACTATATCAATAAATACTGTCATGGTTTGCATGCCCATGCAAATTGACACCCATATTATATGACCCACCCAATTATAAAAATGGCATCTCACACTAAGTCCCACATGGCATTCCATGACCCACATGACATCCCACCCCATGTCCTACATGACATCCCATCCCATCCCTTGTCCCACATGGCATTCTACCAGATCTCCCACATGGCATCTCACCCCATCCCTTGTCCCACATGGCATTCCACCATATGTCTCACATGGCATCCCATCCTATGACCCACATGGCATCCCACTCTATGTACCACATGGATCCCATCCCATGTGCCAAATGACATGCACCGCATGGCAATCCACCATATAACCTACATGGCATTTCACCCTGTTCCACAAGGCATCCCACCCCATGCCCCACATGGTATCCCACCCCATGTCCAAATAACATCCCATAGGCTCTATAAGAAGTCTCATCCTAGCTATCACAGTCCCTGATTGAGCATACTATGTATGAAAGTGTCAGTCCATATAATAACTTATATGCAAATGACCTACTGAATAAGAACAAAACGTGGAGTCAAATAATTATGCCTGATATAGCCCTTGGTGTATACCACATGGTATATATTATATCATATGTCCTGCATGGCTCCCATCCATGTCCCACATGGCATCCCTCCCTATGTCCATATGCAGTCACATCCTGTCACACTCCCGGACTGAGCATACTAAATAACAAATTCTGGTCAGTTCATATACTGTAGCAACTTTATGCAAACGAACACAATAATATAGGCCGAGTTTAATAATCATGCCTGATACAACCGTTGGTGCCCAAATATTTTAAAGAATCTTATGGATTTTAACCTCCAGTGCTACGGGGGAGAAGCTTAAAGATCTCTGAAAAATATTGCAAAAATTATACCATTTTACAGATATCTTTTAAGGAAATATCAAATGTTTTGTAGACTTTTTAAGGAAACTATTCTTCAATCTTGTCTTAAGTGTCTCTGAAAAACTTTAACATTTTATAAGGAAATTCTAACCTTCCATCAGGATAGTGAAGAAACTTTAACTTTTTCTGAGAAAATCTATGAAACTTTAAGATTTTCTAAAGGAATTTTCAAAAAACTTTAATATTTTGAGGAAATCTCACGAAAAACTGTGGACGGCCGGACGGAGGGAAGTACCATTACATAGGTTCGCATTATGCTTCGCAAGTGAACCAAAAACCTGCATATGAACATATAAATAAAAATATATCCGTGAAATGAAGTGAAACATGGAGTCACCTGATATTTTCTGGAATGAGTTTTGAGAGGATCATATTGATGACGTCTGGTCTGTAGTCTACCATGGAGTATGGAGCTCTTAACACTTCTTGCATAGGGTAATCCTAAATAAGTCAAACACAAGAGGAAATGATTGCTTGATTGATCAGATTTCTTTGCACCAGTGTTTACATGAAGAACAAATCAACACCCCTACCCTCCAAAAAAGAAATATAAGGGAAAAATTCCCCTAAAGAAATTTGAATGAACTATAATTAATATAGAAAGAAGAAATTTTTGTGAAACTACTTCACACCTTCTGGTAGTAACGGTATGAAGTTGGACGAAGGTTATGTTTTCAACTTTTGATTATTCATTTGTGTATCTGTTTGTCTGTCATCAAGATATCTCAGTAACTGATGACTGGATTTTGCTTTTGATTCAATTAGGTGCATGGTTTTGGTACTGCTTAAGGAAGAAGTTGGTTCGGTTTGGTTTGTTGATGTTTAACGGCACCGCGACAGTCAGAGTCAAATGTGCCAAGAGGGTGTTAATAAATAATGTGTAAGAGTTAGGATAATGAGGAGATGGAAGGTTTGTAAAGGAGATAAAGGGCAAAAGCTGAATGTGGGAGAAAAATTTAGGTGCAAAGAAAGGGGTGTGTAAAGTTAGGTGTAGAAGGGGAGGAGGGGAGGAGATTATATGTGGTTGAAGAGCTTGTTGTTGCGGAGGAAGTTGATGATGTTTGAGGAAGAATTGTTTTCGAATAGGTCCAAGATTAAGGAGAGTAAAGAGAGAAGAGATCTGGAGTTCTGGCATAGGGGACAGGTTAAGAAAATATGCATGATGGAGAGATCGGTGTAGCAAGTGGGGCAGGGGAGCCGGATAAGAGATGGGAGTGAGTGAGAGAGGAGTGGCCGAGGCGAATGTGGGTGACAACGATGTCTTCCCTGCGGTTGCGACTATGCAGAGGGGTGTTGATCCCGACTTTGGGTTTGATGGTGTAAAGTTTATTACTGGTTTCCTAATTTCAGGAGTTTTGCCAGGTTTTTTGATGTAGTTGGAGATGGAGAGACGGAGGTCTGCGTGTGAAATAGGAGAAGGAGAGATGTTATTTGACAGAGCTTTGATGGTAGCTCTCTCATTGCCAGGGATGCCAACGTAGCTGGGAATCCAGAAAAGGATCAATTTCTTTTCTAGAGAGGAAAGAGTCTGGAGTTTGTTGAGGATTTGTAGAAGAAGTAATTAAAATTAAAATTTGGGACATACATGGACCAGGGGAAGGGTAGAAATGGAGGGGGGTAAAAATGGAGGGGTAGATAGGGTGATATCTACATAATGTATCATCAGCACTTACCTGCATTTGGTGCACTAACTTTGTGACGTATCCCGCAGCCCTTTCCTTGTCTTTAAACCTGAATTTCATGAGGTCCAGGTCCCTACACTCATTGTGCACCCATTCCTGGGGACCCTCCTCACGCAGGAGGTTCAGGTACTGAAACATGTGGTTGATGATGTCATCAACATGATCTGAAGGTAAATGAAGTATTCGTAAAATGCTTCTCCTAAGTACCCGTTGGTTCTCAACCATGGAGATAGCATGCTGTGTTTAATGTTTACAAACCTTTCCCAACTGGGTAACTAATTTACATAATGTCACATTGCTGAACTACAATAGGTCCCAAATGACCAATGGTAAACTGAGGGAATCACATTCATGCGGGGTAACAGACGAAGCATATGAAGAAATGCTTTCAAACGCTCATCATATGCGCATTATACATGAAGGTAATATGCACCCGCATTGTTGCTAGAGCTGTGACCATTTAGCGTGTACACGCTACACACTCGCAAATCTTGTAAACGTTTACTAAATACTTCATTGCGAGTAATCGTTTTTCAGTGTCTTGCCGTTGAAAATCAATATTCATGATTCAAATCACACACACATTTGGCTGACAAAATTCCAATCAATGACTTTTTACAAACTGTAAACCCGATTAGCATAATCCTTTTTAAATGTGCGAATCACAAATGCGCAGTAATCACCAATGAATGGGGATATTGTGTACTTTGATTTCGCCGAAATCTGAGTAATTTAACTTGTAAAATGCACCGCAAATGTGCAGCAGTAAACAGTGAAGCTAACAATAGGCCTAACGTTAAGCCATAAGGCTTTAAATCCCACGCAATCAAGGCCCGTTTTACAAGCTGTTAAAATGACCAAAAAAACACTTGAAAAATACTTGAATCGTGAAAATCAGTACATTTACATGTAAATATTACCTGATGAGTCAAATAAATTTTGCAAGAAAGAAAAAATATTGCATAATAAACAAACAGAAAAAGGTTTTAACAGAGCTGAAATTCTGCATGCTGTCGCAAAGATGGCAGCCATTTTTTCGAGAGGACTGATATTTCAGAACTTCCTGGTGGTGGTGGCGTAGTTTTGAAATGTTTTACGGCAAAGTATATCATAGGCCTATTGTGCAAGATTTTCACAGAAGAACTTTGAAAGCCGTAGCGAATAGGATAAAAAAAGTTACGTGATCTTGAGTTTAAATGACATTGAAAGGAAATTATCTGTTCTTTCTAAACTGAATTTCCATGCATATTTTCCATAAAAATGATGATTTATACTGTAGAAGTAAACTTTTTACTATTTGGAAAGCAAAACTCAGCGTCTATTTGGGCAATGGAGTCAGTACTTTTGCCATACTGGTTGCGCGATTTTTTTACTTCGCCTCTTAGTTTTGGAGCAATTTTGGTGTATTTTCGAAAATTACGGTACTAAACGCGTGTACACAATACACGCTCGCTTTTTTGGGCGTGTACACGTTTACTAAAATCCCTAAACGGTCACAGCTCTAATTGTTGCTTACAACTTTTTCTCCAGTAATTGCACCAGATTGGTTGGGTAACAAAGGGGAAATTCCCCAGCTAATGTTGCCTCTCAACAACCATGTACATTTATCAACACTAGTGACAGTGACTTTATAAGATTCAGCCGCTCTCCTTCAAACACCAAGGCAGGAATGAAAAACACAAGTTTTTACTAATCAACCATTCTTCCATATTTTCTCCAAACTTACTCAATCCATCTTCACTGAGGTCAACATTAATGATGAAGAAGCTGAACCCCTTTGCCCCATTCTTGCCCCCACCGCAGAGGGTGTTGACCCACCCTTTTGCTTTAAGTTCAGAAAGCAGGCTTCCTTCACCCTCGTGTCCTACCAAGTGACCCAGGTAGTGAGATGGCTGCAAAAATAAAACAGAAAGATAAATTTATAGATTTCATGAGATCGATAATTTCAAAGGTTGGTCAAATTGCAAAAGTTGGTCAACTTGCAGGATTTGGTCAAATTGTAAACTTAGTCAAATTGCAAAAGTTGGTCAACTTGCCAAAGTGAAAGACCTTTTTTCCAGAATTTTTTTTGTAGAAAATTGTTGTTCATTCCAAATTCTGCAAGATAGTTAACACATTTTGTCCAAAAGTAAAATAAAATTGTACAACTTGCTAAATAAAAAATTTATTTGACATTTTGCCAGTAAAACCTTTGTGGCCTTAGGAAGATTAGAAAATTAAAATGTGACCTTGTGCTTCCACAATTACCTCTACAAATACCATGTTTCAAGACGTCCCAAGTATAATAAATGACATACCTTAGACAGATAATACTGGTCCAGATCTGGTAACGGGAATGTCACATTCAGCTGCCGCAAGTTCTTCACGGGGACAATGCTGGCACGAAGCTAAAAAGCAAGAGACAAAAACAACCTCACATGAGCTGAAGGTCAATACACAGCTGCTATTGGATGACAAGATACAAAGCTTAACATTTGTCGCAACCTTTATTGCAAACCAAACAGTAAAAGAATTAGAAATGATACCTACAACACAGTTAAAATCATTCTAGCTGTAAAGAATTTAACAAATTTGCATGACAAAGAAGGTGCGAAGTGATGCCTGTCAGTAGCTGGAGCTTCTTCTACAGTACATGCAGATTTTAGTGGCAATATTAATAAGCACGCACCCCACAGACTCTGGGAACAATGTTGTGTTAGATGGAGACAAATAAGTTCAATCTGGATCTCCAAGAACCAGCCAATATCACAATGAAATAAATAACGAGATTTAATAAGCCACCAACCACCGATGTAACTACTGCTTCAAACAGTACTGTAACAGAAACTATGGACTGAAAATCAGCAGACTATTGCCAACTAAAACACAATGTACATAGACTGCTACACGGGACCCTTCATAGACTGCTACACGTGACCCTTTATAGACTGCTACACGTGACCCTTCATGGACTGCTACACGTGACCCTTTATAGACTGCTACACGTGACCCTTCATGGACTGCTACACGTGACCCTTCATAGACTGCTACACGTGACCCTTCATAGACTGCTACACATGACCCTTCATAGACTGCTACACGTGACCCTTCATAGACTGCTACACGTGACCCTTCATAGACTGCTACACGTGACCCTTCATAGACTGCTACACGTGACCCTTCATAGACTGCTACACGTGACCCTTCATAGACTGCTACACGTGACCCTTCATAGACTGCTACACTTGACTTCATAGACTGCTACACGTGACCCTTCATGGACTGCTACACGTGACCCTTCATAGACTGCTACACGGACCCTTCATAGACTGCTACACATGACCCTTTATAGACTGCTACACGTGACCCTTCATGGACTGCTACACGCGTGACCCTTCATAGACTGCTACACGTGACCCTTCATAGACTGCTACACATGACCCTTCATAGACTGCTACACGTGACCCTTCATAGACTGCTACACGTGACCCTTCATAGACTGCTACACGTGACCCTTCAGACTGCTACACGTGACCCTTCATAGACTGCTACACGTGACCCTTCATAGACTGCTACACGTGACCCTTCATAGACTGCTACACGTGACCCTTCATAGACTGCTACACTTGACTTCATGGACTGCTACACGTGACCCTTCATAGACTGCTACACGGGACCCTTCATGGACTGCTACACATGACCCTTCATAGACTGCTACACGGGACCCTTCATAGACCTGCTACACGTGACCCTTCATAGACTGCTACACGTGACCCTTCATAGACTGCTACACGTGACCCTTCGACGGACTACACGTGACCCTTCATAGACTGCTACACGTGACCCTTCATAGACTGCTACACGTGACCCTTCATAGACTGCTACACGTGACCCTTCAGACTGCTACACATGACCCTTCATAGACTGCTACACGTGACCCTTCGTGAGACTGCTGGCACACGTGACCCTTCATAGACTGCTACACGTGACCCTTCATAGACTGCTACACGTGACCCTTCATGGACTGCTACACGTGACCCTTCATGGACTGCTACACGTGACCCTTCATAGACTGCTACACGTGACCCTTCATAGACTGCTACACGTGACCCTTCATAGACTGCTACACGGGACCCTTCATAGACTGCTACACGTGACCCTTCATAGACTGCTACACGTGACCCTTCATGGACTGCTACACGTGACCCTTCATGGACTGCTACACGTGACCCTTCATAGACTGCTACACGTGACCCTTCATAGACTGCTACACATGACCCTTCAAAGACTGCTACACATGACCCTTCATAGACTGCTACACGTGACCCTTCATAGACTGCTACACGGACTGCTACACGTGACCCTTCAGGGACTGCTACACGTGACCCTTCATAGACTGCTACACGTGACCCATCATAGACTGCTACACGTGACCCTTCAGACTGCTACACGTGACCCTTCATAGACTGCTACACGTGACCCTTCGTGAGACTGCTACACGTGACCCTTCGTGAGACTGCTACACGTGACCCTTCGTGAGACTGCTACACGTGACCCTTCGCAGACTGCTACACGTGACCCTTCATAGACTGCTACACGTGACCCATCATAGACTGCTACACGTGACCCTTCATAGACTGCTGGCACGTGACCCTTCATAGACTGCTACACGTGACCCTTCATAGACTGCTACACGTGACCCTTTCGAGACTGCTACACGTGACCCTTTGAGACTGCTACACGTGACCCTTCATAGACTGCTACACGTGACCCTTCATAGACTGCTACACGTGACCCTTCATAGACTGCTACACGTGACCCTTCATAGACTGCTACACGTGACCCTTCATAGACTGCTACACGTGACCCTTCATAGACTGCTACACGTGACCCTTCATAGACTGCTACACGTGACCCTTCATAGACTGCTACACGGGACCCTTCATAGACTGCTACACGTGACCCTTCATAGACTGCTACACGTGACCCTTCATAGACTGCTACACGTGACCCTTCATGGACTGCTACACGTGACCCTTCATGGACTGCTACACGTGACCCTTCATGGACTGCTACACGTGACCCTTCATGGACTGCTACACGGGACCCTTCATAGACTGCTACACGTGACCCTTTATAGACTGCTACACGTGACCCTTCATGGACTGCTACACATGACCCTTCATAGACTGCTACACGGGACCCTTCATAGACTGCTACACATGACCCTTCATAGACTGCTACACGTGACCCTTCATGGACTGCTACACGTGACCCTTCATAGACTGCTACACGTGACCCTTCATAGACTGCTACACGTGACCCTTCATGGACTGCTACACGTGACCCTTCATAGACTGCTACACGTGACCCTTCATAGACTGCTACACGTGACCCTTCATAGACTGCTACACATGACCCTTCATAGACTGCTACACGTGACCCTTCATGGACTGCTACACGTGACCCTTCATAGACTGCTACACGTGACCCTTCATAGACTGCTACACGTGACCCTTTATAGACTGCTACACGTGACCCTTCATCAGAATTTGGATATTATTGTGCAAGAAACATTGCATTCAATAATTGGGTGGCGCAGTTTCAGAAAATTCCATGATCCCATACTAACACAATCTTCTAGAATTGCAACATTGTGACAATATTTCTAAATATAACACCAATAACATCATGAAGGGCTATGCCCATTTCTAAAAACAGAACTTACTAGAAGTGTATAAAAGAGACAGTTTTCAAGACTATCGATTCATCAATTTACAACTGTGTCTGTGCTCAAGAATTGGTTAATTGCGCTCAGTGTGTGAATTATTACTGCCCTCAGTATGTGAATTATTACTGCCCTCAGTATGTGAATCATTACTGCCCTCAGTATGTGAAATATCACTGCCTCCAGTGTGTGAAATATCACTGCCCTCAGTATGTGAATTATTACTGCCTCCAGTGCGTGGATTATCACTGCCTTCAGTGTTGGATTATCACTGCCTTCAGTGTGTGGATTATCACTGCCTTCAGTGTTGGATTATCACTGCCTTCAGTGTGTGGATTATCACTGCCTTCAGTGTGTGGATTATCACAGTCTTTAGTGTGTGGATTATCACTGCCTTCAGTGTTGGATTATCACTGCCTTCAGTGTGTGGATTATCACTGCCTTCAGGGTGTGGATTATCACAGTCTTTAGTGTGTGGATTATCACTGCCTTCAGTGCGTGGATTATCACTGCCTTCAGTGTGTGGATTATCACTGCCCTCAGTGTGTGGATTATCACTGCCTTCAGTGTGTGGATTATCACTGCCTTCAGTGCGTGGATTATCACTGCATTCAGTGTGTGGATTATCACTGCCTTCAGTGTGTGGATTATTACTGCCTCCAGTGTGTGGATTATCACTGCCTTCAGTGTTGGATTATCACTGCCTCCAGTGTGTGGATTATCACTGCCTTCAGTGTGTGGATTATCACTGCCTTCAGTGTTGGATTATCACTGCCTTCAGTGTTGGATTATCACTGCCTTCAGGGTGTGGATTATCACTGCCTCCAGGGTGTGGATTATCACTGCCTTCAGTGTGTGGATTATCACTGCCTTCAGTGTGTGGATTATCACTGCCTTCAGTGTGTGGATTATCACTGCCTTCAGTGTGTGGATTATTACTGCCTTCAGTGTGTTGGATTATCACTGCCTTCAGTGTGTGAATTATAACTGCCTTCAGTGTTGGATTATCACTGCCTCCAGTGTGTGGATTATCACTGCCTTCAGTGCGTGGATTATCACTGCCTTCAGTGTGTGGATTATCACTGCCTCCAGGGTGTGGATTATCACTGCCTTCAGTGCGTGGATTATCACTGCATTCAGTGTGTGGATTATCACTGCCTTCAGTGTAGGGATTATTACTGCCTCCAGTGTGTGGATTATCACTGCCCTCAGTGTGTGGATTATCACTGCCTTCAGTGCGTGGATTATCACTGCCTTCAGTGTGTGGATTATTACTGCCTCCAGGGTGTGGATTATCACTGCCTTCAGTGTGTGGATTATCACTGCCCTCAGTGTGTGGATTATCACTGCCTTCAGTGCGTGGATTATCACTGCCTCCAGTGTGTGGATTATCACTGCCCTCAGTGCGTGGATTATCACTGCCTTCAGTGTGTGGATTATCACTGCCTTCAGTGTGTGGATTATTACTGCCTTCAGTGTGTTGGATTATCACTGCCTTCAGTGTGTGAATTATCACTGCCTTCAGTGTTGGATTATCACTGCCTCCAGTGTGTGGATTATCACTGCCCTCAGTGCGTGGATTATCACTGCCTTCAGGTGTGGATTATCACTGCCTTCAGTGTGTGAATTATCACTGCCTTCAGTGCGTGGATTATCACTGCCTTCAGTGCGTGGATTATCACTGCCTTCAGTGTTGGATTATCACTGCCTCCAGTGTGTGGATTATCACTGCCTTCAGTGCGTGGATTATCACTGCCTTCAGTGTGTGGATCATCACTGCCTTCAGTGTGTGGATCATCACTGCCTTCAGTGTTGGATTATCACTGCCTTCAGTGCGTGGATTATCACTGCCTTCAGTGTTGGATTATCACTGCCTCCAGTGTGTGGATTATCACTGCCTTCAGTGCGTGGATTATCACTGCCTTCAGTGTGTGGATCATCACTGCCTTCAGTGTGTGGATTGTCATTGCCTTCAGTGTTTGATTATCACTGCCTTCAGTGTGTGGATTATCACTGCCTTCAGTGCGTGGATTATCACTGCCTTCAGTGTGTGGATTATCACTGCCTCCAGGGTGTGGATTATCACTGCCTTCAGTGTGTGGATTATCACTGCCTTCAGTGTGTGGATTATCACTGCCTTCAGTGTGTGGATTATCACAGTCTTTAGTGTGTGGATTATCACTGCCTTCAGTGTGTTGGATTATCACTGCCTTCAGTGTGTTGGATTATTACTGCCTTCAGTGTGTGAATTATCACTGCCTTCAGTGTGTGGATTATCACTGCCTTCAGTGTGTGGATTATCACTGCCTTCAGTGTGTGGATTATTACTGCCTTCAGTGTGTTGGATTATCACTGCCTTCAGTGTGTTGGATTATTACTGCCTTCAGTGTGTGGATTATCACTGCCTTCAGTGTGTGGATTATCACTGCCTTCAGTGTGTGGATTATCACTGCCTTCAGTGTGTGGATTATTACTGCCTTCAGTGTGTTGGATTATCACTGCCTTCAGTGTGTTGGATTATTACTGCCTTCAGTGTGTGGATTATCACTGCCTTCAGTGTGTGGATTATCACTGCCTTCAGTGTGTGGATTATCACTGCCTTCAGTGTGTGGATTATTACTGCCTTCAGTGTGTTGGATTATTACTGCCTTCAGTGTGTGAATTATCACTGCCTTCAGTGTTGGATTATCACTGCCTCCAGTGTGTGGATTATCACTGCCTTCAGTGTGTGGATTATCACTGCCTTCAGTGCGTGGATTATCACTGCCTTCAGTGTGTGGATTATCACTGCCTCCAGGGTGTGGATTATCACTGCCTCCAGTGTGTGGATTATCACTGCCTTCAGTGTGTGGATTATCACTGCCTTCAGTGTGTGGATTATCACTGCCTTCAGTGTGTGGATTATTACTGCCTTCAGTGTGTTGGATTATCACTGCCTTCAGTGTGTGAATTATCACTGCCTTCAGTGTTGGATTATCACTGCCTCCAGTGTGTGGATTATCACTGCCTTCAGTGTGTGGATTATCACTGCCTTCAGTGTGTGGATTATCACTGCCTTCAGTGTGTGGATTATCACTGCCTCCAGTGTGTGGATTATCACTGCCTTCAGTGTGTGGATTATCACTGCCTTCAGTGTGTGGATTATCACTGCCTCCAGTGTGTGGATTATCACTGCCCTCAGTGTGTGGATTATCACTGCCTTCAGTGTTGGATTATCACTGCCTCCAGTGCGTGGATTATCACTGCCTCCAGTGTGTGGATTATTACTGCCTTCAGTGTGTTGGATTATCACTGCCTTCAGTGTGTGGATTATTACTGCCTTCAGTGTGTGGATTATCACTGCCTTCAGTGTGTGGATTATCACTGCCTTCAGTGTGTGGATTATCACTGCCTTCAGTGTGTGGATTATCACTGCCTTTAGTGTGTGGATTATTACTGCCTTCAGTGTGTTGGATTATCACTGCCTCCAGTGTGTGGGTTATCACTGCCTTCAGTGTGTGGATTATCACTGTCTTCAGTGTGTGGATTACCACTGCCTTCAGTGTGTGAATTATCACTACCCTCAGTATGTGAATTATCACTACCCTCAGTATGTGAAATATCACTGCCTTCAGTGTGTGGAATATCACTGCCTTCAGTGTGTGGAATATCAGTCAATTTGAATCATCATTGACTTCTGCTTGAGGTTTATAAACAGATGTTCCCTTAAACTGTCTAACAAAATGAATATCCATTCAATCATAAAGTGGATCTATATATCTGTTATCAGAATTGTAAAAGTCCAAAAGAAAATCACTCGCCAAACTTGGAGAGGCTTAATCAAGTGTGGTGAGTACCAGTATATTAAAATATTGCTACTCGCCACAATGATTGTTTGCTTGCCTATGGTGAGCAGCCTATGGTGAGCAGGCTATGGTGAGCAGGCTATGGTGAGCAGGCTATGGTGAGCAGGCTATGGTGAGCAGGCTATGGTGAGCTGGCTATGGTGAGCAGGCTATGGTGAGCAGGCTATAGTGAGCAGGCTATGGTGAGCAGCCTATGGTGAGCAGCCTATGGTGAGCAGCCTATGGTGAGCAGCCTATGGTGAGCAGGCTATGGTGAGCAGGCTATGGTGAGCAGGCTATGGTGAGCAGGCTATGGTGAGCAGGCTATGGTGAGCAGGCTATGGTGAGCAGACTATGGTGAGCAGGCTATGGTGAGCAGGCTATGGTGAGCAGGCTATGGTGAGCAGGCTATGGTGAGCAGGCTATGGTGAGCTGGCTATGGTGAGCAGGCTGTGGTGAGCAGGCTATGGTGAGCAGGCTATGGTGAGCAGGCTATGGTGAGCAGCCTATGGTGAGCAGCCAATGGTGAGCAGCCTATGGTGAGCAGGCTATGGTGAGCAGGCTATGGTGAGCAGGCTATGGTGAGCAGGTTATGGTGAGCAGGCTATGGTGAGCAGGCTATGGTGAGCAGGCTATGGTGAGCAGGCTATGGTGAGCTGGCTATGGTGAGCAGGCTATGGTGAGCAGGCTATGGTGAGCAGGTTATGGTGAGCAGGCTATGGTGAGCAGGCTATGGTGAGCAGGCTATGGTGAGCAGGCTATGGTGAGCAGGCTATGGTGAGCAGGCTATGGTGAGCAGGCTATGGTGAGCAGGCTACGGTGAGCAGGCGAGGGTTTTTCCAACCCTTTCTGTTATAATAGTCTTTCAAGGACCTCATAACTCCTACGGACTCAAAAACTATGAGACAAATCATCCCATCAAGATTCTTACAGGATTCCTCGTGAAATCTGGATTTTTCGCAAAAGTGGATTACTTTCTTGGAATATACTGGACTTTACCTTAACACCAACCGTCGCCCAAAAAGGTCAAGAAGACTCATGTCAGGTTATTTAAGTAGGCTAGGTTTAAGATTATTGCCAACAAGACTCAGGTCAGGTTATTTAAGTAGGCTAGGTTGAAGATTATTGTCAAGAAGACTCAGGTCAGGCTATTTAAGTAGGCTAGGTTTAAGATTATTGTATTGTACTATTTGTAGGAAGAAGCCTAAAAACATTTAGTTTGAATTTAAAGCCACTGATCTTGATTTTATCATTTGTTACTTTTACTTTTCTGTTACTTTTCTAATTTTGGTCCATAACAACTTACACAGTAAAACCTGCCATGGATTTGAATGAGGTAAGTTAGTTTAATCCCATCAAGCCTCGAGAGCTTATAGAGCTGGTATTTATACCCGGTTTTCATGGTGCTAAGTGAACAAGAGTACTTGACTTCCCCTGGATGGGGCACCAGTCCATCACAAGTTAACTCCCCAGCTAAAACTGATGCTCATTTTACACCTGGGTGAACTGGAGCAAATGGGATAAAGTGTTTTGCTGAAGAAAACAGCACAGCACCTTGGCTGTGATTCAATACCGGTACCAGACCAACACCCTAACCACTGGGCTACTGAAGCCGACACCCTAACCACTGGGCTACTGAACCCGACATCCTAACCACTGGGCCACTGAACCCGACACCCTAACCACTAAGCTACTAAACCCGGCACCCTAACCACTGGGCTACTGAAGCCGACACCCTAACCACTGGGCTACTGAACCCGACACCCTAACCACTGGGCTACTGAACCCGACACCCTAACCACTGGGCTACTGAACCCGACACCCTTACCACTGAGCCCGACACCCTAACCACTGGGCTACTGAACCCGACACCCTAACCACTGGGCTACTACACCCGACACCCTAACCACTGGGCTACTGAAGCCGACACCCTAACCACTGAGCCCGACACCCTAACCACTGGGCTACTGAACCCGACACCCTAACCACTGAACCCGACACCCTAACCACTGAACCCGACACCCTAACCACTGAACTCGACACCCTAACCACTGAACCCGACACCCTAACCACTGAACTCGACACCCTAACCACTAAACCCGACACCCTAACCATTGGGCTACTGAACCCAACACCCTAACCACTAGGCTACTGAACCCGACACCCTAACCACTGAACTCGACACCCTAACCACTAACCACTGGGCTACTTAATCCGACACCCTAACCACTGGGTTACTGAACTCCTGGATTTAAATCAACCCTACCCAAAATCCCTTTAAAATAGCATCATCAGATTTTTAAATTATACCTGATACAAGATCTGTGCTATACGCATCCCCACCTAACTCTGATAGCAATGCACTGTCTCACAATTATAGATAAGTTACCTTGAGTTGATCACGACCAAAAGGGGTCTCACATAGGTATGTTACCTTGAGTTAATCAGGACCAAAAGGGGTCTGATACAAATATGTCACCTTGAGTTGATCAGGACCAAAAGGGGTCTCATATAGATATGTTACCTTAAGTTGATCAGGACCAAAAGGGGTCTCATATAGATATGTTACCTTGAGTTGATCAGGACCAAAAGGGGTCTCACATAGATATGTTACCTTGAGTTGATCAGGACCAAAAGGGGTCTCATATAGATATGTTACCTTGAGTTGATCACGACCATAAGGGGTCTCATATAGATATGTTACCTTGACTTGATCAGGACCAAAAGGGGTCTCATATAGATATGTTACCTTGAGTTGATCAGGACCAAAAGGGGTCTCATATAGATATTTACCTTGACTTGATCAGGACCAAAAGGGGTCTCATATAGATATGTTACCTTAACTTGATCAAGACCAAAAGGGGTCTCATATAGATATGTTACCTTGACTTGATCAGGACCATAAGGGGTCTCATATAGCTATGTTACCTTGACTTGATCAGGACCATAAGGGGTCTCATATAGATATGTTACCTTGACTTGATCAGGACCATAAGGGGTCTCATATAGATATGTTACCTTGACTTGATCAGGACCATAAGGGGTCTCATATAGATATGTTACCTTGACTTGATCAGGACCAAAAGGGGTCTCATATAGATATGTTACCTTGAGTTGATCAGGACCAAAGGGGGTCTCATATAAACATGTTACCTTGAGTTGTTCAGGACGAAAAGGGGTCTCATATAGACATGTTACCTTGAGTTGATCAGGACCAAAAGGGGTCTCAAATAGATATGTTACCTTGACTTGATCAGGACCATAAGGGGTCTCATATAGATATGTTACCTTGACTTGATCAGGACCAAAAGGGGTCTCATATAGATATGTTACCTTGAGTTGATCAGGACCAAAGGGGGTCTCATATAAACATGTTACCTTGAGTTGTTCAGGACCAAAAGGGGTCTCATATAGACATGTTACCTTGAGTTGATCAGGACCAAAAGGGGTCTCATATAGACATGTTACCTTGACTTGATCAGGACCAAAAGGGGTCTCATATAGATATGTTACCTTGACTTGATCAGGACCATAAGGGGTCTCATATAGATATGTTACCTTGACTTGATCAGGACCATAAGGGGTCTCATATAGATATGTTACCTTGACTTGATCAGGACCAAAAGGGGTCTCATATAGATATGTTACCTTGAGTTGATCAGGACCAAAGGGGGTCTCATATAAACATGTTACCTTGAGTTGTTCAGGACCAAAAGGGGTCTCATATAGACATGTTACCTTGAGTTGATCAGGACCAAAAGGGGTCTCAAATAGATATGTTACCTTGACTTGATCAGGACCATAGGGGTCTCATATAGATATGTTACCTTGACTTGATCAGGACCAAAAGGGGTCTCATATAGATATGTTACCTTGAGTTGATCAGGACCAAAAGGGGTCTCATATAGATATGTTACCTTGAGTTGATCAGGACCAAAAGGGGTCTCATATAGATATGTTACCTTGAGTTGATCAGGACCAAAAGGATGTTCCAGCCATGTGGGTATAACAACATTTTTGTTCTCAACTTCACCAAAAAGTTCCAGAGCCAGCTTAGACAAATCATCTAAACATTCTGTAAAATAAAAAGAAACAAAAATAATTCTGTTTGGTTTTCAAAGTTGTTATACATGTGAAGGAGCTCTTCATTTTGTATTACACCTCTTCACAACATTTTTCTCCAGATTCTCAAAATTTGAATTCTGAAAGTATTTGATCGCTTTGAGCACTCTCTAATAAGTCTCGCTGATAAAGTTTTCTTGAATGCTTTAAGGAGGAACAAGATAGAACCCATTCATGAGAAACGAGATAGGACCCTCCATGAGGAACAAGATAGAACCCTCCATGATACCATCTTCATATCCATGCCATGCTTGTCTTCTAATAGAACTGACGTATATAAACAGCCAATAATAGCAGCAGGGGATCATAAACAGCCAATAATAGCAGCAGGGGATCATAAACAGCCAATAATAGCAGCAGGGGATCATAAACAGCCAATAATAGCAGCAGAGGATCATAAACAGCCAATAATAGCAGCAGGGGATCATAAACAGCCAATAATAGCAGCAGGGGATCATAAACAGCAAATAATAGCAGCAGGGGATCATAAACAGTAATATAAAAGCAATATGAAGGTGCAATGTCAAACATAATCCTAATTGAACAAAAACTTTACTTGAGTAAACCTGTGTTCAAATCAAAGTTATAAAAAGTACTGCAATTCACATGCATTATAATGTTATGCTATATAAATGGTATTCTGCTTCATATAAAGAATCCAAAATTCAATTCTACCAATAAGCATCCACTGCCAACTCACCTCTTCCAAATATTGCCAGACACATGATATTAGAGGAATAATACTGGGAATGGAATTTCAACAGCTCATCTCTTACGTCGATACCTTTCTCATTTGGAATCGTTTGCAAGGTGTTTTTGTTTCCTATTTGAGAAACGAGGAAAAATTTAAACAAAATCGCAATTGATACAAATCCCTTCACTGCTCATAACGTCTTCCACACTCAGTCCCACATGTCATCCTACCCTCTGTCCCACCCTATGCACTACATGCCATCCCACCCTCTGGCCCACATGCGATCCCACCCTCTGTCTCACATGCCATCCCACCCTTAATCCCACCTCTGTCCCATATACCACCCCACCCTCTGTCCTACACTTCATCACACCTTCTGTACCCTAGGAGTATAATCACATGGATCAGATACTGTTACCCTCGAGGTATAATCACATGGATCAGATACTGTTACCCTCGGGGTATAATCACATGGATCAGATACTGTTACCCTAGTGGTATAAACACATGGATCAGATACTGTTACCCTAGTGGTATAAACACATGGATCAGATACTGTTACCCTAAGGGTATAATCACATGGATCAGATACTCTTACCCTAGAGGTATAGTCACATGGATCAGATACTGTTACCCTAGAGGTATAGTCACATGGATCAGATACTGTTACCCTAGGGGTATAAACACATGGATCAGATACTGTTACCCTAGGAGTATAATCACATGGATCAGATACTGTTACCCTAGAGGTATAGTCACATGGATCAGATACTGTTACCCTAGTGGTATAGTCACATGGATCAGATACTGTTACCCTAGGAGTATAATCACATGGATCAGATACTGTTACCCTAGAGGTATAGTCACATGGATCAGATACTGTTACCCTAGGAGTATAAACACATGGATCAGATACTGTTACCCTAGGAGTATAATCACATGGATCAGATACTGTTACCCTAGGGGTATAAACACATGGATCACATACTGTTACCCTAGGAGTATAATCACATGGATCAGATACTGTTATCCTAGGGGTATAATCACATGGATCAGATACTGTTACCCTAGTGGTATAAACACATGGATCAGATACTGTTACCCTAGGAGTATAATCACATGGATCAGATACTGTTACCCTAGTGGTATAAACACATGGATCAGATACTGTTACCCTAGGAGTATAATCACATGGATCAGATACTGTAACCCTAGGAGTATAACCACATAGATCAGATACTGTTACCCAAGGGATATAATCACATGGATCAGATACTGTTACCCTAGGGGTATAATCACATGGATCAGATACTGTTACCCTAGAGGTATAATCACATCGATACTGTTAGATAGGGGTATGATTATGATTATACTCCTAAGGTAACAGTATCTGATCCATGTGATTATACCCATGGGCTAACAATATCTGATCCATGTGATTATACTCCTAGGGTAACAGTATCTGATCCATGTGACTATACCCCTAGGGTAAGAGTATCTGATCCATGTGATGATACTCCTAGAGTACCAGTATCTGATCCATGTGATAATACTCCTAAAGTAACAGTATCTGATCTATGTGATTACATCTCTAGGGTTACAGTATCTGATCCATGTGATTATACTCCTAGGGTAACAGTATCTGATCTATGTGATAATACTCCTAAAGTTACAGTATCTGATCCCTGTGATTATACTCCTAGGCTAACAGTATCTGATCCATGTGATTATACCCCTTAGGTAACAGTATTTGATCCATGTGATTATACTCCTAGGCTAACAATATCTAATCCATGTGATTATACTCCTAGGATAACAGTATCTAATCCATGTGATTATACCCCTAGGGTAACAGTATCTGATCCATGTGATTATACCCCTAGCATAACAGTATCTGATCCATGTGATAATACTCCTAAAGTAACAGTATCTGATCCATGTGATTACACCTCTAGGGTTACAGTATCTGATCCATGTGATTATACTCCTAGGGTAACAGTATCTGATCTATGTGATTATACTCCTAGGCTAACAGTATCTGATCTCTGTGATTATACTCCTAGGCTAACAGTATCTGATCCATGTGATTATACCCCTAAGGTAACAGTTTGTTTGTTTGATGAGGTCTTAACGGCACCACGACAACGAAGGTCAAATTGTGCCTGAGAGGTCAGATTATTTTAGAGGTAGTAAGGAAAGAGACCAGGGGAAGAATGAGAGAAATTCAAGAACAAAAGCCAGAAAGCTGTGATCGAGAGAGGAGGTGCATGGGTAAAACTAAAAACAAAGTAGAGAGGGGGTGGAAGAGGAGAATTAAATATGGTTGTAGAGGGATGCATGCTGAAGGAAGGAGACTATTTTATCTGGAGGATTTTTTTGGAAGAACTCAGCAATTGAGTTGTGGGGAGCGAGAGAAGCTCTGGGAAGGTTGTACAGGGGGCAAGCAAGGAGAACGTGTTGGATTGTGAGGATGCAGTGGCAATTGTTACAGAGGGGTTGGGGGAACCAATAAGGAGGTGGGAGGAGTGAGGTGGGTGTGACCAATTCTAAGCGGGTAATATGAACGTTGTCGATACGAGAAAGGTTGTTGATGGTGGATTTGATCGGGATTGTGGGCTGGATAACATGGAGTTTGTTATCAATTTGGAAGTTCCATAAGGTTTGCCAGCGGTCACGAACAAGAGAAGCGATAAGCGGTTTGATGTCAGAGAGGGTTTTGGGAAAAGGGGAAGGGAGGAGGTTAAGGGCAAGCTTAGCGGCTGTATCAGCCCTGTCATTGCCAGGGATGCCAACATGGCTGGGTATCCAGAAGAAAAGAATACTTTTCCTGCAGAGGGTGGGAGAAAAGAGTTTCCGGAGGAGGAGGTGGCAGGTGGGGTTATCCCATTTAAGATTGAGTAATGAAGTAAGAACAGCCTTTGAGTCAGAGAAAATGGCAAAGTGACTAAGAGGAGAGTACTCAATAAAGTTGAGGGCGAGGAGAATGGCCTTAGCCTCGGCTGAAAAGATGGATGAGTGGTCAGGAAGTCTGCTACTGAGGGTGATGTCTTGATGATGGCAGCAGCAGCTGTCTTGTTGCCTTCCTTGGAGCCATCAGTATAGATGGAGGTGTAATTTGAGAGTTGGTCTTTGATTTGGTTGTGGAGATTGATGAAGAAATTAGGTGAGTTTGAGTTTTGTTATAAGTGGAGAGGTCTAGGTGGACAGAAGGAAGGGGGTGGCCCAAGGCGGAAAAGTGGGCCAGGAATAGGTGCCGAGAGTGGGGTTGATGCCAAGTTGAAAGAGGTCTGATTTAATGCGTAAGTTGAAGGGAGGCGATAGGGTTTTAGTCCTATCAAAGAGGGAGGAGAAATTGGGGTACCTAATGAGGTTGTAAACAGGGTTCTGGGTGTTGGTGAGGACTCTAAAAGCATAGGAGAGGCTAAGCTTTTACATCTAAGTAGAAAGGGGGGTTGGCTTCAACATGAAGGCTAGTGATTGGGGAGGTCCTGTAGGCTCCTAGACAAAGCCTGAGGGCTTCATTTTGGATGGTGTTAATGTGGTTGAGGTATGAGTTGTGAGCGACACAGTAAACAATATTGCCATAGTCAAGCTTGGCACGAATGGTGAGCCTGAAAATTTTGAGGAGAGCATAGCGGTTCGCTCCCCAAGTAGTGTTGAGAGCAGTCGGAGGAGGTTGAGGGAGCTATTGCATTTTAGTTTCAGGTTGGTGATGTGTGGCTTGTAGGTGAGCTTGGGGTCTAGAGTAAGACCAAGGAACTTTGTGTTTTCAACTTTAGGGATGCGATTCCCATTGAGCACAAAGTTCGGGTTGGGGTGGAGGTTGTTGAAATGACAAAGTGCATGCAGACTGTCTTGTCTTTGGAGAATCTAAAACCGTTATTGTTGCTCCAGACTTGCAGCTGATTGAGGCTGGTTTGGAGCCTATTTTCAACAATAGGAAAGCTAGGGGAGGAGTAGAAGATGGTGAAGTCATCCACGAGAGGGTACGTTTGATGCTGGGGCCAAGGTCATTCCCGATGTCATTAATGCTCAGGTTGAAGAGAGTGGGGGAGAGGATGCTGCCTTGGGGACGCCCTCTTCTTGGGGGTACGGCTTGGAGAGGGTGTGGCCAATACGAACTTGGAACTGCCTGGGTGAGAGGAAGTTTTGAATAAAGATGGGGAGGTGGCCTCTGAGGCCAATGGTGTGAAGTTTCCGGTAATGCCGATTTCCAAGTAGTGTCGAAAGCTTTCTCGAGGTCAAAAATATGGCAATGAGGTGTTCCTTTTTGCAAAGGATTCCCGGATAGCGGTGTCGAGCGTAATTAACTGGTCTAGGGTATTGCGACGTTTTGGAAGCCGCTTTGGTGAGGAGAGAGGATTCTGTTGGTCTCGAGGAACCAGTTTAGTCTCTGATTAATGATCTTTTCCATAATTTTACAGAGACAGCAAGTAAGGGCGATGGGTCGGTAGCTGGTGGGGTCGGTGCTATCCTTCCCGGTTTAAGGACGGGATGACAATAGCTGTCCTCCAGATAGGGGAAAGGAGTGTGAGGACCAAATGTGGTTGAAGATGGTGAGTAGGGTAGTGGAGGCCTTGATGGGGAGGTGTTTCAGAAACTGATAGGGGATGTTATCTGGGCCCTTGAGGTGCAGCCAGCGCCGCTGATGGCTTGGTTTAATTCAGAAAGGGTGAGAGGGGTGTTGTAGCTTTCGGAGTTGTCAGAGGGAAAAGTGATTCTCCGGGCTTCATCGCAAGCTTTTTGATTTTGAAAGCATTGGAGTAGTTGGTCGAGGACGAGATGTTGCTGAAAGAGGCGGCGAGGTGGTCAACGATGTCTTTTTGCAATGAGAAGGTCTTCATTCCAAGAGAGATGGGAGATGGAAGATTTGCCTACTCTGCCGTGGAAGCTGTTAACCATTCTCCAAATCTTCTTAGTGGGGTGTTGGTGGTGAGAGAAGAGATAAAGTTGTTCCAAGTGTTGGTTTTACTGTCCTTGATAGTGCGCCTGGCCTTGCACGGCTGATGCGAAAGAGGTTAAGGTTATGGGTGGTCGGATTAGTTTTAAAGTTCCTGAGGGCTCTTTTCCTGTTCTTGATGGCGGTTTTGCAGTCATCTGAGAACCAGGGGTTGGGGGATGATTTGGGGTTTGGAGGTTTTGGGAATTGAGCAGGTGGCGATGTTGATAAGGATATTACTGAAGTTAGACATGGATCCTCATCCTCGAGAAGATGGGGGAGAGGTGGAGTCACAGAGGGTTTCAAAAAGGGACCAGTCAGCCTTGTCGAGGTTCCAATTGGGGGTGTGCTCAGTGGGGATTTGAAGATTGGAGTGTATAAGAAGAGGGTAATGATCACTACCACAGAGGTCAGCAGTGACTCTCCAACTAAAATCAGGGAGGAGGTTAGGGAACAGATAGACAGGTCAATACAGGTGAGAGAGCTTGTGGCAGGATGAAGGTAGGTCGGGGAGTTAGTGTTCAGCAAGGACAGGCTGTGCTGACGGAGAGCGTTTTCGATGAACTTGCCTCTAGGGGTGGTGGTATTAGAGCCCAACAGAGGGTTGTGAGCGTTGAAGTCACCAAGAAGGATGAAGGGGGTGGGAAGCTGAGAGATGAGGTTGTTAAGGCTAGTTGGTTGAATGTTGGTGTTGGGAGGGAGATAGATATTGCAGAGAGTGAAAGTTTTGTGGAGGGAGATAGAAATACAGATGGCCTGAAGGTCGGTGTGCACACGAACAGTATCTGATCCATGTGATTATACTCCTAGGGTAACAGTATCTGATCCATGTGATTATACTCGTAGGGTAACAGTATCTGATTCATGTGATTATACCCCTAGGGTAACAGTATCTGATCCATGAGTAAACTCCTAGAGTAACAGTATCTGATCCATGTGATTATAATCCTAGGTAACAGTATCTGATCCATGTGATTATACCCCTAAGGTAACAGTATCTGATCCATGAGTAAACTCCTAGAGTAAGAGTATCTGATCCATGTGAATATACTCCTAGGTAACAGCATCTGATCCATGTGATTATACTCCTAGGGTAACAGTATCTGATCCATGTGATTATACCCCTAGGGTAACAGTATCTGATCCATGTGATTATACCCCTAGGGTAACAGTATCTGATCCATGTGATTATACCCCTAGGGTAACAGTATCTGATCCTTGTGATTATACCCCTAGGGTAACAGTATCTGATCCTTGTGATTATACCCCTAGGGTAACAGTATCTGATCCATGTGATTATACCCCTAGGGTAACAGTATCTGATCCATGTGATTATACTCCTGGGGTAACAGTATCTGATCCATGTGATTATACCCCTAGGGTAACAGTATCTGATCCATGTGATTATACTCCTAGGATACCAGTATCTGATCCATGTGATTATACTCCTAGGGTAACAGTATCTGATCCATGTGATTATACTCCTAGGGTAACAGTATCTGATCCATGTGATTATACCCTAGGTAACAGTATCTGATCCATGTGATTATACTCCTGGGGTAACAGTATCTGATCCATGTGATTATACCCCTAGGGTAACAGTATCTGATCCATGTGATTATACTCCTAGGATACCAGTATCTGATCCATGTGATTATACTCCTAGGTAACAGTATCTGATCCTTGTGATTATACCCCTAGGGTAACAGTATCTGATCCATGTGATTATACTCCTAGGGTAACAGTATCTGATCCATGTGATTATACTCCTAGGGTAACAGTATCTGATCCATGTGATTATACTCCTAGGGTAACAGTATCTGATCCATGTGATTATACTCCTAGGGTAACAGTATCTGATCCATGTGATTATACTCCTGGGGTAACAGTATCTGATCCATGTGATTATACCCCTAGGGTAACAGTATCTGATCCATGTGATTATACTCCTAGGATACCAGTATCTGATCCATGTGATTATACTCCTAGGTAACAGTATCTGATCCTTGTGATTATACCCCTAGGGTAACAGTATCTGATCCATGTGATTATACACCTAGGGTAACAGTATCTGATCCATGTGATTATACCCCTAGGGTAACAGTATCTGATCCATGTGATTATACTCCTGGGGTAACAGTATCTGATCCATGTGATTATACCACTAGGGTAACAGTATCTGATCCATGTGATTATACTCCTAGGGTAACAGTATCTGATCCATGTGATTATACTCCTAGGGTAACAGTATCTGATCCATGTGATTATACCCCTAGGGTAACAGTATCTGATCCATGTGGTTATACTCCTAGGGTAACAGTATCTGATCCATGTGATTATACCCCTAGGGTAACAGTATCTGATCCATGCGATTATACTCCTGGGGTAACAGTATCTGATCCATGTGATTATACTCCTAGGGTTACAGTATCTGATCCATGTGATTATACCCTAGGTAACAGTATCTGATCCATGTGATTATACTCCTAGGTAACAGTATCTGATCCATGTGATTATACCCCCTAGGGTAACAGTATCTGATCCATGTGATTATACACCTAGGGTAACAGTATCTGATCCATGTGATTATACCCCTAGGGTAACAGTATCTGATCCATGTGATTATACTCCTAGGGTAACAGTATCTGATCCATGTGATTATACCTCTTGGCTAACAGTATCTGATCCATGTGATTATACCCCTAAGGTAACAGTATCTAATCCATGTGATTATACTCCTAGGGTAACAGTATCTGATCCATGTGATTATACTCCTAGGGTAACAGTATCTAATCCATGTGATTATACTCCTAGGGTAACAGTATCTGATCCATGTGATTATACCCCTAGGTAACAGTATCTGATCCATGTGATTATACTCCTAGGGTAACAGTATCTGATCCATGTGATTATACTCCTAGGTAACAGTATCTGATCCATGTGATTATACCCCTAGGTAACAGTATCTGATCCATGTGATTATACCCTTGGGTAACAGTATCTGATCCATGTGATTATACTCCTAGGGTAACAGTATCTAATCCATGTGATTATACTCCTAGGGTAACAGTATCTGATCCATGTGATTATACCCCTAGGGTAACAGTATCTGATCCATGTGGTTATACTCCTAGGGTAACAGTATCTGATCCATGTGATTATACCCCTAGGGTAACAGTATCTGATCCATGCGATTATACTCCTGGGGTAACAGTATCTGATCCATGTGATTATACTCCTAGGGTTACAGTATCTGATCCATGTGATTATACCCCTAGGGTAACAGTATCTGATCCATGTGATTATACTCCTAGGGTAACAGTATCTGATCCATGTGATTATACCCCTAGGGTAACAGTATCTGATCCATGTGATTATACACCTAGGGTAACAGTATCTGATCCATGTGATTATACCCCTAGGGTAACAGTATCTGATCCATGTGATTATACTCCTAGGGTAACAGTATCTGATCCATGTGATTATACCTCTTGGCTAACAGTATCTGATCCATGTGATTATACCCCTAAGGTAACAGTATCTAATCCATGTGATTATACTCCTAGGGTAACAGTATCTGATCCATGTGATTATACTCCTAGGGTAACAGTATCTAATCCATGTGATTATACTCCTAGGGTAACAGTATCTGATCCATGTGATTATACCCCTAGGTAACAGTATCTGATCCATGTGATTATACTCCTAGGGTAACAGTATCTGATCCATGTGATTATACTCCTAGGGTAACAGTATCTGATCCATGTGATTATACCCCTAGGTAACAGTATCTGATCCATGTGATTATACCCCTTGGGTAACAGTATCTGATCCATGTGATTATACTCCTAGGGTAACAGTATCTAATCCATGTGATTATACTCCTAGGGTAACAGTATCTGATCCATGTGATTATACTCCAAGGTAACAGTATCTGATCCATGTGATTATACTCCTAGGGTAACAGTATCTGATCCATGTGATTATACCCCTAGGGTAACAGTATCTGATCCATGTGATTATACCCCTGAGGGTAACAGTACCTGATCCATGTGATTATACTCCTAGGTAACAGTATCTGATCCATGTGATTATACCCCTAGGATACCAGTATCTGATCCATGTGATTATACTCCTAGGGTAACAGTATCTGATCCATGTGATTATACCCCTAGGGTAACAGTATCTGATCCATGTGATTATACTCCTAGGATACCAGTATCTGATCCATGTGATTATACCTCTAGGGTAACAGTATCTGATCCATGTGATTATACTCCTAGGGTAACAGTATCTGATCCATGTGATTATACCCCTAGGATACCAGTATCTGATCCATGTGATTATACCTCTAGGGTAACAGTATCTGATCCATGTGATTATACTCCTAGGGTAACAGTGTCTGATCCATGTGATTATACCCCTAGGGTAACAGTACCTGATCCATGTGTTTATACCTCTAGGGTAACAGTATCTGATCCATGTGATTATACCACTAGGGTAACAGTATCTGATCCCTGTGATTATACCCCTAGGGTAACAGTATCTGATCCATGTGATTATACTCCTAGGTAACAGTATCTGATCCATGTGATTATACCCCTAGTGTAGCAGTATCTGATCCATGTGATTATACCCCTAGTGTAGCAGTATCTGATCCATGTGATTATACCCCTAGGGTAACAGTATCTGATCCATGTGATTATACCCCTAGGGTAACAGTATCTGATCCATGTGATTATACCCCTAGTGTAGCAGTATCTGATCCATGTGATTATACTCCTAGGGTAACAGTATCTGATCCATGTGATTATACCCCTAGGGTAACAGTATCTGATCCATGTGATTATACTCCTAGGGTAACAGTATCTGATCCATGTGATTATACTCCTAGGGTAACAGTATCTGATCCATGTGATTATACCCCTAGGGTAACAGTATCTGATCCATGTGATTATACTCCTAGGGTAACAGTATCTGATCCATGTGATTATACCCCTAGTGTAGCAGTATCTGATCCATGTGATTATACCCCTAGGGTAACAGTATCTGATCCATGTGATTATACCCCTAGGGTAACAGTATCTGATCCATGTGATTATACTCCTAGGGTAACAGTATCTGATCCATGTGATTATACTCCTAGGGTAACAGTATCTGATCCATGTGATTATACCCCTAGGGTAACAGTATCTGATCCATGTGATTATACTCCTAGGGTAACAGTATCTGATCCATGTGATTATACCCCTAGGGTAACAGTATCTGATCCATGTGATTATACCCCTAGGGTAACAGTATCTGATCCATGTGATTATACTCCTAGGGTAACAGTATCTGATCCATGTGGTTATACTCCTAGGGTAACAGTATCTGATCCATGTGATTATACCCCTAGGGTAACAGTTTGTTTGATGTTTGATGAGGTCTTAACGGCACCACGACAACGAAGGTCAAATTGTGCCTGAGAGGTCAGATCATTTTAGAGGTAGTAAGGAAAGAGACCAGGGGAAGAATGAGAGAAATTCAAGAACAAAAGCCAGAAAGCTGTGATCGAGAGAGGAGGTGCATGGGTAAAACTAAAAACAGAGTAGAGAGGGGGTGGAAGAGGAGGATTAAATATGATTGTAGAGGGATGCATGCTGGAGGAAGGAGACTATTTTTTTTTATCTGGAGGACAGTATCTGATCCATGTGATTATACTCCTAGGGTAACAGTATCTGATCCATGTGATTATACTCCTAGGGTAACAGTATCTGATCCATGTGATTACACCTCTAGGGTTACAGTATCTGATCCATGTGATTATACTCCTAGGGTAACAGTATCTAATCCATGTGATTATACTCCTAGAGTAACAGTATCTGATCCATGTGATTATACCCCTAGGGTAACAGTATCTAATCCATGTGATTATACTCCTAGGGTAACAGTATCTGATCCATGTGATTATACCCCTAGGATACCAGTATCTGATCCATGTGAATATACCCCTAGGGTAACAGTGTCTGATCCAAGTGATTATACCCCTAGGGTAACAGTATCTGATCCATGTGATTATACTCCTAGGGTAACAGTATCTAATCCATGTGATTATACTCCTAGGGTAACAGTATCTGATCCATGTGATTATACCCCTAGGATACCAGTATCTGATCCATGTGAATATACCCCTAGGGTAACAGTGTCTGATCCAAGTGATTATACCCCTAGGGTAACAGTATCTGATCCATGTGATTATACTCCTAGGGTAACAGTATCTAATCCATGTGATTATACTCCTAGAGTAACAGTATCTGATCCATGTGATTATACTCCTAGGGTAACAGTATCTAATCCATGTGATTATACTCCTAGAGTAACAGTATCTGATCCATGTGTTTATACCCCTAGGGTAACAGTGTCTGATCCAAGTGATTATACCCCTGAGGGTAACAGTATCTGATCCATGTGAATATAGTCCTAAGGTAACAGTATCTAATCCATGTGATTATACCCCTAGGGTAACAGTATCTGATCCATGTGATTATACCCCTAGGGTAATAGTATCTGATCCATGTGATTATACTCCTAGGGTAACAGTATCTAATCCATGTGATTATACCCCTAGGGTAACAGTGTTTGATCAATGTGAATATACTCCTAGGGTAACAGTACCTGATCCATGTGATTATACTCCTAGGGTAACAGTGTTTGATCAATGTGAATATACTCCTAGGCTAACAGTATCTGATCCATGTGATTATACCCCTAGGGTAACAGTGTTTGATCAATGTGAATATACTCCTGGGGTAACAGTACCTGATCCATGTGATTATACTCCTAGGGTAACAGTATCTGATCCATGTGACTATACCTCTAGGGTAACAGTTTTTGATCCATGTGATTATACCCCTAGGGTAACAGTGTCTGATCCATGTGTTTATACCACTAGGGTAACAGTATCTGATCCATGTGTTTATACCACTAGGGTAACAGTATCTGATCCATGTGATTATACCCCGAGGGTAACAGTGTCTGATCCATGTGATTTGTTTTCATATAAACAAATATATTTATATATGTATATATACAAATATATATATATACAGAATATATATATATATATATATATATATATATATATATATATATATATATATATATATACATATACATATATATATATATATATATATATATATATATATATATATATATATATATATATATATATATATATATATATATATATATAGTTATATAGTTATATATATAGTTATATATATAGTTTATATATATATAGTTATATATATATATAGTTTTATATATAGTTATATATATATATTTATATACATAGTTATATATATATATATATAGTTATATATATAGTTGTATGCATAGTTACATATTTACCCCGCTAAGCGTAGCGGGGATATTTACGAGAGTTATACTTACCTTCCATGCTATTAATATATGCAATCTGGTCACATGACCTGATTCTAACGCACTTCTAACCAACCCTAAAACGTAGTAACCAGCCAAGCCCTGACCTCCATAATACCTCTCTACCATCCCTCAATCCCTCACTCAACATTCCACCGAGACCTGAACAAGAGGGGAGGCGAGCGGGATGCATGGATGGTAAGTATAACTCTCGTAAATATCCCCGCTACGCTTAGCGGGGTAAATTTACTTCAAGTTATACCTTACCTTTCATGCTATTAATATATGCAATCAGATTGCAACCGAGGATAGGAAGGAAGGAAGGGAGTTCAGGTCGCAGCACATTTTTTTTTTTTTTTTCTAAATGGCTGGTACGAAAACTCACACTAATCGAATCCTGTTTAAAGGACGAAATTCCTTCTCCTCATAAGGATGAAAGACCTCAGAGTGGAAACTAAAACATAGTAAACCACGTCTAGTCACAGTCAAACCGAACAAGGCACCATTCGTTGACAGTAACGGAGGCAAACATCGAACGAACCTGAGCTAAAAACTCAGAAAAACAAGCCAACCAGAAGAGCGTTTGGACACAATATGAATATCAGCAAAGTGTCTACAAAAAATGCCACAAACCACATCGGATTCGTCCACGAGACGGAACCGGCTAGTAAACTACGATCGGGAACGAAGCGTGTACCAACTAAAACGAATTGAAGAAATCCTGGACAAGGGACAAATCCTTTAGCGCGTAACCGCGTAAGAGCAAAAGTTAGCGGGGTAACACGAACGTCGAAAAGTGAGTCAGACCAAAAACAAGAGAAAAACCGCGAAAAGCGTTTTCCCAAACGGCAGCACGATAGATCCCGTGAAAAGAGGCTATGCCCCGAACCCGAGTGCATACCGCGGCCGTTCTATGAACAGCTCAGACTACTTTAAAAGAAAGTTACTGGACGATCTATTGGAGGAAAATGTCACATGACACACTACGAAGAGATCTCCGTGTAACTTTCCAGTGGTCGCGAGTCAAAGACCATAGACCCAACTGGAAAAACCTCGGTGGATAGCTGCAAGTTATCCCAGAGCTCATGACTGAACCAAGTCTGAGAGAAGGCCCACCTCCACAACGGGGAGGGGCGTGAACAACCTCTCAGAAAAGCCATGCTACGTCAAGGAAAGGTGGGCTAAGGCCACACCATCAAACGAAGCGCTCCGGGACTGAGATGCAGTCCGCCGGAGCCCGGGAAAGAGACAAAAATCGTCCCTGACCCGAGGCTCGTACGTGAAGCCTGCAAGGTCTTGAGCAGCCAAGGGAACCGCAGTGAGCCGGGAAAAGTGGGCGCTATCGGCTGTACGTCGCCTAGCATAGCATACTTGGTACTAGCATGAAAGGCGGAAAACGTAACCCACATAGTTGAGTTCTGAAGAAAACAAATGCGTCGGCCCTGAAACCCGCGGGTCAGGAGAAAGGACGCAAAGAAAAGATAGCTTGCGATCATCCACGGATGCGGACAGACCTACGTCCGGGGGACCGAAAAAGGTCCTGATCGCTCTGGTCACCTATGGGAAGTACGCCCATCATGTGGGGGTTCTGCTGAAACGAGACGAGTGATCGTGTACTCGTAGTCCGAGGTGAGCGGCCGTAAGGCTGGCATAGTTCGTCCTGCGCCGAGACCAGGGGAACGATTCCAGAAACTCTTGGAGTCCGTTCCGATCTGTCTGAAAAGGAGACCACAACAGTGGTGCAAAAACAGCGGGAAACTGAAAAGCCTCGCTCAGCACTAGCGGTAAAAAGGTGAACAAAAAACCCCGGCATCCTGCCTGTTGAAAAAGGCCAAGTACCCGTCCAAGTTTCCGTCATAAGGGGTCACAAGAAAAGTGCCCCACCTCGATCAAGACGCATCCGTCCGTACTGACGGCGAAATCTGACGGGTGAAAACTTCCTTCCTCACCCCAGGTGGGAGCACCCGCACCACCACCAAAGGGGGTGGCCACCGACGAAACGTGTAAAGCGGAGGTACTGAGCGACACCATCTGCAGTCCAGAAAAAAACTGCCGACCCTGAGCAAAGGTTGTTGAAACTTACTGACCAACAATCAATGGCTAGCAAAATAAAAGGCAGGCCGTTAATATAAAACGTATACAAGAAGGGCTGCCAACCGTGTAAGGCTATGTAGCTGTGAGACGGTTATGGGTCGGAAGACCGCGGAGCTGTACAACATAGTCGACGGCACCCACCCGGTGTCTGAAAACTGTAGCAGTTGCGGAACTGCGTAGCTCCAGGCCACACCTATCAACAGCGAAACTTGTCTAAGAAGTTGACTGGAAAAGGTGTTAACGAACTACGTATAGTAACAACCATAAAACCGCGGAGCCTACGGCTACGGGTGTGGAGAAAACTAATACCGTATGTCTGTACAGGTAGTGAAGTAACAGGCCGTAAAACCGCATGGAAACTACTTTAAGAAGGTGTTAAAATATGGAATGAACCATACGTGCCGTTGTTGGTAATAGCTACCCCAAACGTGAGGTTGTCTATCAAAAGGCCACCTATTGTCAAGAAAAATATCCTTCATGGAGTTAATATTGACAGGGGGGGTGTAACGTACTACGTCAACGGTATGAGTCATAAACCCCAGCACTGGGGTAGAAATCACGAAAGAGTTGACGTCCTGTGTATACTACACGGACCGTGAATTCCGTTAAACACCCTTCACCACGAAGCTGAGAAGCGCGTGGCTACTGGGGGGACTTACACCGTACAAAGTATGCAACCCCGTTAAGTATTATAGAGCCGTAATGGGTCTACAAAGGCGTCAGCATGACAAGTAAAAACCACTAGTCATCCGCCAAGTTTGTCTCTGTTCACCACGGAGCAAAAAGCTAGTGGCTACGCGAGCGGGACAACTGGTACTGGTGCGTGTCCCTAACGTAGTAGCTATCAGTACAAAAGAACCGTCTAGGTCTACGATAGCGTTAACGTACTACATCCGTAACGTGAGTCTTTACCTCAGTATACTTCTATTCACTACGGGGCCACCGAGAAAGTGGCTACGCGTAGGGAAGTTGTACTCAGTACGCGTTCCTGTTGAGAATAGCTAAAAATATACTGGGGCCGTATGGAATACGGAGGAGTTCACGTGCTACGCAAGCTATACGAGTCGTGAACGTAGTTTCTTTCATCACGGAGCTACGAAACTGGTAGCTGCGTGGGGAAAAGGGAACTACCGTCCTACTCAGTACGTGTCCCGGTAAGAAAAACGACCGCGGAACTCTGTAGCTCATGGCTACTGGTCCTCTACCACACAGCCGCGCTGCTGGTGTAGGCCGTTAACTCCGTTTGTTTATAATCACTACGGAGCCGCGCAGCCGGTGGCTACGCGTGGGGAACTGCCGTCGAACGCTAGATGCGTCCTGGTAAGAAAGACGACCGCGAAACACTGCAACACGCGGCTAACAGTCGCAATATCCTGAAGTTCCGTTACCCGGGTTTATCGTACGTTGTACGTAAAACCGCGTTAATATCTGTAGAATTTGAGCCTTCGGTCTCGTTTGACACCAAAATCATATTCAGAGTAGTTTGAACGGTCGTGGAACTACGTAACACGGAGAGAATGGCTCTCGTGATGGTATGCCTCCCGTAAGGATAGATTTCTTATCACCCAACGCTAGGCCTCGAAACCTGAGCAAGCTCTTACACGCGACACATCCTGGGAGCGTAACATACCGACAAACGGGGACTCGTCCTCGTGTCCATGAAACTGGTGAAAAATTATGGGGAACCGCAACGTTCAACGCGAAAATCTCATCAAGCCAGCTCACACGGACGTGGAGAAAGAATAGCTCTCCTAAGATTGTTACTATCACTTGACCATGTAGCTAAAAAGCTAAAGGGTATACTATCGGGTGTGACGTACGCTGTACGTTACCTTGCTGCAGAAGTATGCAGCCCTACGGACCCAAACGTCATCCCATGACCCGTACGAAGCCGCCGAGCTGTTTTACGGACCCTTTCAGGGCCATGAAAACAAGCCGTGGGGGGCCATTTGGAACCGATCACCGGAGCCGTATGGACCCTAATGGACCCGTGCAAGTAATCCAATGGCTCTACAACTAGCTATAAAAAGGTTACCAACTCACGTATAATCCCGAAGAGCGCCGCCTTATGTGGGCCTACCGGTCCCTATATCGCGGAGCCGAGGACCACAGCGGTGTGCACGGGTTTGATCATGTCGATAACACCGGAGCGCAACCTAAGAATCGTGTACATGCGACGCATCGCAGGACATCCAAGGCGCTTAACGCACCGACACTAGGGACCTGCCCTTCGTGTCGATGATATAGGTGCAAAACATCGCGGAACTGTAACGTTCAACGTGGAAAATCTTACTGAGGCAGTCCACACGACCGTGGAACAGCGTAGCTAATGGCTACAGAGACGAGAAGAAAATAGCTCTCGTGATGCTATACTTCTCGTGAAGATTGTCACCTATCACCTGACCAAGTAGCTTTCTAGCTAGCGGACTCAATTTCGGGGTTCATCGTACATTGTATGCGTTATCCCGTTGCAAAAACCCTGAAGTCGCACGGGCCCGTGCACGGTCAGAGAAGCGTTTGCACGCGCTATGCATAGCGGGACCTCTTAGGTGCGTAACGTGCCCGGCGCTTTCGGAGGCCTGTCCTCCGTGCCTATGATACTGGTGAAAATAATTGCGGAACTGTAACGTTCAACGCGGATAATCGTATTAATGGTGTTCACATGATCGCGTGGAACTGCGTAGCTAATGGCTACGGAACCATGAAGAGAATAGCTCTCACGGTGCTATACTTCTTGTGAAGATGATCACTTATCACCTGGCCACATAGCTTCGTAGCTAGTGGGTGTATATCGTAAATCGTGACGGTTACGATATCCCGTTACAAAACTACGGAGCCGACGCATCCGAACACCGGAGCCGCACTCTCTCAGTCGCACCTTGAAAATACCGGTCGCGGTGGAGTCTGTGCTCTGACCACGCTGCTGGAACCCAATCGCTGCAAAGAGTACAAAGAATGGACTCGCAGCATAATCTGCACGCGTAACGCGTGAGATGGATGTGACCGGAGCGTCAATCAAAAAGCGTTAGCACGCCACGGGACATCATGGGTGTGTAAAGCATCGACACTCGGGGACCTGTCCTCCATGTCCATGATACTGGTGAAAATAATTACGGAACTGTAACGTTCAACGCAGACAATCTTAATTGCGTTCACACAAGTCGTGGAACTGCGTAGCTAAAGGCTACGGGACCAAGAAGAAAACTAGCTGTCTCAATGCTATACTTCTGGATTAACCGTACGGTGTACGTTATCCCGTTATATGGATCGTATGGATCACAAAACCGGCCGCCCCGTAACAACGGGCCGCGGAACCGTCCAATGGAACCGTCCGCCCCGTAATAACGGGCCGCGGAACCGTATGGAACCGTATGGAACCGTCCAATGGAACCGTCCGCCCCGTAACAACGGGCTGCGGAACCGTATGGAACCGTCCAATGGAACCGTCCAATGGAACCGTCCGCCCCGTAACAACGGGCCACGGAATCGTATGGAGCCGTCTAATGAAACCGTCCGCCCCGTAACAACGGGCCGCGGAACCGTATGGAACCGTCCAATGGAACCGTCCGCCCCGTAACAACGGGCCGCGGAACCGTATGGAACCGTCCAATGGAACCGTCCGCCCCGTAACAGCGGGCCGCGGAACCGTCCAATGGAACCGTCCGCCCCATAACAACGGGCCGCGGAACCGTATGGATCTTATCCATCTCTTTACAACTTAGGGGCGCAACGCCCCTAAGAGGTTATCTTCTCTCTCTGAACTTTCTTAACTCTAGGTGGCGTTCACTTGGAACCCAACCTAAGGCGCAACGCCACTGAGTTAATCAGAGCTTATCTCTCTTACCTTTTCAACTCTAGGTGGCGCAATGCCATGAAGAGGATATCTTGTCTCTCTCTCTCTCTTATCCTTTCAACTTTAGGCGGCGCAACACCCCTAAGAGGTTATCTTATCTCTCTCTCTCTCTTAGCTCTTCAACTCTAGGGGCGCAATGCCACGAAGAGAACTAAGTTCTTTATCTTCTCTCTCTCTCTCTGAACTTTTTTAACTCTAGGTGGCGTTCACTTGAAACGTCACCTAAGGCGCAACGCCAGTGAGTTAATCATTCGCAAGACGATTTCTGAAAAGAGAAGAACATATATCCATGCGTACATAAACAGATACAGCAATAGCGCCCCTACTGGGAAGCATCTATGATCTTACAATCACGTTAAAAGAGAGACGAGGCACAGCAAATCAGTACATCAAAAACTTTTTCCCCGAAAAAATTTCTATCTGAAAATTTTTAGAAACCCGAGAAAACGCATCCAACGTAAAAACCTTACAAGCGTCGGGGTAGCGTGGAAAACACAAACCACTGAGTACTCGAAGTCTGTTAAGATAAAAAGAAGAGACTAGTTTCCCTTTACACAGTACGTCGGAGAGACCCCCCTGCGGTCTCTCCCAAGCCCCAAAAATCAAGTTTGAAAATTAAAAACTTGTGTCTTTAATTTATGTAAGAAAAACGAAAATATATATATGCTGGTAACGTTAATACAAAAATAAGCTCTCTTGTAACAACTGTAGCTCCTTGGAGTTGTTAGGAGCCGACTCCTCGAACATTCGACGGTAACGTCGACCCAATGCGCATGCGCCAAAATCGAAAAAAGAAATTGGCGTAATGCATACGAGAACCTGTACTGAGATATCCTAACGTGCTAATACGAAGCAAAGTATAACGCTAGGCTAACCTCATGGAAGGGCGGGGCCGAGGGTGAAAAACACTTAAACCCCGGGGCAAGAGGTCCCCTAGACAGGCACACCTGGTGCTCTAGGACCTAAAACACCCGGCACGAGAGTAGGACGCTCTCGAACTAGCCACTCGCTTTGTACGAATGGAGACAAAAACCCGCTATCCTAAGTGTAGGCTACATGGGAAATCGTGTAGGTTCGGACCGAAGAAAACTCGGACCCATGACAACCTCGTCTTACCTCGAAAGACTTGAAGAGACAAGTCAGATGAGAAAAGGCAGCGTAAAAACCCACCAGGTAGAAGCTGCAAATAAGAAACGAAAAGAAAAAGGTTAAATTATAATAAAATAAAAATGACCAGTTTCAGCGATGTTGTGCAAACAACGCGCTGAAAAGAGTGAGGGATTGAGGGATGGTAGAGAGGTATTATGGAGGTCAGGGCTAGGCTGGTTACTACGTTTTAGGGTTGGTTAGAAGTGCGTTAGAATCAGGTCATGTGACCAGATTGCATATATTAATAGCATGGAAGGTAAGGTATAACTTGAAGTAAATATAGGTATATATGTAATCTATATATATAGTTATATATATAGTTATATATATATATATAGTTATATATATAGTTATATGTATAGTTATATATATAGGTATATATGTAATCTTTTTTTGAAGATTTTTCAAGTAAGCAAAAGTATATATGATAATATATACTCTATACTCTGAAAACGTCCCCCACGTGCAGTGAATTATACATTAAATTGCAAAAGAGGGAAACATATAAAGATATATTTCCTACATTAATATTATTTCTGTCACAAATTTTCGTAGGAAGATTTTCGACACCGTTATTCTATTCAGAATAATGGAAAATTTTATAAATAACTTCAACTATGATAAGTGGTTTCATCATGAAAATTGGAAAACCTTACCAGTTGAAAATTTGCTGTAAGGATGATCTGTATTCACTGTGGCCTTCTCCAACTGGTACAGTCTCCAGTTATCATTCTTGATGTTTTTCTCATTTTCTGAATCCACTGCGTTTACCTCTCGTTCTTGTGAATCCTTGTTGAACAACGGACTATGAAAGAACTGACTAAATCTATAAACATAAAAAATATGCTTTAAAGATTAAATAAAACTTATCACTAAATATTGTTATCATTGGTGTCTTTCATAAATAGGGATGGAATATTTTTTTTTTTTTTTTTTTTATTTTGATATTGTATATTAAGAGTATGTCTATGTATTATCAATTTTATTATAAAGCGCTTCAATCCACGAGAGAGGCGCTATATAAATAAGTTCAATAGTAATAATATCTTGCAATCCTTCCCACAAACATAAATTATTGGCTACATTTCTTCCATCTGGTGTTTATGACTTATGCTTGTTGCAAAAGCCCTAAATACAGGGAGTGCAGGTTGTTTTTTGTCAATAAGGAGCTCTAAATAATTGTGATCTGCTGAAATTGTGTTATTTATTTGTAACAAACCTCTTTCA
Organism: Chiridota heheva; assembly: GCA_020152595.1. Lineage (NCBI taxonomy): Eukaryota > Metazoa > Echinodermata > Holothuroidea > Apodida > Chiridotidae > Chiridota > Chiridota heheva. The sequence goes on from JAIGNY010001057.1 coordinate 144,601, forward strand.
TCTAGATGCAATTATTTCCTCCTGAAATTGTAAATTTCCAACAAACCACATTTGCATAGTTTGCAAGGTTTTCCAGCCTTGAGCATAAATACTGCAAATAATATAAAAGTCTATAACAATTGTAAAAGTGATACAAATTAAAGTACATGTAAGTAAAATGAGATAAGAAGTAAAATAATATGATACATTAACAAACATACTAAATATTCAAAAGTAAAATATCAAAATTTGCTTTGCAGATTTAGTAATAAGGGAAGCCTTGAGGTCACTTTCCACCCATGTCAGACCACAGCTGGTAAGGAAACCTACTCTTCACTCAATTTCAGTGCAACAATGGATATTAGTAATCATTGTCGGACCATGCCCAGAAATGCGACCTGTGCTTCACTCAATTTTGGTGTAACAATGGATATTAGTAACCATTGTCAGACCATGCCCGGAAATGCGACCTGTGCTTCACTCAATTTCAGTGTAACAATAGATATTAGTAACCATTGTCAGACCATGCCCAGAAATGCGACCTTTGCTTCACTCAATTTTGGTGTAACAATGGATATTAGTAACCATTGTCGGACCATGCCCAGAAAGGGGACCTGTGCATAGTCTGATAAGGTTTAAAATGATTTTGGCATTTAATGTATTGTTTTGCAGATGGTCAGGCATATCATTCCAGTTTAGCCAAAGGTATTAATATTATATTTGGGAATGCATACTTTTCTCAAATAAAACATGTTGGTACTCGTGATATATTCCGTATCAGAAGAACAGGGTATTCTAATGTTGATAAGCGCAAGATGCACCATGAATAAATTAGATGCAGATGCAGTCTTAACAAACGGTTATTCTGTAAATACTGATGCATCTGAGGCTTGTTTTCAAGCGCACTTGTAGGAGACACTAAAACAAAGCAGGTTTTTGTAACTGTCACAGAAGGGTTCCCTTACCTGTCCAAAGCACCGTGTAGATGCTCGTGAGCAATATCAAAATAGAAAGTTGTGTGCTCGGCTGACGTGAAAGCATTAGAGCTGCCGCTGTGTTCACTCAGGAACTGAAAACAATCAGGACAATACATTAATAGAAACAAATATTTAATTTATTCAAAATAGGTTTCTTAACATAAATGTGCCAATATAGCTCATAATGAAAGTAGCCTTTATTGACTTTCTTAAAGTAAACAACATGGCTATAGTTTTTATAGCTTTATAACGTCCCACCAGAACTCCAGTGGAGTAACTCCATTGGAACATTTACATCAAGATGCCCACTGCCGTCCCAATCTACCGCTCTGGGTTGGAAACCCAATGGGGATCCAACCCAGGGCACTAGATTCGGATGGCGAAGCTTTACCGCACTACCACGAAGGCCTCTGATTTGATAAGATGATAATTATGAGTCATATACATCTAAATTCTCAAAATACTGGAATATGGACGTCCCCTGAATATAGCAATTTTTTTGTTTAGACTTTGTGAAAAAAAGATTTTTCTCAGGGTTATGGCTGATAGAAATAAAGATTTACGGAGCATGATAAATTTGTGATGTAGTAGGTAACAAATTTGCATGTCTTTCGCAGCAAATTATTCATATGTTAAGACTCCGCAGAAAATTTGTATGCCATTAGAAGATTGCTGAAGCAAAATTGGTTCAATTACTAGGAGCCATATATTCTTGCTTCTTGCTTATTGATATCGGGGAGAAAGTACATAACATATTAAACAAGGTACTGTAACTGGTCATTCACCCCATAAAGTGTTCAAATTATTACACCACCACCACACAAAAAAGAAAATGCACACAAAATAGAAAATGTACACAAAATAGAAAATGTACACAAAATCAAAGATGTCCAGAATATTAACATACAAAACTTATCAATGCTGACTTTTAAACTGTGAACAGAATCCACTCACCCAGTACATCATGAATTGGAAAACTGCAAAAATGGGTACATAATGCTTCACAAGTTGCCAATGAGTCAGAAAAAAATGTTAATTTTTACCCACTCCCCTCCCCGACTACTAAATGTAACATTTTACTCCCATTGTCTGACATAAACAAATATCAGAAGAAAACAAACATAAACAATCTGTGGAGGGTTTGGCTCACCTGATTGTAAGCATTTTCTGATGGATACTGCAATAAAAACAAGAGAAAGATGTTAAGAAAGTTATGATATGCAAAATATAAGACTATCCAGACTTCTGCTCTCAAGGCATTCAAAATATATTTCCTAATTCTCCTATGCTACCTTCAAATCCCGAAATTCATTACTTCTTTAATATGGCATCATGTTTTTCCAAAATGACTAGAAACAAAATACAATGACAACAGAGCACAAAAAACTTAAAACATGACTGGCTAAAGATGGTGTCAGTACCCTGTAGGAAGTTTGCTATAAAACATGACTGGCTAAAGATGGGTCAGTACCACTATGAGGAAGCATCATGTTTTTTTAGAAACAAAAAATACAATGACAACAGAGCGCAAAAAAAAAGACATGACTGGCTAAAGATGGGTCAATACCCCGTAGGAAGTTTGCTATAAAACATGACTGGCTAAAGATGGGTCAGTACCCCGTAGGAAGTTTACTATAAAACATGACTGGCTAAAGATGGGTCAGTACCCTGTAGGAAGTTTGCTAATTCTCCTATGCTACCTTCAAATCCCGAAATTCATTACTTCTTTAATATGGCATTATGTTTTTCCAAAATGACTAGAAACAAAATACAATGACAACAGAGCGCAAAAAACTTAAAACATGACTAGCTAAAGATGGTGTCAGTACCCCGTAGGAAGTTTGCTATAAAACATGACTGGCTAAAGATGGGTCAGTACCACGGAGGAAGTTTGCTAAAAGACATGACTGGCTAAAGATGGGTCAATACCCCGTAGGAAGTTTGCTATAAAACATGACTGGCTAAAGATGGGTCAGTACCCCGTAGGAAGTTTACTATAAGACATGACTGGCTAAAGATGGGTCAGTACCCCGTAGGAAGTTTGCTATAAAACATGACTGGCCAAAGATGGGTCAGTACCCTGTAGGAAGTTTGCTATAAAACATGACTGGCTAAAGATGGGTTTGTACCCAGTAGGAAGTCATATAATGTTACAGTCAAATATAATATTTTCTGTACACCTGTTACGGACTAAATCATTATCATTTATGACCAAACAAAATAATATATTTAGGTTGGTAGGAATTTTATTGGGCCAGTAGGGTTACAGCAAATTACAGGTGGACTCCATAGGAAACTAGGGGAGCATAATTTTTTTTTTTTTTTTTTTACTGGGAAGCATAAATTCCATCCAGTATTAAAGACACAGAATTAAAAGAATCAACAAAAATGATTCAACCTTAACTTGTATTTAAAGAAAACTTTAAGCTTTCTAGGAAAATGTTCTACCAAGCACCCTTAATCACACTCATACATTTTTCCTTGCACAAAGATGTGTATTTATTGGCTTCCACACATTTAATAATCTTTTAAGATAACTCCCAACAGTTCTCTATCCAAGTCAAACCCAGGATTATTGATTATCATCTTAATTTTAATGCAAATAAAATACTGAATATTCCAGACACTTTATTTCAGCCCTTTTTTTCTTGATGTCAAATACTGTTGAATATTACAAACTGAATCATAAATTACCTTTTTTGTCCCAAGAAAAAGCATGTGCTCCAGAAAGTGGGCCAATCCAGGAAGTGACCATGGATCTGACATGGACCCTGCAAATTAAATTTAAAGACAGAATATCTAATTCAAGAATGATTTTTAGCATAAATACCTAATTGACAAAAGACAATAGAGGTGACTGACTAAGACTTGGAAAGTGGTTCCTGGTCCACTACCCACTAATGGCCCTGGTGATGGGTCTTGAGTATACACCATGTACCACCAAAACATGTAATGGAACTAGTGTCACAAATACATATACACTGAGAACATTAGAGATAGGATGTTTGAATGTGCTCGTGTTACAAACTTGGCACTGAAGTTTGTTTTTGTACTAATATAATGATCCTTTAGTCAACAATGGCTTAAAAATTACTCTGAATTTTGTGATTAAGGGAGCAAGTAACACTAATGAAACATATTGGGGGAATCCTTCCCGCCCCCCTCTCCCCCTCCTCTCCCACCCCTCTGTTCTCAAAACCCTGTTGGGTTAATATCTTCAACTTACAATTAAATTTTTAAGAGTTGCAGCATGCAAAGATTGTTTGTTTGATGAGGGCTTAATGGCACCACAACAGCAAGGGTCAAATTGTGCCTGAGAAGTTAGATCATTTAAGAGGTAGAAAGAAACGAACACAGGGAGATTGAAAGAAACATGGGAATTAGAAGCCAGAGCTGAGATCGAGAGAGAAAGTGCATGGATGGAAAAAAAGAGAAAAAAATCCCCAGAAAGTAGAGAGAGGGGGTGGGAGAGGACGACTAAATATGGTTGTAGAGAGAAGCATGATGAAGGTAGAAGATCATTTTATCCAGAGGGTTTTTCTGGAGGAGCTCAGCTATTGAGTTGTTGGGAGCGAGGGAAGCTCTGGGAAGGTTGTACAGGGGGCAAGCAAGGAGGACGTGGTGGACTGTGAGGGTGCAATGGCAGTTGTTGCAGAGGGGTGGAGGCCAATAAGGTGGGAGTGAATGAGGTGGGTGTGACCCATTCTAAGGCGGGTAATGTGAATGTTGTCGACACGAGAGGTTGTGGATGGTGAGTTTGATTGGAATGGTGGGCTGAATGACGTGGAGTTTGTTATCAAATTGGGAGTCCCATGAGGTTTGCTAGCTGTCACAAACAAGGAAAGTGTTGAGCGGTTTGATGTCAGAAAGGGTTTTGGGAAAGGGGGAAGGAGGGAGGTTGAGGGCATGCTTAGCGGCTGCATCAGCTCTGTCATTCTGGGTATCCAGAAGAAAAGAATACTTTTCCTGCAGAGGGAAGGGGGAAGGGGGAGGGGGGGGGGGGAAGAAAAGAAGTTTCCAGAGGAGGAGGTGGGATGTAAAGTTATCCCATTTAAGATCGAGTAAAGAAGTCAGGACAGCCTTAGAGTCAGAGACGATGGCAAAGTGGCTGAGTGGGGAGTACTCATTAGAGTTGAGGGCAAGGAATATGGCCTTGGCTTGGCCGATAAGATGGACGAGTAGTCGGGAAGCCTGCTACTGAGGGTGATGTCTTGGATGACAGCAGCAGCAGCTCTTTTGTCGCCTTCCTTGGAGCTATCAGTATCGATGGAGGTGTAGTTTAAGAGTTGGTCTTTGATTTGATTGTGGAGGTTAATGAAAAGGTTAGGGTTCTATAACACTACCTGGGGCTTGGTTCCTGGAACCCACCAGGGTCCTTAAGTGGATCTGTGGACCCTACATCGATATCTTATTGGCGCCCCCAACTTTAAGAATGTTCCGGCATCTTTGGTGTCAGTAATATACTTGTAAATTTTCTTTTTAAGAATATCATCTTCTTTAACGGTCAAATAGTTATAACTAACTACTTTTAAGCTATTTTGTGGAGAGGGATCTTTACTCTTATGACTTGATGGCCTTCTAGCTATTCTCTCTGCATGCGTTCTATTGAGCTTAAAACATTACCTATATGGACATCCATTGCAGCGGCACCACGTTCACTTGTTGGATCACTCACTAACAAAACCTTCATCCCATTGGTCAATTCAAGGCCACGATATTCCCTCTGGTCTTCCTCGGACTTGGTGATACCATCCCATTCCTTACAGATTCTAGGGTCTGACATATTGTCAGCAGGATAGGAGCAAGTTCCTCTGTCAAGATATGGAAAAAACAAATAGCTTTTTTTAGTTCAATATATTTACTTCAGGACAAAACTATGTTGATACCTGGCCTGGTAAATCCCAGACAGACAAACAACATCTGACTGCATCTGCTAAACAATTCAATAGATAGGAACATACATTTTCATAATGGTGAAAGTGGCTTCATTTGGTATATTCAAGAAACTATGAAAAATTACCATAATAAGTCTGGAACCAAGAAATCAGGCTAAACTATACAATAAGTATCACTAAGCATCCATGGGACGCCATCATAGTGGTAACTTAGTCCTGATGTTTGTAAACACTTCCTCTCATAATAATAACAGGGTTAAAGGTGTTGAGAGGTCACTCTGCAGTGACCTCATATATGAATATGCATCTTTCTTTATGGCAATGGTGCCTCCAGCATCCACTCCAAATCATATAGGGGCCTATATCAGTCATGTACTAGAGGTAGAAAATTACAGTAAATACTTCCTCATTTTTGTGCTTTTGTTGTTTATTTGTTTGTTTGTTTTATCTTACTTGCACCTTGAGCGCTCTTCAGAGTGGATATGTGCGCATTATAAATCATTTGTATTATTATTATTATCATACCTGCCAGGTAGTATCTTATAAGTTTCAACCATATCCCCATGGACTCGTCGATAACCGAGAGTAAGTAAATCCAAATTTCTTACCTTCTCTTCATTAAGATAGATCTCTTAATCCAGAAATTGGCTTTGTTGCTCTACTTTGTACGATTTCAATCATATCAATGTGTTTTCTTAACTAGAACCAAACAATTTTGTGGTTCCAATGTTTTTCTTTCATATGCTGATTGATTTGCAAGTTTTGTATCACCTGTCATGTCATTGCACATCATGAAAGAAATATTTGTTCCATATTTATTTATAAGCCCAGCACCATGCAGATCAATAAAAATGTTTACAACATTAGCATTTGCACGATAAATTAACATTATCATGGTAAGTGTGGTGCAAAAACTTTTGCTCATTAATCCTTTTTCAAGAATGTCAGTAAGCCCCATGCCTACTCATTAATATTCATGACATCACTATCACAACATTAGAACAAATGTACTGACCATAAAACATCTGTGTACCACTTATGGCATAAATCCGATATACCATTTATGAGATATGGTGTTTACATCATTTACCACTTTCACATTAAGCCCCGCCTACCATGCATATTAATGACATTTGTCGATAACATAAGTATCTACATAATAACCAATATTATCATGCCATTATGACACAAAATGGACATAATGTACAGTTACTCATTTATCACATTTTCAAAATTGTCACTTCTAAGCTCCGTTCACTGAATAATTTGCATGACATCACCACCAGAAACAATACAGCGCATCTGCAGACCATGGGCTATCTGTGTACCACACATGATGTGAATGCACTTCATGGTTCTTGAATATCGTGTTTACAAGCTTTTTGTTTGCAAAATAATATTAAGTTCCCCACTAGGCATATCAAGGAAAGTCAATGTTTTCATACAATAAATATGTACACACTCGCAAAAATCATTATAATAAGAAATATAGAACAAAACAAACATGTGATTAACAAAATAATTAAGGGCATTTCAAGATTTTTACATTAAGCTCCGCCACTCATTAATATGCATACATCATAAATTTGACATAAATTATGCATTCACTGCAGATCGCTAAAACTTGAATCAGTCATAATTCTAAAACCATACAGTATGTGCTATTAACAAGATTTAAAGACTTGTGTTTACAATTGAATACTCTTTGGCGTGAGCTAAAATATCTACCTGTCTATAGACCTTTGAAAGCAAAGGCCTACGTGTCTATAGACCTTTGAAAGCAAAGGCCTACGTGTCTATAGACCTTTGAAAGCAAAGGCATACATGTCTATAGACCTTTGAAAGCAAAGGCCTACGTGTCTAAAGACCTTTGACAGCAAAGACCTATGTGTCTATAGACCTTTGAAAGCAAAGGTCTATGTGTCTATTGACCTTTGAAAGCAAAGGCCTACATGTCTATAGACCTTTGACAGCAAAGGCCTACGTGTCTATAGACCTTTGGAAGCAAAGGCCTACGTGTCTATAGACCTTTGAAAGCAAAGGCTTATGTGTCTATAAATCTTTGACAGCAAAGGCCTACGTGTCTATAGACCTTTGACAGCAAAGGCCTACGTGGCTATAGACCTTTGACAGCAAAATCCTACGTGTCTATAGACCTTTGACAGCAAAGACCTATGTGTCTATAGACCTTTAAAAGCAAAGGCCTACGTGTCTATTGACCTTTGACAGCAAAGGCCTACATGTCTATAGACCTTTGACAGCAAAGACCTATGTGTCTATAGACCTTTAAAAGCAAAGGCCTACGTGTCTATTGACCTTTGAAAGCAAAGGCCTACGTGTCTATAGACCTTTGACAGCAAAGGCCTACGTGTCTATAGACCTTTGGAAGCAAAGGCCTACGTGTCTATAGACCTTTGAAAGCAAAGGCTTACGTGTCTATAGACCTTTGACAGCAAAGGCCTACGTGTCTATAGACCTTTGACAGCAAAGGCCTACATGTCTATAGACCGTTAACAGCAGAGGCCTACTTGTCTAAAGACCTTTGACAGCAAAGGCCTACGTGTCTATAGACCTTTGACAGCAAAGGCCTACGTGTCTATAGACCTTTGACAGCAAAGGCCTACGTGTCTATAGACCTTTGACAGCAAAGGCCTACGTGTCTATAGACCTTTTAAAGCAAAGGCCTATGGTCTATAGACCTTTGACAGCAAAGGCCAGGTGTACTTTGCATATTCAATGAATTATTTGCATGTAACTTCGTACAGTCAATCACATGGATACGTCTGGGGATGTATTTGAAAACTAAGTACTTCATTTGCATAACCATGCCAATGTTCTTCTGAATTTCTTTGTATGCCCAAACAATACTTATTTTCAATACATTTACTCCGAAATAAGTACGCCTTAACTATTATTGCAGTAAACCTAATTCCCCTTACACAAATGATGATATCTTTTATGAGCACTGCTCAAATTTAAAGGTGAAGTGTAGTTCGCATACTCAATGATTATTTGCATTTATGTAATTTCGCATAGTCGTTCACATGGGTATGTCTGGGATGTGTTTGCAAAATAAGTACTTCATTTCCATAACCATACAACTGTTCTTGTGATGTTAACGTTGTATATGCCATCGAGACTACAACTAACTTCAAATTTCTATATGTATATACCAAAAAAATTGGTCGCACCATACTTTTCTACAGACGGGTATACAGAATGGTGAAAAAACAATTTAATATCTTATTCTTACAAGAATTTATTGAATTTGAAAGATTTTTCTAGTCTGTGTAAAAGAGATTATTGGCCATCATGATGTCATCACAGCACTTCTGTACTATTCTTTATAAATGTATTTCTTTAAAAATTAATTTCATATTTTCTAAATGATTGGGAACATTTTTTCTTCAAAAGTTATTAAGAATATGATGACATTATAATAAAGACTTAGACTCAGTACAAAAGTAATTTTATGCGGGCAAGAAAAGTTCAATAGCTTCTTCCAGGATTGAGATATCAACATAGTTCGTTTACCAAAGCTGTTTCTTAAAATTTTCTCTATCAGATACATAAAACTATAATTCCATGGGAATATTCCTTTAAAATGCTACCAATGCAATTGCTTCATTACTTAAAAGACACTTGAAAGCAAATACAAGACACTTGAAAGCAAAGGCGGGGAAGGCGGGGTGTAGTTTGCATATTCAATGAGTTAATTGCATTCATAATCAAAAGCTTGAAGAGGTTGGTTTGTGCATTGACAGGATGTTTGTTGAAAGAGAAAGCAGAACACATGAAAGATATCACAGGAAATGATGTGGTTCATCAATCTTAAGAAGGATGCTTGCATTCATGTAAGTCATTCACATAGATATGTTCAGGGATGTTTTTCACTACTATGTACTTCACTGGCGTGTCAATGCCAATGTTCTTGTGCACTATGTACTTCACTGGCGTATCAATGCCAATGTTCTTGTGCACTATGTACTTCACTGGCGTATCAATGCCAATGTTCTTGTGCACTATGTACTTCACTGGCGTATCAATGCCAATGTTCTTGTGCACTGTGTACATCATTGCTGTATCAATGCCAATGTTCTTGTGCACTATGTACTTCACTGGTGTATCAATGCCAATGTTCTTGTGCACTATGTACTCTACTGGTGTATCAATGCCAATGTTCTTGTGCACTATGTACTTTACTGGTGTATCAATGCCAATGTTCTTGTGCACTATGTACTTCACTGGCGTATCAATGCCAATGTTCTTGTGCACTATGTATTTCACTGGCGTATCAATGTCAATGTTCTTGTGCACTATGTACTTCACTGGTGTATCAATGCCAATGTTCTTGTGCACTATGTACTCTACTGGTGTATCAATGCCAATGTTCTTGTGCACTATGTACTTCACTGGTGAATCAATGCCAATGTTCTTGTGCACTATGTACTTCACTGGTGTATCAATGCCAATGTTCTTGTGCACTATGTACTTTACTGGTGTATCAATGCCAATGTTCTTGTGCACTTTGTACTTCACTGGTGTATCAATGCCAATGTTCTTGTGCACTATGTACTTCACTGGTGTGTCAATGCCAATGTTCTTGTGCACTATGTACTTCACTGGCATATCAATGCCAATGTTCTTGTGCACTATGTACTCTACTGGTGTATCAATGCCAATGTTCTTGTGCACTTTGTACTTCACTGGTGTATCAATGCCAATGTTCTTGTGCACTATGTACTTTACTGGTGTATCAATGCCAATGCTCTTGTGCACTATGTACTTCACTGGTGTATCAATGCCAATGTTCTTGTGCACTATGTACTCTACTGGTGTATCAATGCCAATGTTCTTGTGCACTATGTACTTCACTGGTGTATCAATACCAATGTTCTTGTGCACTTTGTACTTTACTGGTGTATCAATGCCAATGTTCTTGTGCACTATGTACTTTACTGGTGTATCAATGCCAATGTTCTTGTGCACTATGTACTTCACTGGTGTATCAATGCCAATGTTCTTGTGCACTGCGTACTTCACTGGTGTATCAATGTCAATGTTCTTGTGCACTATGTACTTCACTGGCGTATCAATGCCAATGTTCTTGTGCACTATGTACTCTACTGGTGTATCAATGCCAATGTTCTTGTGCACTATGTACTTCACTGGTGTATCAATGCCAATGTTCTTGTGCACTTCGTACTTCACTGGTGTATCAATGCCAATGTTCTTGTGCACTATGTACTTTACTGGTGTATCAATGCCAATGTTCTTGTGCACTATGTACTTCACTGGTGTATCAATGCCAATGTTCTTGTGCACTATGTACTTCACTGGTGAATCAATACCAATGTTCTTGTGCACTATGTACTTCACTGGCGTATCAATGCCAATGTTCTTGTGCACTATGTACTTCACTGGTGAATCAATACCAATGTTCTTGTGCACTATGTACTTCACTGGCGTATCAATGCCAATGTTCTTGTGCACTGTGTACTTCACTGGCGTATCAATGCCAATGTTCTTGTGCACTGTGTACTTCACTGGCGTATCAATGCCAATGTTCTTGTGCACTGTGTACTTCACTGGCGTATCAATGCCAATGTTCTTGTGCACTGTGTACTTCACTGGTGTATCAATGCCAATGTTCTTGTGCACTATGTATTTCACTGGCGTATCAATGCCAATGTTCTTGTGCACTGTGTACTTCACTGGCGTATCAATGCCAATGTTCTTGTGCACTATGTACTTCACTGGTCTATCAATGCCAATGTTCTTGTGCACTATGTACTTCACTGGCGTATCAATGCCAATGTTCTTGTGCACTATGTACTTCACTGGCGTATCAATGCCAATGTTCTTGTGCACTATGTACTTCACTGGCGTATCAATGCCAATGTTCTTGTGCACTATGTATTTCACTGGCGTATCAATGCCAATGTTCTTGTGCACTATGTACTTCACTGGCGTATCAATGCCAATGTTCTTGTGCACTATGTACTTCACTGGTGTATCAATGCCAATGTTCTTGTGCACTATGTACTTCACTGGTGTATCAATGCCAATGTTCTTGTGCACTATGTACTTCACTGGTGAATCAATACCAATGTTCTTGTGCACTATGTACTTCACTGGCGTACCAATGCCAATGTTCTTGTGCACTTTGTACTTCACTGGTGTATCAATGCCAATGTTCTTGTGCACTATGTACTTCACTGGTGAATCAATACCAATGTTCTTGTGCACTATGTACTTCACTGGTGTATCAATGCCAATGTTCTTGTGCACTATGTACTTCACTGGTGTATCAATGCCAATGTTCTTGTGCACTATGTACTTCACTGGTGTATCAATGCCAATGTTCTTGTGCACTATGTACTTCACTGGCGTATCAATGCCAATGTTCTTGTGCACTATGTACTCTACTGGTGTATCAATGCCAATGTTCTTGTGCACTTTGTACTTCACTGGTGTATCAATGCCGATGTTCTTGTGCACTATGTACTTCACTAGTGTATCAATGCCAATCTTCTTGTGCACTATGTACTTTACTGGTGTATCAATGCCAATGTTCTTGTGCACTATGTACTTCACTGGCGTATCAATGCCAATGTTCTTGTGCACTATGTACTTTACTGGTGTATCAATGCCAATGTTCTTGTGCACTATGTACTTCACTGGTGTATCAATGCCAATGTTCTTGTGCACTGCGTACTTCACTGGTGTATCAATGTCAATGTTCTTGTGCACTATGTACTTCACTGGCGTATCAATGCCAATGTTCTTGTGCACTATGTACTTCACTGGTGTATCAATGCCAATGTTCTTGTGCACTATGTACTTCACTGGTGTATCAATGCCAATGTTCTTGTGCACTATGTACTTCACTGGCGTATCAATGCCAATGTTCTTGTGCACTATGTACTCTACTGGTGTATCAATGCCAATGTTCTTGTGCACTTTGTACTTCACTGGTGTATCAATGCCAATGTTCTTGTGCACTATGTACTTCACTAGTGTATCAATGCCAATGTTCTTGTGCACTATGTACTTTACTGGTGTATCAATGCCAATGTTCTTGTGCACTATGTACTTCACTGGTGAATCAATACCAATGTTCTTGTGCACTATGTACTTCACTGGTGTATCAATGCCAATGTTCTTGTGCACTATGTACTTCACTGGCGTATCAATACCAATGTTCTTGTGCACTATGTACTTCACTGGCGTATCAATGCCAATGTTCTTGTGCAATTTTTGTATTGCCCAAACGAGATTTACTATACCTTCAAACCTCTAGTTGTATATACTGTACTGTACCAAGCAAATGTAAAATATAGCACATCAACACAAGTTATGACTAACTTTAAATTCCTACTTGCCTATACCCAACAAATAAATCATATAGTGCCTGGGGGCTAGTAACGACTATTTGCAAAATTTCAACCGTAATTTGTAACACCATTTCTTATCAACATTTTCAATTTTTGATGGATATTTTTGGCACTCCATTTATTAATAGCGTATTCAGGTAACTTGACACAGACTTATAGAAGACATTGTATATGTCATGCAAGACTATAATAACTAAGTTCAAATTTGTATATGTACATACCTGAAAAATGTTACATACCACACTTTTCTAAGAACGAACAGGCAATTATTATAGCAACATCTTTTATTAATACACTACCCATGCAATTCCTTCATAAAGGACACTTTAAAAGCAATTGTGAAATGTTTCAGTGTTTCTTACAACGTCGTTATATGGAATAGATTATTATCATTTATTGGACTTTCAATATCTTTGTTTAATATTTATTTCTTGTTAGAAGTCAAAGTTTCTCAACCAAATACATTTCTTAATATTTTAAATGGCGTCACCAGTGTCTCACTTATTGTATGTCATTATTTTCGCTCTTAAAACAAAGTCCATTGCAGTCCAAGATTTGTTTGAATAATGACGGAACCTTCAGCAGTTTAACATCCAAAACTTCAGTTATGAAATGTATCATAACTTCTTTTGATATCCTCAGCCCTAGTGATATCCTCCACCCCAGTGATATCCTCAGCCCCAGTGATATCTTCAGCCCCAGTGATATCCTCAGCCCCAGTGATATCTTCAGCCCAGTGATATCCTCAGCCCCAGTGATATCCTTTGCCCCAGTGATATCCTCAGCCCCAGTGATATCCTCCACCCCAGTGATATCCTTAGCCCCAGTGATAATCCTCAGCCCCAGTGATATCCTCAGCCCCAGTGATATCCTCAGCCCCAGTGATATCCTCAGCCCCGGTGATATCCTCAGCCCCGGTAATATCCTCAGCCCCAGTGATATTCTTAGCCCCAGGGATATCCTCAGCCACAGGGATATCCTCAGCCCCAGTGATATCCTCAGCCCCAGTAATTTCCTCAGCCCCAGTAATATCCTTAATCCCAGTGATATCCTCAGCTCCAGTTATATCCTCAGCCCCAGTGATATCCTCAGCCCCAGATTAGTATATAGGGCTCGCTCATCCAAAACTCAATTTATAGGGGCATTTATTATTATGGTCAATGGGAGAAACACAATTTGTTGTGCTTTCAACCAAAATTGCGCACCTCAACTACAAACTCCCAGAAATCTAATTTTTGTCGGTTTTGTTATGATATATCAGCAAAAGAAAAAATCCCGCACCGGAATGGCTGACAACGAGGTGTTTTTGTGGGAAAAATTTGACCTTAAACGTTACACTATGAAAGTACCTATTGCGCGAAAACATCGTACTTACATTTTTTACTTAACTCACATTTGCCAGAGACTCCCTTCTTTGTTTATAAGCCACAGTATTTGTTTATTTTTTCCAATGAGATATACAAACAATCATTTTTTTACCCCATTTTGCACAAACCAAAGAAATGTCCACGATGATGCCATGAAGAAGCACATCAGTATTACTTTGAACCGGGTATGTATCATTACCACTGCAGCTGAAGATTCATGTGTTGATAAGAGGCCCGGGGAAACATTGAATAAAATAAAATTCAGTCATTGAATTCGGATGGAAGAAGGATTACATGTACAAAAAATTAAGACATTATACTACAGTAGTGAGCATTCCAGAGAATACAGTATGTGCTTCTTTTTTTAGGGAGTTAACAAAGGACTTTGTATAAATATGGACCAGCAACACTTTGTACTATAAGAATATTTTTTTAAATAAGGCCAACAAGATAATTTCCCTTTTCATTGCTATCTGGACATGCACAAAGCTAAACTAGCTACTGGTCATCAATGGACACAAGGAAACGTAGGGATATGATAACAAGCCATTAATAATATGACATTAAATAATAATATAAGTATATGGTGGGTAGATACGCAACTTCAGCTTGCTTACTTTCTTCTTTTCAGTGCCTACAATTTTCACCTCCTGCTTGCCTTCCCTTTTTGTTTATCCTTTTTCACTCTACACTATCCCAGCGGTATACACAGGTATCAATTTAGTAAGACTATTGCCTCTCTGCTCATAGCTCAACCGCTACCTTCTCATAGTTCTAACTGTTACGCTCGTGCTTTGCGGCTAAAGTATTACTGACAGGTCTCTGGGTAAGGAAGGAAAACCCATGTGGATAGGACATATCAGCCTGAAAAGGCAAAAAAGATAGATGGACCCGTCGTCATATTTATTTTCTTATTACTTGCAAATTGCCTAATAATTGAAATTATCTGCCGATACCCACCAAAGTAGGAAGCTGAACTAATTAACATTCTCAGCCAGGAAAGCCCAAGAGTGCTATTTCCAGCCCAAACCATTCAAATATCAAAAAATTGCTCACATCATGGTTCGGGCTGGTGTCAATGTGGACTCTTCATGGGGACCTATTGGAATGGCTGCACCGGGCCCTGATGTTGCATTGCTACATCACTGTTTCTATCCTTACCTGAATTATGAATTTTCACCAAAAGCCTCTGGGACCTATGATTTGTTCTATATACTGTTGGCCTATTAGACAAAGCTTAACCTTAGCCTCTTGCATAAGGCTAATTTTTACAAGAATTTTCTATTTATTAATCAAATTCATTTTTCTAGCTTTTGAATTTTCTCCCAACAAGCCTCTTAGCATGTAGTTACCTTACATGAAGTCTATCATATGCAAAACCTAATTTGAATTGGTGTGTGCAGTAAGCGACACCAATAATTGTAGGCTGTATCTACTATTCATTTAGCTAACAAGAAAGTCAAGTGCTACACTTTATTGTAGACAAATATATTGTATAGTTCATATATACTAACAGTAAACAACAGACAAATTTACCAAGTGACAGTTGCTGGTTGCTCTCTAGAGTTCATATACACAATTCAAATTTCGTGTTTGAATTGTTAACGTTAATAGTGGCTCTTTTCGAATTTCAACCAATTGGATCAAAATTTGTTAATATTCACCATGACGTCATCATAATCTTCACCCGGTTCATTCTTGCATGGAGCTATTAATAGCTCCATGGTTTTTGTCAAAGTAATACTGATGTGCTTTTCATGACATCATCGAGGACATTTCTTTGGCTTGTGCAAAATTTTGAGCATTGGACGTTAAATGGAATAAAAAATGCATCGCTTGTACATTCCATTGAAAAAATTAACAAATAGGCCCTACTGTGGCTTAAAAACGAAGAAGGGAGTCTCCTACAAATGTGAGTTGAGTAAAAAATGTAATTAGGATTTGCAAGTGGTCAAAAAGAGGAATTTTCATATACGGTTGAGAAAAAGTCGCGGTAGGATGGTGACCCACCTTGTTATATACATGTTTTATATATATATATATATATATATATATATATATATATATATATATATATATATATATATATATATATATATATATATATATATATATATATATATATATATATATATATAAATATATATATATATATATATATATATATATATATATATATATATATATATATATATATATATATATATATATATATATATATATATATATATATATATATATATATATATATATATATATATATATATATATATATATATATATATATATATATATATATATATATATATATATATATATATATATATATATATATATATATATATATATATAAATATATATATGTATATATATATATATATATATATATATATATATATATATATATATATATATATATATATATATATATATATATATATATATATATATATATATATATATATATATATATATATAAAACGTTTAACATACCATGCATTCACATTCACTAACATACCATGCATTCACAAACATACCGTGCATTCACATACCGTGCATTCGCAAACATACCGTGCAAACATACCGTGCAAACATACCGTGCAAACATACCATGCATTTACAAACATACCGTGCATTCTTAAAGTACTCTTACTTGTCTTCAAATCACTCAACAATGTTTCCCCTAGCTATATCTCAGGGCGACAGGACTTTTTCGGCATCAGCTCCAAAATTCTGGAATGCTCTTCCAATGGACTTAAGGAACTGTACTTCTTCTCTGTCTTTTAAAAAGAATCTAAAGACATACTTATTTTCAAACTGCCTGAACAATTGCTTGCTCATACACATCATATTCTGTTGACTGTATTTCTTTGTTAATTTGTACATGTTATTGTTGTAATGCGCTTTGTATCCTCTGGTAAAAGCGCAATAGCAAATGTTCTTTATTATTTTTATTATTATTATTATTATTCACAAACATACCATGCATTCACAAACACACCATGCTTTCACAAACATACCATGCATTCACAAACATACCATGCATTCACAAACATACCATGCATTCACAAACATACCATGCATTCACTAAAATACCATGCATTCACAAACATACCATGCATTCACAAACATACCATGCATTCACTAAAATACCATGCATTCACAAGCATACCATGCATTCACAAACATACCATGCATTCACAAACGTACCATGCATTCACAACATACCATGCATTCACAAAGATACCATGCATTCACAAACATACCATGCATTCAAAAACATACCATGCATTCACTTAAACATACCATGCATTCACTAAAATACCATGCATTCACAAACATACCATGCATTCACAAAGATACCATGCATTCAACAACACACCATACATTCACAAACATGCCATGCATTTATGTGCAGTAGAAAGATGTAAACGATCAATGATAATAAAGGAAATGAAGGAATTTGCTTGATTTTAATGCCATTTTCATGCATTTTAAACAAAGAGAGGTTTGTTTTCAGTATATGTATATGTTTTTGGGTGTTATTAATTGTCACTGTACACTAGGCCACCCATATAGTATTTCCGCGATTAATCGCTCTTGAAGAGTTGCGAGCAATAAGCAATTAATCGCTAATCGTCAACAGCACTACTACATGGCTGTTATACAGTCAGAAAACGCTATATACCTTATAACATTGAAACTGCTGCATTGGCTTATCATAGAAGCGTAGATGAATTTTGAATGTGTTAGAAAATCTAGGTCTTTTTGCGATGATCACAGGTCAACTTTGACAATGCTTTTTACTGTCATGGATCACTTTTACGTGATACGAAATAAATAGATGTATGCAATGATACTATTTTGAGACGTTCACTTACGTTTTTTGCCTGAGTTTAATAAAGAAAACTGAAAATTTGCATTTTGTACAAGAGCCTTCACTACTGACTTAGATTCAAACAGCGCCTTAGATGGATGTATCTAATTAGTTGAAAATTTGTTAAACAATAGAGCGACAGTGAAGTAAACGTGCGTATAGCATTAAATTGAACGCTGTGTGCAATTAGTGACGAACGTTTTCAAAAAAGCAGTGCCAGCGCTTTCAGGTGATACGCGCACTAATTGTGTACATGTTTCCTAAAGTGAAGGATTTGCGAAGTAATCAGAATGTCATTTCTTCCGTAATTTAGATGTTTTTACGTACAAAATGTTCATCATTTCATTTGTAACTTAGTTTGAAAGATACTTTAAAGTTTCAAGATGCTAATGAAATCAAAATCATAGCTCGTAAGTACTTTTGTCAGTTTTGAAAAGGGTTTTCATTTCCTAATTTTATGATTTTCCTTCTATTTTCACAATTTCACTTTTCTATACATTTCCTTTGTAATTATTCAATTTAATTTAAGTTACGGTGGGCTTCTTGTAAAAGCTCCGGCTTCTAAACCCTTCCACCATTTTCCTAAAAATTGCCAAGTGTTTTCATTATAAATATTGTAATATATGCATGAAAATGGAAAATAAATAAATCAAATCAAATCAATCATACGTACCATAGACCTACTTTGTCTATCAATGCATTGCGTGTGCCAAAGCTAACTCACCTGCTTGGTATACATTACTTATTGCATTCATTAGGTCCTGTGCTTTGGCAATACTGCCTACGGTAAAGCCAATGCATTTTAGTACCTAATTATTCACTGGGTATCTTCTGCCTAGCACATGAGCATCACCTGCCCTGCTGACCATGCAGGTAGTTTTGTCTGCTCATTCACTTATTCGGTCAATCAACCAAACAGCAACACATTCCTAACTCACTTGAAATGTTCCTAACTCACTTGGATTGTTGCTGTTATCATGTTGGTATATCCTAGCAACCAGCTACCCCTAGTGCAGGCAGATCCAACTAGGTTACACGTAGCTTTGGCATACCAACATGCCCCCTTGTATTTGTCATTAAATTATCATTTCGTAATACCAGATGTCATTGGATCAGTGTTACATTGGGCAGTAGTCATACAGCCTAACACACATGTGAGACTAACACCAACCAAACACTCAAGACATTTCACTTCATCACACTTCTGTATATTCACAGGGATTCTCTTCTTTTCATCTACAGGACCCCCAGGGTGACAGCAGCTTGCAGGGCCATACCACGTCATCCAAACCGGTGGACTATAAGATCAGTCCCCACAAGGAGTGGGAAAATCCTAGTATAGTGATAAATCCCTATATAGGATTTAATTTCGACATTTTTACTACTTATTGGTCACCAATTTTTTTGAAATTTTCAGGATTTATAAAAAAAAAGATTGAAAGATTTTAAAACATCAATTTTAGTCAACAATCTCTGAATTTTGGGGCAAAAACAAGGTTTTATTTCAATCCGATAAAATTTGTAGAAAAAAATTGAGGCTTCAATCTTGCTTATCAGCAATTTAAGAAAATTTCTTACCTTCTTTCAGCAATTTTACTGTTCATTATTTTCCCATTATTGCAAAAGAACTTCAATTTATACCTTTTTAAGCAAATTTCATTTTAAAAAAAAAGATCAAAATCACGTGCTCACAAATTTTGCATTCTTGTCTGCCATTTTAAACAAAACTTAATAAAAAAAAGCTGAATAACGGTGCAGAGAAATTTTAACAATGTCAACAATGTAAAATCCTAAAACCGAATCCTAAAAACCTAATCCTAATCCCTAATCCTTAATCTACTGTAAGACCTAGTTATTATACACATCCCTCAGTTGACAGGTTGACATTGGGATTGCCGTATGAGGGTTGTTAGAGATTAGGTACAATTCCTATGCTTTTTAAAATTCAGACATTATAGAAAATTGATGATTGAAAATAAACTAACTTTTTTGATATTCTCATATCGATTAGTCCTAACAATACACTTTTTTAAAATATTTACCTATTTAGCACCATGACCAGGGTTCTAGCTAGACAAGTTCGAGTGCTGGGCTCCAGTGACAATCCAGGGTGACCTACTAGAACCCCCTCCCATGAAGAACTGTTCAAATTTAGTTCACTTCTATTCACAAATTGTCAACGAAAAAGTTTTTTTGATTATATATTTTTTTTAATCGGAATGCTAGAAAGATTTACAAAATATTGTGTTTGTACAATGGATATTCAAAATACAATAGATATTCAACTGTCAAAGTGCCCCCTCCCCACTCCCCCTTAAAAAGAAGAAGAAAGTACAACATATGCCGGAAACTCTTCTCTCAATTCCCATTGTTATTCATCTTGCCCGAACTTTTTACCGCTTTTATTTTTGTCCCAGTATCATTCAATGAAAGCCATGTGGCACATGTTCCTATGAACTACGCAACAACTTTTGTCAATAACAAATCCCCCACAAATCAAAAGAATATCGATTAGTCCATTTTAATGTTAAGTGCATATGGAGTTTATAACAAATGTGATTGGTTACTTACATTTAGACCCGGTCTATAAGCACGCCTTGGGCTCTTGGGGGTGTAATATTTACTTTGTTAAAGTTTGTTTGTTTGGTAAGTGGTTTGTATGGTAAGTGATGGACTTGGCAAGCTGCCAGTAGTAATTCACAAGGATTAAAATGTGAACCTGAACTGTGTGCATGTACCTATGTTTATGTAAAGAGCTTCATGTATGGATGATTTTATGATAATATGTACATTCAATTACATTAAATTCCTATAGTTCAGTTGTTTTGATCGGAATTGAATGTGCGTAATGTATGTTATGTTATATGTGTAATTTAGAAGATGACATATATAGAGCGAGATTAAAAGGAGATCTATTTAAACACTTAATTAATTAACCGAATTGAACTTTTGAGGGCTGGGCGGAAGAGTGAATCTTTGAGCCTGGTGCTGGGCAGGAATTGTGAGTCCTGGGCAGGAATTGTGAGTCCTGGGCGACCTGCCCAGCGCCGCCCACCGTAGCTAGAACCCTGACCACGTCTGGATAAAGTTCTTTGAGATTCATAGGTATTACAATGTTCCACTAAACTGCAAGTTGATTTTTCGCTGACATTTTTATTGTTCATATAATTTTATTAAATAGTTTTGGTAAAAAAATAAACTGTCCAAAAAAAAAAAAAAAAATCATCAAGAAATATTTAGATTATATAAATGTACTTTATAAGTAGTATCTTAATTTTTTCCTTAAATAATCTAAAACATAGTACCTCCGCTAAAATTTTATAGCCCCGATGGTGTTTTGAACTTTGACCGTACTTTAAAGGAGCTCGTCAGACAATTTTTACGCAAGAAAAAGTAGTCCAAAATATTTCAATAAACAAAAAAGTAACTAAAAGTAAAATCACCTTCAAAACAATTTATGAAGACATGGATGGGCTTAAAACATCGATTCTTATCATTGTGGGTCAAAAAAAAAAGGTAAAATGATTTCGTTTCATTAAGATATATAACTGAAATTTTCCTATACTTCTAACAGCTCGCTTAAAATAGTACAGGAGGGTATAGAATTTTGTAGTACCCTCGGACGGCCAGCCATTACCAATGGCATCCATACTAACATGGCTGCCATTAGTTCGACGATACTACAGGGAGTACTATGTAAAACCTAAGCCTAAAACCTAATCCTAAAAAATATGTAATCCTAACATGAAAATGATCTACATTAACTATGCGCATGTTTTAAAACTTTTTTAATTTCATTTAAATGGGAAAACGCTTGCAGACTCTACTCGTCAGTACAGTAGGCTAGTAAATACAGAGTATTATGTTTTGATTAGAAGGCCAATACATTAATATTCTTCTTCTTTTTAAAACAAGTTTGGCTTAGTTTCTACTTAAAGACCTAAATTAAAAAAAAAAAAATAGTTGAAATACATAAGTACAACGGAATAAAACAAAAATAAAAAATAAAAAATCCTTATATAGATATTTACCGCTATACTATGATTTTACCCAAGCTCTTCTAACTTCTTGATCTCACTGAGCTGCCAAGGCTATATATTTTCGTGAAACTGCTACTATCATTACACATAATCAAGAAAGTATGACTGGGTAAAAAATATTTTCCTCACCTGCAGTGGGAGGCAGAGCTGATTATTTTCGATATAGTATATTTTCTTGAAGCTGGTGAGTCTAGAAATCTAATCAAGCTACGAAGGCGGAACATCTGCTTTCCAGTATCTAAAATCAGCAAACGATGAACAAAATAAGACGAACCCGTGCGTGAAAAGTCATTTCAAAAATAGTGGCGCTCTTCCAGATTCGCTACTGTGATCTGCTATAGATTGTAGATTGACATACGTGATTAAAAATGTTGGGGGTAAAGACAATTTTTTGTTATAATTATGGTCCAACATTTTCTGATACTTGTAGATTTAAATGTAACATTGTGATATACATTTTTTCCTTCAAAATACTCTTTGTTATGTTATGTTATATCAAAATTTCGGACCTATTAAAAGCTATGTCATACTGTCGCGTCCTTTCAAAATAACCTAATAAGTGGACGGTGCTCCTAAAATTATCTGCAGTTTCAAACTACCTTTCAAACATTTGTCACACAAACCTGTTTCGTTTGTGGCGGAGAAGTTTAAGGGGACATCATAGGATGACAAACCGAGTAAAAGATTTTAATAACATTGTTAGCCAACGCGGAATTCAGCACATGAAACAAACTTTACTTTACTTTACTTTAACTTTACTTTAACCGTCAACCGTTGCGAATATTTATTGTCCCTTCACCAGATGAGAAATTTAAAATACCATTAGATTACACTGAGTGACACATGTCCGCAGCGGAAAATATTTGTTTGGTTTCAGTTCAGCATAAATGACCAAAACAGCATATTTTCTGCGGGAGCGTAACTTGGCTTTTTGCCCGCGGGTAAAGGGGGAGAGGGAAGGGGGGGAGGGTAAGTTTAATCATTTTCCCGGCGAAAATTTGCATTTGCCTGACTTATCAACAAAAGATAAGCATTTGTCTATACAATCACACAATATAGAACAGTTGGGGACAGATCAACCCCTACTCATCCCTCACCAATGCGGTCGAATTGAAATGTCAAACGTAGTACTCAGTGCGTAACACCGTGTGCCCACTTAGCGAGTCCCTGGGAAGCTCCGAAGATTTACTGTTTTTGATGCTCCAAAATGGATGAAAATCAATACAAAGTTTGATAATTTGATTGATGGAAAGAAGACAAATTTTATTCTAATGTTCAAATCTACTCAGATAATCATTTGGGTTACCATTTCTAAACATCATTGTCAGGCAGAAGAGAAATTTCCCCTAAACATTGTTGTTGTGTTCATAGATGCAGCTTTGATAGGGTCCAAGGACGAATCCCTTGGAAGATTTCTAGTTTTTGATGCCCAAAAATGGTTCTTGACTTTAAACGTGTGGATGGGCATCTTTCCTATATACGTCTCCTGCAGTTGACCAACCCAAGCCCAATCAGCATTATGCCAAGTCTAGTGGAGATGATTCTGATACCTAGACGATTCAGGCATGATTGAGATGTATCTCTAATCATGGAAGTAGCGCTCTAATTTAAACAGATCATACAGACATCCAACATTAAAATCTCTGCCTGACTAAGTGCCCAAGTATGATGTTGTCAGCATGATGCCGAGTCAGGAGGACATGATTATAATATAACGATTAGGGCATGATTGAGATGTATATATCCGATTTAAATAGTACATCTGACATTTGACATCTCTGCTCGACTTAGTGATCAAGTTCTGTTGTCAGCATCATGTGCCGAGTCGGCGGTCGAGAGGATATGATTCGGATATCTAGCTTAGTCGGGCATGACTGAGATATACTCTGACACCAAGATACAAGTGCACCCGTCATTCTACACTTCTGCCCTACTAAGATCGGTATCCGGTATACGAAAGAGGTGTGGTAAAGGTGGGGGTGAAGGGGGAGGGAGCAAAAAAACTATGATTTTATTCAAACATTTTCAAAGGTATTTGGTGTTTTGGGAAGAAACAAAAACATAAAAGTATAACCATATTAATTTTCCTACAATTTTGTTTCAATAGTAAGCCATTTTTTTGCCCAACGAAATAGTCAAAATTGCAATTACCCGACTTTGAAAAACATTTTATGGGTGTCACACCGCCCACACCTCCCGAAGACTGTCATTATTTTATTACAAGAAATCTGCACTTTGTATTCCTTCATTATGAATATATTTTAGGTTATCAGCCAAATAAATTGTTACCAGGAATAAAACTTCCTTCAGTCTTTGCATGCGTTTTGATATAACCTCTTTTTTTAGATATCATTTACAAAGACTTAATTCTAGTTCATTACCAAACGAACTATTTTTCTGGAGAAACCGAAAGGTTTGAGGCTCTAAAACAATCTAACCTGAGCCCAGTAAGCAGTTAAGAGTGGTAGTGAGATGCCCCTAAGTTCAAAGTTAAACTCATTCGAGCCATTAAGCTCATAGGGCCTGTGCTTACTCCCGGTTTCCTTAATTGGCGTAAACAGATAACATAAAATAACAAGATGACGGACTAAGAAGGGTTAGTCTTCCTGTAAAAATCCCAAACTAACACCACCACCACAAACATAATAATAATCAAAGATGCCTAAAGTTAGTAAAGAACTTATCGATGTTGACTTTGAAATATGAACATTATTACAGCTAACTACCCACTAAGGCAAACCATTCCACTCATTAACAACTCTTTGCGAAAAACCAAAACGTCGAATATCTATCCGTGAGAATTCTTTGGTCAACTTCAAATTGGTACCACGTGTCACATGAGGATTAGCTGAAACATGAAAAAAATAACAGGAAGTCAAAGTATGACTACCAGATAGGAATTAAAAAACCTGAATCATATTGCCACGTACTCTTCTCAACTCAAGCGTGGTCAAACCAAGAATTCGCAAACTAGATTCATAAGAGAGATTTCTTACTTCGGGTATAGGTCTAGTCGCTCTCGCTGAACCTGTTCTAAAATGAAGTAATCTTTCTCGTAAAAGGGACACCAAGCCTAATAGCATACTCAAAGTGAGGCCTGACTAAGTGCTTATACAAATTAAAACCAACCTCTCTACCAAGAAAACAAAAAAAGTCTTCTAATTAAACCAAGCATCCTATTTGCCCTTGCAGCTGCTAAAGCACACTGTTTAGAAGGCTTCAGATTGCTAGTAATGACAACACCTATCCCTTTCTTGATCAAAACAACCAAGATTTGAAGCATTCATGCAGTAATCAAAAGCCAAATTGCTCTGACCAAAATGAATAACTTTGCATTCATCAACATTGAATGACATCTGCCACGTTTGGACTAAGAAACTAACTTATCCAGATCAGTTTACAAAAGCGAAGAATCACTAGCATCATCAAAAATCTTGTACAGCTTAGTGTCATCAGCAAATGTACAAATACTGAAGCCAAGGGCAACATCAATATCATTAATGAAGATTAAAGATTAAGAAAGGAAGCGGACCCAACGCAGAACCATGAAAAACACCACTTGTAACCTTTTTCCATGGAGATACTTCACAATTAACAACAAGTCTTTGACGGTGATCTGTCAACTAACCAATAATTTATCCAACTGGCACACTTTCCTTCCACACCAAGCGGTTTTGTTTTCATCATGAGCCTGCCTAACGGAACCTTATAAAATGCATTTTGGAAGTCTAAATAGATGACATCCACATTATGACCAGAATCAACTATTTTAGTAAGATCATCAAGAAACTCCAATAAATTAGAACCACAAGACCTCTTAGGTAAGAACCCATGCTGGGACAAATTCAACAAACCATTGACCAGTAAATGATCTAGTACAACATCCTTAACAATGGACTCCGTGACCTTGCACACAACAAAAGAACAACTCACTGGCCTATAGTTACAGGGCAAACTGTTGTCACCCTTTTTTTTAAATAGGAGTGACATTTGTAATTCTCAAATCACTAGAAACAATACCGACATCAAAGCACTTTGAATAAATAATACTCAGGGGAACAGAAAAAAAAACATCAGTAGTAATATACCGCTATACAGACAGACCCCGACCAATCAGAAGCCAGCATTGGTATCACTCAATAGCTTATTTGCATATATTTGATACTGGCTTCTGATTGGTCAGGGTCTGTATAGTGACCACTGAGATTTCCCAGGTCATCAGATTGCCGTCACAAGATATTTTCGACAACGGAGCTTCTGTTTAGTTGGGGTCTGTATAGTGACCTCTGAATTTTGTTCCTCTGGGTCATTAGATTGCCATCACGGAATAGTCTTGACTGTTCCATAAAGTCCTATTAACGAGGTGTATATCTTTTCGTAACTGGGTGTGTCATGTAATTTTAGGGTAAAAGTACCTGCCCCAAACAACGCAGGATACCGTAGGAGGCAAGCCATGGTAGCTCTTTTCCATGTTATATGTTGGTGTTAGGTGACACTTCAATACACTCATCGGTGTCGACCCACTGGATCCGGGCGGTGATTTTGTCGTTAAACTACATATTTCACTTCTTTCGATTTGTCCATCAAGAGTTTGTAGAACTTTTCCAGGGTGTTGACAAACTCTGTTTTGGTGAGTGTGTTGCGTTGACCAAACTTTTCCCCAAAAGGAATTCAACATCAGCTCAGCCAAGTCACGCTTTCCCTCGTTTTTTTCGATGTTTTGTGGGTTGAGTCGGATACCTTTGCGAGCTTCGTAATCATTGATGTACTGGAAACGTTGCTTTTCGTTATTGCATCCTGGAGGCCAACCGCTAGCTTCTTGTTTTATTTTTTAGGAACGTGTCGATATAAACCGTGAACAAAGCTACTTCTCCGATTGAGGGGTCGTAACGTACCGTTTGGTTAAAATGCCACACTTCTTCGACATGTATAACGCGATACCTAATCTCTACAGCTTCCTGCAACTCACAACTCATCCAAGTCCCATGGGGAGCGCGTTGATTTTCGTGGTGTTTGCATGGTTTTTTGGCTGGTGTTTCTGCGCAGGTGGCACATAGTGAGAACAAGAGTTTTCCTTGACATCGATACGGGAGTACGGGATAGTACAGGCCACGAGGTGGCAAAACGGTGCATTTGATGAGTCTTTTATAATCACTCACATCGGTCGTGTTCGGGGTCTTGATGATAGTAGGATGGCCGATAGGATACTTGCAGTATTTGTTGACCCAAGAGTAGAGTGAGCAGACATCGATGTATTTAATTTTTTTATCGTCTCCAACGACATGGTGCAGTTTAATGGCATTGGTACGTCCTCCGAAAAAAGCGTCCCTTGGTTGGAGAGGTGATGTCAGTTTCAGGTTATCAATGAAGTTTTTCATCAACGGATTCCTCGCCTCATCTTGGAACTGGCATTCCCAGATCTCCACTAATTGCCAGCCTTGACGACGACCTTCGTTAACCAACCACTCTCGTCGTCGGTTGAGCTTGATGAGAACATCCTCGACGGTTGTTTTGATACCTGGCAGTTTCTGATCTCTTCTGGGTAGCAGATTTGACAACCATGCCACAAACAACCGTAGAACTCAAAGGCGGTTTTTGACGCTTCATCCCAGCCGTCTAATTGGAAGACCCTATGTGTTTTTCTCCTTCACGAGACCGAGCATGCTAAATGCGTCGACCGTCTCGGTGCTCCAACCATTTCAACTATTGGAGAGCTTTGACGGATTGGGTGTCATTATCGTAACCACGACGAGGAACCAGAGCGATCGTATTAGGGCGTAGAAATTTTCGTCGAAACAGCCGCATATAGGCCATGGAGATAGTAATGCATTTTTCGAAGGGATCCTCTCCGGTGGTCTCCAAAAACTCTTTTCTGAATCTCAAACATTACCGACGAAGCAGTTCTACGTCGCTGCTACAGTACTCGTACATTTCTCAAGCCATGTCAAAAATCTTGGTCTTCTGCTCCTCATACCAGACGAGAAAATCTTTGTGTTGAGCATGTTTCATGTGATCGGGATTATAGGTATCAACTGCAGGCCATGGACCGACGTAATTTTCATTAGCTCTGGTGTTAAAAAGGTACGGAAAATACCCCCTTTTCATCTCTGTCAATCTGAACGTCTTGGAAAATGATGAGGGCGGAGCAGGAATGAAGTTGCACGAGTCTATGATCCACAAGGTTGTGACATCTTTCTTTTTCTTATTTCTGGCCGTTTTCTTTCAAGTCTATACTCATCAGTTTGGATCCGTTCATTACGACATTGGGGCACATTCCGATGTTGTTCATATGGTCCAATATGAAATAGCCATCGTATCCTTTCATGTTGTGTGCAATAGCCGCGGCTCCTTTGTTCTCTGGAGAAATAACCATTGACAAAAGTTGTTTGAGTATTTCTTCCTGAGAAGAGGTGTTCTCGCGCGCCACATGTCTCACAACCTTGACGGATATCATTGTCGTAGATGCAGGTCAAACAAATACGATGCGCCACACAGTAGTTCGGCACGTGAAGGTAAGCACCGTTGTCGAGCTTGTCTTCTTAAATGCATTCAAAATCGAAGAAGATGTATTTAGAAGGAATGGTCTCTTCTATCTCCTCCTCTACCTCGTCTTACAGACCGAGAATAGCTTGAGCCTCTTCGTCATCGATGTCAACGTGTCCTCCTGTTTCCCCAATATCCTCAATTATTTGCATGTAGCAAAGATGGTCGTTTGCTTGGTCACTTTCGCAGTTTCTACAGTACCTTTCCCCACATCGTTGTTAATCCTTAACAGTGGTACCACAAGTAGGGCAACGACGGATACCTTGACAGATCGTACGTGGAGGAGTTTTGGTCTTGACTTGAATCCTGGTTTAGCCCTTTTTCGGAATCTTCTTATGGTTTGCAAAACAAGTCGGGTTCTTGAACAATCGGTCACAACTGTTGCAATACATCCATTAAGTCAATTGGCATTCCTCCTTCTCTGCACTGAAACAGCACTCGCAGACGTTACGGCAACGATGTTGGTCAAAGTGGTCATACCCTTTCAGGCAGCGATCGCAAAAGTTGACCACATCCAATAAGCCTGGTAGCGAAGTAACAACGTCAAAATGAGCGTCGTGGTGGAGTAGGTAAAGCTGTTTCTCACAAGGAGGCCCTCGGAACACAAACAAATCGTGGGAATTCGTCGTTAGGACGTTCACTTGGTAGTCGGGTAACACGGCTTGGAATTGGTTGACTTCGTCCAACTCACAAGGCCCAAGCGCCAAGCCGGCTCTTTCGTGTAACTCTTTCGCTAAATGTTGTTGGTCACATTTACCTTGCAGAATATTGTTCCAGTGTGATCGGTCTCTTTGTCGATGCGAGCTTTGGTGGTCACGAGGACTCGGGCTAAACAGAGGTGGTCTTTGTTCGTAATGCGGATAATGGATCGTTTTCTTTGAGTCCATTCTTTCATGGTACTGCGTCCGCTTACTTGGGGCATTTTGATGTGGAGGACTCGGATTTTAACATTTCCGTCAAGTACGAAAGCGGTCTTGGATTGTAGTACTCGGGCGATCGCGGATAGAATACTTTTAACACTTACTTGGTCTCTCCGCATAAGTTGAATCCATATCGGAACGTCTAACGCCGGTGCGTGAATTTCAAAACCCATACAATCTTGTGCTAGCTGCAAAGCCTTGGACCAGTCGTTCGATCATACTTTCGAAAATGGCGTGTAAGGCAGTGACGACATCTCGCTCTCTAATGACCTTGGGCAATTCTCTACCCGTGAGAATCACATGTTCGTTGGCTTCAGAATGGTACCTTGGAATCTGACGCCCTCGAGTCTCGGCGATGTGATAGCAGTTCTCGGCAGTGACTTCCTTGTCCCCCTCTTCGTTGCCTTCTACGTCCATATTCTCCAACTTGTTCTGTTTTCCTCTGACCCCCTCTCAATTTTCAATGTTGCCACCCATTCCTACTTGCTCTCCAACCTTGTACTGTTGTAGCAAGTGGTTGACAAATTGGCCGAATTCCTGAGAGAAATCAATACCACCTAGACCTAGCCTTTTCACTGAGTGTTCTCATTTTTGGATGGCGGAGTGATACATTATTCGTTCCGTGCTACCCATACAGTACATAGGCCTCCATTGAAAAATCCATTTTCAATTGAGCCAGTGGAGTATTAAAAAAAAAAAAAAATTGAAGGGGGCGGGGAAAGATTTGATCATTTGTCTCAACTAACCTGAGTACAAAAATGTATGAATCTCTATGGTCCAAAAAATATTTGTAAAGGGCCCGGAGGGGAAAGGAGGGGGAGGTTGTAAAAATTATTGGTAAAATTTGACAACGTGTTTCTAAAATTGAAGAAAAATTCCCGAAATAAAAGAAATTGCACGAAAATTGTAGCAATTTTCACGAAAATGAAAAAAAAACTCATCGAAAATTGAAGAATTGTTCCCGAAAATAAAGGAAATTGAATGAGGTTTTACGAAAATTGAAAACTTTTGTAAAAAAAAGCTATATGGAATCTTAATCTTATAGACCTTTATCATTGGGGGGAGAAGGGGATAAAATGGTGTTTATCCCCCTCGAAAATGATTGGGGGCACACGCCCCTCGCCCCGCCTCGATCCTACACACCTGAATGGAGCCTTCAGGCCCAAAAGCATGTGCTAATGGAATAACATGGACCTTGGTTTCTTGAATAGATTCCAGCTCGATTGGTGTCCTTCTGGATCGCTATTACAAAAAAAAAAAGCATATCTTTATTTGGAATAGACTTAATTTCTTCTGTTATTTTAGATCCTCCTTGAACACAACTAGGAACTTTGAGCTTGCTTTGTTTTAATATCAAATTTCAAACAAAACAGATTGACCTGCCCTTCTGGCGATCGCCTGCATACCCAGTCCGCTCCTGGTATTTGTCATACGCCTAATAATACAAATATAGATCATCAATAGCTTGATATCGTCTTGTAAATTTTAATTTCTATTAAAGTCGATTTAGCGAATCGGGTGGCGAACCTGCCGACCAAAGGTTTGATCTGTTTCCCTGTTGGGACCTAGCTTATTTTCGGGAGAAGACCTTCGTCCAATTTTCAGTTTTAATTTCAATTATAATTATGATTTGCTCAATCCAAGATAGAAAATGCTTTTAAAATTTTCGGAAACTTTAATTTGGGATTTGACCTATGGTAAGTGCTTCGACCCCGTCTCATTGAACCGTCTGATTGATGATTATTCGATCATCATGCCATATTACAGGTCATATACTGTTGAATGACATCTTCAAAACTTTCTGAGGAAACGTAAATAAACTTTGTTTTGGAAAGTCAAGATTCTTACGGATAACATTAATGGACATAGTCATACGTTACTGACAAATTTAACAGAGCAAGTTAATACGAGTAACTGTCATAGTAAGCCACAAACATGTGTGCTTTTTTTGTAAGGAATTAATTAAGTTTGGAATATACTTTTAGAGGCTATGAGCTTCCTGATGTGTCTGTTATTGTTGTGTGTACGTACGTAAATTTCGCTTCTGATCTTCTAAGTCAATTGAAGGAGCACTAGATCGATATTAAGGGCGCTTGTTTTTGATAATTTATATTATTCACAAAAGATCTATAAACTTCATGCTTTCATAACCCACAGACGACATAAGGGCAAATTTGCCTTAAATATTCATATTAAGCAAAAAATTGTTATACCGTTGCGTGCTAGATAAGCATTTCATTTTTGAAGGACCCCCTAAAAATAAGCCCTCACTTTTCGGTCTAGTGCCCTTATTTACCAGTGAATACGCCGCGGGCCGCGATACACCACGGGCCATGTGAATACCTATATTAATGATACCTACGATGCTTCCTGGATGAAAGGTTAGTAGCCTGAGATTCCAGACCTAGAAGTGTCAAGCAATTCGTGACTCTCGGCCTTGAAGTGAAAGCGAAAAGCCCGATTACACCAGTGCTTATCCAGCCTGTTCTTAAACAAATTGAGATTGCATGCTTCCACAACCTCCTTAGGTAAATTATTCCATAACTTGCAAATCCAAATGGAGAAAGAAATTATGTCGAACGCTGGTGAATGAATGTGATTGAAGCATTTTCCTATTTCGAGAACCTCTTGTTCTAGAATTTTTACGAATAGGTAATAAATTTGCAACTCTTCTATCATATATAAGTGAGACCATCTTAAAGTATACTTCCCGCCAGTGCACCATAACTGGTTATCAAAGGCCGTGGACATTGACTTGGTTGTCGATGTTATGTCTGTCCGTACGTCGTACCTGTGTTCTCGTCCGGGTCGTATTAAGCGTTTCGTGATAGCATTTGTACTGTCATAACCGAATACGCAGGCGACGACCCCGTCATTGTAATTGTGTGTTCAACTCTCTCTCTCTCAAGTATACTTCAATCATATCACCAGTGCCGGATTTACGCATAAGCTAACTAAGCTACAGCTTAGGGCCTCGCCTAATTGAGGGGCCTCAAAATAAATTATGTAAAATATACATCAAATACAATATAAAAAACCTATGTCTCATCTAACTGAGTCTGTTATAATAACTTGATAAAAATGTAAATAACATATTTTATCTAAATGTCATTAAGTGTCATTAAATAAGTCTTAAAAATTGGGTAATTAAAGCCAGGAAATGCGCTAGATTGCATTAGAATCGACCAAATTACGATAGCTTCCAGGGGCCCTAGGCGGGCCCCTGGACCCCACGCCTACAACGCAAAGCGTTACCTACATCGAGGCCTCTTCATAATTCCAAGCTTAGGGCCTCCATAGGTCTAAATCCGGCACTGCATATCACCTATTGCTCTATATGTTGGTAGTTTCAGATTATTAAGCTTGTCAGGACTAGGCAAATTACGCAAATGTGGGATAAGTTTGGTGGCTCTCCTTTGAACATTTTTGATCTTCTCAATGTTCTTTTTCTTTGATGGGAGCCAGTATCTTTTATTTTTTACTCATACTTTTTACGCTCGGTTGGCATACATGTCCTCTTAAAGGCTTTTTGCCGACTTAACCGATTCAGATTCAGATTCAGTCACAGTTTGAAAATTACAGGTGGGGTCTTACAAATGCCTTGTAGAGTTGGACTAAAGAATACACCGCGAGCCAACCTTCTCGGCTTCCGTAATTTAGTTTACAGTGTACATGCAGATCGATCAGCGCTGGCTAGCTAGGTAGCTCTCATATTCATAATATAATGGTGCAGATATCCAGGTCTTAACTCGCACTAGACAACAACGCATGCATATTCACGTGTTCGCCTTTGTACGTAAATTAATATGTAGGCCTAGTCTACGTTACGATATTATGTATCTTAATGTTTTTGCGTGTTGATGTATAAAGCTGAAATAAACTGTTGTCATTGTCATGTTGAAAGTGCAGACATTTGCAATCCGATTTCTTAAATAACGCTGCAGTAACGTATTATTTATTTGCCTAGGCCTACGTGTCATAAACATGAGCGCAAGGAAATCATTTAATTTATTTCATTCTTCTTTCAAAACAGTTACAAACACAAGTGTTTTACTAAGGAATAACCGAGTTATGAATACTACGGCGAATCGGCCGTTGATCGAAAAACCTTTCGCGGCATTTCCGCTTCCAGAAATCAGTAGGCCTACGACAATGGATGACGACGATGTTGATTTTGATACAAAGAGAAAGGCATTCCAATGGTGTCGCGAGTATTTAGGCGGTCCCTGGCTTGACGTGGATTTAAAAGACTTTCAGATAAGGAATTTGAGGTAAGTCGCACTCGCATTAGGCCTATCATTTAGCCTAAACAAACTCTTGGTTTTAACGAAAACAGGATATGTTATAGTTTCTGTCGGATCTGTAGACTTTACTACTTTAGTTTAATTCTGTGTGGGTGTCATTTACCTACCAAAAGTGTTTTTTTTTGTTCATCCTCAATATTCGGTAATTCCACCTAACAGAACATAACAAGAGGACGGGTTAAGAAGTGTGAATCACCCCATAAAATGCCCAAACTATTGACAGTAACACAACCACCACAAATTCAATTCAATTCAATTTCAATTTATTTTTCCATCTTCTCATAATATTTACATAACAACAAAACGGTGAAGACAATACAATGCAACGAAAATAAGTAATAAATTATATAAAAAATATAATGAAAATTACAGAGAGAAAATGGTGGAAGGGCTTGGAAGCCGTAGCTTGTACAAGAAGCCCACCAGAATAAATATAACATGTAAAAAGGATATAGCATGATAATAAACCCCCTTCTCTGAAGGTCTGTAATTTTATAAAGGACTCCAACGGTTTTTGAGATAGTAGTTTTAATCTTAAAGATTTGAGAAGACCATTTAAGAGCATGGTCAATGAATAAACCTAAAAATTTTATAACCTCAACACGCTTTAACTGTGAGTTGCCAATAAATATATCAATGTTCTTGATACTTTTGTGGTTTGGGTGAAAGATCATAAAGTGGGTTTTGCTGATATAAAAGATAATTTATTTACTTGACACCAGGTAGAGACTTTGGCTAATTCAGAATTGATAGTAAATGCAGCATGCTGTATATCTTTGTGCCTATACAGTATACTGGTGTCATCTGCGAAAAGTGTAAAATACAAGGAGTTTGAACAATTTATAATATCATTTATATACAAGGAGAAAAGCAGTGGACCTAAAATTGACCCTTGTGGTACTCCACATGTAATATTACTGAAAAAGAATAATGATTATCAATATGTACCAATTGACGTCTGTCAGATAGATAATTAACAAACCAATTAAATGCAACCCCTCTTATGCCATAATGATACAGTTTGCTGAAGAGAATTCCATGGTTAACAGTATCAAAGGCTTTAGATAAATCTAAAAATACACCCAACGAATATTCCTTATTGTTAAACCCATTAATAATATAGTGTGATACATCTAAAGCTGCCATTGCTGTGGAACGTCCCTTACGAAAACCATATTGCCTATCAGTAATTATGTTGTTCTTGTCTAAAAAACTTACAGTATGGTTATATATTATACGTTCTAAAAGTTTAGATAAAGATGAAAGAACTGAGATAGGTCTGTAATTGTTAATTGATAGCTTATCACCACTTTTGAAAATTGGAGTAACTTTAGCATCTTTAGTACGAGTTGGAACAACACCAGTAGATATTGATAAATTAAAGATATACGTAAGAGGAGCAGCTATAATAAAACGATTAACTTAGAGAAACTGAACAGAAATATTATCAAGACCACAAGTACCTTTTTTTAATTTCATTATTAAATCAATGATTTCAGAGGAGTTGGTTGGTGAGAGAAATAGAGATGATGGGGTACTGTCAGTTAGAAAATCAGTAAATTTTGAGTGACAAGTTGGAATAGAACTTGCAAGGTTGTTGCCTATATTAGTAAAAAAGTCATTAAATTTCTCAGCCATATCAAATTGATTTGTAATTAACAAATCATTATCTTTAATCTTATCAATTGGAGTATTGATTGAAGCACGACCAAGAATTTTATTAATCGTAGCCCATGTTTTCTTTAAGTTATTTTTATTGTCATTAAAACAATTTTCATAATACATCTTCTTGGCTGGCTAATCTGATGATTTTAGTCAGTTTATTTTTGTAAAGAGTATATTTACTTTTATTGGTACTGGAAGGATGAAGAAGGTACTTTTTATATAATTTATTCTTTTTTTGAAATGGAAGTTAAAATACTAGATGTTATCCAAGGTGAGCGATCGTACTGGATTTCCTTTTAAACTGCTTAACTACACAGTGCTTAGAAATTATATTGTTAACATTATCAACAAAAAAGTTATATGCAATATCAACATCTCTGAGATTGTATAATGCGTTCCAATCAAAAGAAGAAAGTTCTAAAGTTACGTTACGTAGAGAATTTTCACTGAATCTCTTGTTGTAAAAAAAGTTATTGGAACATGGTAATGAATGTGTGTTAAAATCCCTACAACAATAAACTGGCAAGTGATCACTTATGTCTGATAATAGAATCCCTGACTTTAAATTAACAAAAGTATCATTGCAAAAAATGTTGTCAATGAGTGACGCTGAATGTGGAGTAATTCTAGTTGGTTTTGTAATAAGTGGAAAATAAGAATGGGAATACATTAGATCTAAGAAACTGGATACATTAGATTCATGCTCACTTTTCAACAAGTCAATATTAAAATCACCACAGATATAACAAGTCTTGCTGACAACACTTAAATTATTCATTAGTCACAAAGAAAAAAGGTCCAAGTTGTTAAGCCCAATGTCACTTTGGGCAGTATGGTATGGATGTTTTATTTACCTATCAATTCACTTGGCTGGTGCTAGCTTATGTCACATCCGGGAGATGACATTTTCTGGAGTGAAAACAAACCTTTGCGCATGTCCCACATGGCATCCCTCCCTGTGTCCCACATGGCATCGCTCCCTGTGTCCCACATGGCATCTCTCTGTGTGTCCCACATGGCATCTCTCCCTGTGTCCCACATGGCATCTCTCCCTGTGTCCCACATGGCATCTCTCCCTGTGTCCCACATGGCATCTCTCCCTATGTTCCCCATAGCATCCCACCATATGATACATGTGAGCAAGTCGGTATGCGTTTACGGTGTGCGGTACTTACATTTGTTTTTACTCCAATGTGGGGTGAATGCACGTGGTTGCTATGTGGTCTGATGACCTCGGGTCACGTTTCCAACCAAGTGAATTGAATGTCCCTAGAGGCATCGCCAGAGATTTTTGTTTGGGGAGGGGATTGGGCACAGCACTTTAGAGGAGGAAATTGGAGGGGGCACTATAAAAGTGCTGCCTTTTGGCGCCATTGTGCATGCACATATAGACATGTAGTCCAAGGGCCCGCTTAAGGGCCCCTAGTAGAAGTTCCTTTTTTTTTTTTTTCTGGAAGATCTGCATATTTCCTGTTTTTGATACCCCAAAATGGCTTAAAATTAAACACAGTAATTCTAAATTTAAACTTGAAGTCTTATTACCCATCTTAGAATAGGTCACACTCACCTCACTCACTCCCACCTCCTTGTTGGCTCCTTTCAAACCCTCTACAACAATTGCCATTGCACCCTCACAGTCCATCACATTCTCCTTGCTTGCCCCCTGTACAACCTTCCCAGAGCTTTCCTCGCTCCCCACAACTCAATTGCCAAGTTCTTCCAAAAAAAACCTCCGGATAAGATTATCTCCTACCTTCATCATGCTTTCCTCTATAACCATATTTAGTCCTCTCCCATCCCCCTCTCTCTACTTTGTTTTTTTTCACCCATGCACCTCCTCTCTCGATCCCAGCTTTCTGACTTTTAGTTCTTGTATTTCTCTTAATCTCCCCCTGTTTTCTTTCTTTCCTACCTCTTGAATGATCTAACCTCTTAGGTACAATTTGACCCTCATTGTCATGGTGCAGTTAAGCCCTTATCAAACCAACAAACAAACATAAAATTGAAGAAAGGAAGAAATTTTTACATTCAAACATTAAATCAACTCAGAAAAACATTTTGGTTACCGTTTCTAATTGGGCAGTAAAGCAATTTTCCCTGAAAATTGAGGTAATGCGAGCCCAAAATAAAAAAACTGAGGAAGCTCTGCAGAATTTTTGCTTTTGATGTCCCAAAATGGATTCAAATCAAACAGAGAAAATCAAAACTTAAATTTATGAAACGAAGAAACTTTAGATCCTATCAACTCCATTTCTAAAACAATAAACAGTCAGGAAATAATTTCCCTCGAAAGTTGAGACAATTCAGGCAATAAACCAAGGGTCCAGGGTCGAAGCCCCGGAAGCTCTGAAGATTTCATGGTTTTGATGACCCAAATTGGCTGCAAAATCTGTAAAACATTGACCAAAATTTTGATTTTTCTTTTATTAATTCAAACAGAACGTTAAATATCTAACTAGTAGGACATGAATTTGAGGATGGTATAGGAAAAAGGTCAGGTAATGTTTGAAGTTGGGAAGTCATCTGTGAAAATTTTGATGCCGGTTTTTCATTTAGGGGGTACACGGAGGGGGCACAGCAAAAATTTTGGGGCATGTGCCCCCCCCATACAGCATTCTACAAATTGCCCAAAAATAGTAATCCAAATATCCTCTATAAATATAAAGCAATAACAGGCTCCCTAAAATCAAAATAGAAACACGAAAGTTCAATAAACTTTTGCTAAAACAATTGGCATGGCAAAGGCAGGTCAAGTTCTCCACGTACAGCATGCGGTATGTCCTGTACAAATACGATACTGTATGTGTACATGAAACGGATATTGGACCCGTTACGTGTGGTGCATTAACACACCAGAACAGACCTTGTCAAGAAACAGTGACTGGATATAAATATATATGAGATTTTGTACGCGAAATATGATTGGTTGAAAGGAGCAAGCCTCACTAGCAAAACAGCATGCATTGTGCACATGTTCAACCAGCTTTGGTGGCCTGGATCATATATCTGTATGTAGCCATGTCAAATAATTCATTCAGTCATTATTTTATTGACCTGCCTATTTAAGAGATTTATGGTACATTTCTCTGCATGAATAATTGTAAAACAGAAATGTCCTTAAAATGCTCTTTGCAAAACCAAAATAATTACCCTCCACATTATTCATTAAACCACAGGTTTTGGGAAGGAGAACTGTATCTCTTGTTGATGACTTTCTGTGGTCGGTACAGTTTGTATCTGGGTATTTTCACAAAAGATCGAAAGGAATTTTAGAAAGAGGTTGTCTGATTTAAGTAAGATAATTATCCAAATTCACTCCAATCAGTGCTATTCTTTTCATTTTACTATTTCTTTATATTGTAACTTTTCTTTCCTTTAAGTGAAGTGTTTCTTTTATGTTTGTAAATAAAGGTTTTTTTAATTCACATGGATGCCCACTTATTGCATAATAAACAGGTTCATGGTGAAATGGGTTAGTTCCATGTCAATGCCTCTGCATAATTTGTGATTTATCTACCCCTAATGGTCATTCACAAGTGTGCTTGAAAATGGTCATTCACAAGTGTGCTTGAAAATGGTCATTCACAAGTGTGCTTAAAAATAACAATTCATCTTGATTTTGTGGTAAGGATTTTTGTGGTAAAGGGCTAATGGATTGAATGATAGATGAAGCTTTTAACTGGACCCTGTCTGTCTGGTGAACAAGTTGAATGAGATGAGGGAAGGGTCAAATATGGGACAAAATAGTCCAAGTAACTTTAAATATTCATTAGTACTCCTAGGTGGGTTATACCAAATATGGAAGAAATATGTGATGTACTGGGATGGGTGCATACATTAACTATGGTGGGACTCATCCATAAAGGTTTGGGTGTGATTGACCAATATAAATTGAGGAAAGTTTTATGTATTGGAGTAGTAACACTTAATTATTATGCGGGGAGTGGAATAAACATATTATGGGATGGAATGGTGATGTGGTAAAAGTTTTATTGTAACAACGAAGAGATTGATTTTCGGGCTGGTAGCAACAGGATGGAAAGTTAACTTGAAGAGAGTTTTTAATTCTACTGATCTAATTTTACAGTTTGAGTTTTCTTTAAAAGAAATGAGTTTACCTCCATTGGTTGGATAAACTAATTTGAAGGAGTGACTCTACAAGAGAATATTTTGAGGAAAGAAGAGATTACAGCAGTCCAGTCCTTTAACTAAATACTTAAATTTATCTTGCGGAGCCCAATGCCGTAACAACTTTGTTTTGATGCCGTTGCCATATTTAACAAGGAAAATGTTCTATGGATATTCAAAACGCGTTACCTGATTCACAACCAACCTAAGTGCATTTCAGTGAAATAATTACAGTGAAATCTAATAAATATAAGCAAGGAGCGCTCTTCATTGTTCTTTGGACATGTATATCCATCATTCTTCGGAACGACTATAAGTGAACTCTTTTATTGTAAACACCCCATCATCTGGACCCCAAGAGGAAGAGGAAGGGACTATAAGTGAACTCTTTTATTGTAAACACCCCATCATCTGGACCCCAGGAAGAAGAAGCGCCACCCCACGATGTCGCTGAGGTACCATTAGGAAATTTTAGAGTATTTAAGGGCCCATTAAATTTTTATTAAAGTAAAGTAAAATTTATAAAGAGCTTGCTGTATGTATGTAGTAATATAATTAGTGACCCCCACATATTCTTGTAAACTTGATTTCTTTCGGTTTGAGCATCAATTTATTTTTATGCCATTAGATCCTCATTATAAAAAATCCCACGATCCACCTGGTAAGGGGCAGTCAATCCTTGTCCCCAACTCTATAACGAGCCGTTCCCTTAATTTGAGACCACAGAGGTCATGGGCCGGTACAACCGTTACATGTACATTATATATTTTGTGTGTGTGCGATATGTTTATGTCTTATGTATGGGGGCGTGTATGATGTTGTTATGGCGAGGTATAAGAACATTTTGTAACATAATGAAATATTTTGGTTTTTAAATAAATGGAATAAAAGTCTGATTGAAGTTATTTTCTTTGCATTTCCATCAGTTATAGTGTATATGTATAATCTGTGTAATGATTTAGGTTTAAAAAAAAAATCACTCTATTAGGTTGGATTAATTTGTGGTTGCCCGGCTGGCATACTAACTTGCCTGGACATAAATATTAGTTTCCCCGTGCATCCAGACAGGTGATTTATCAAAGGCTGCCCCCATGCCCCCACCCCCCCTCCCTTTAACGATGCCACTGAATGTCCCACCCCTATACCCCCTGCACGGTGAGTTAAAGGTTGGTCATTGCAAAATAAAGTGTGACCCACATGTGAGTCATTTCATTTAGGATGTCACTCATAAATGTGACTGGGGTGAGTCATTTTACCAAAGATGTCAGTCATTTCAATGACATGGGTGGGTCAATATGGGTCATTTGCTAAATCTGTTACATGTGATTAAATGTACAATTTGTGAAGACCAATGATAATACCCTTAAAGATTATATTGCTTTTTGGTGAGCATACGAAGCATAATGCGAACCTATGTAATGGTGATTTCCGTCCATCCAGCTGTCTGTCCGGCCGTCCACAGTTTTCCTGAGATTTCCTCAGAAAAAGTTAAAGTTTCTTCAGATATCCTTACGGAAGGTTAGAATTTCTCTACAAAATGTTAACAATTTTTCAGAGACACTTAAAACAGTTTCCTAAAAAAGACTACAAAACATTTGATATTTCCTTAGAAAATAACTGTAAAATGATATAATTTTCCAATATTCTTCAGAGATCCTAAAGCGTCTCTCTCGTAGCACTAGAGATTTAAAATCCTCAAAATTCTTCAAAATATTTGGGCACCAACTGTTGTCTCAGGCATGATTATTAAACTCCACCTTTATTATTGTGGGCATTTGCATGAACTTGCTACAGTACTGTATATAAACTGACCAGACTTGTTTATTTAGTATGCTCAGTCAGAGATTGTGATTGGATGTGACAGCATATGGAAATAGGGAGGGATGCCATGTGGGACATGGATGGGGGCCATGCGGGACATATGATATAATATATACCATGTGGTATACACTAAGGGCTATATCAGGCATAGTTATTTGACTGCCTTTTTTTCTTATTCAACAGTTCATTTGCATACAAGTTATTTGAACTGACACTTTCATGCTCAATCAGGGACTGTGATGAGACTTCTTATGGAGCCTATGGAATGTCACGTAGAACATGGGGTGGGATGCCATGGGGTGGGATGCCATGTGGGAAATGGGGTGGGATGCCATGTGGGACATGAGGTGGGGTGCCATGTGGGACGTGGGGTGGGATGCAACGAGTAACACAGAGTGTAATATAGGTTGGGATGCCATGTGTGACATAGGGTAGGAGGCTATGTGGGACATAGGGTAGGGGGACATGGGATGTGATGCCATGTGGGACATAAAGTAGGATGTCATTGGGACATGGTGCAATGCCATGGGGGATATAGGGAGAGATGCTACAGTATGTGGGACACAGGGAGGGATGCCATGTGGGACATAGGGAGGGATGTCATGTGGGACATAGGGAGGGATGTCATGGGTACGTATGGTTGGATTATTGTGGGACATACATGTAGAATGGGATCCATGTGGGACATAGGGTGGGATGCCATTTGCGTCATAGGGTGGGATGCCATGTGGGACATGGTGGAATGCCATGTGCGCCATATGGTGGAATGCCATGGGAGACATTCTGTATGGTAGAATGCCATGTGGGAGATATTGTGGAATGCCATGTGGGACAAGGCATGGGATGTCATGTGAGACATGAGGTGGGATGTCATTTGGCACATGGGATGGGATCCATGTGTGACATAGGGCAGGATGCCATGTGGGTCATAGTGTGGGATGCCATGTGGTACATATGGTGGAATGCCACATGGGACAAGGAATGGGATGGGATGTCATGTGGAACATGGGGTGGGATGCCATGTGGGAGATATGGTGGAATACCATGTGGGACAAGGGATGGGATGGGATGTCATATGGGACATGGGGTGGGATACCATGTGGGGCATGGGATGCCATGTGAGACATGGGATGCCATGTGAGACTTACAGTAGTGTGAGATGCTATTTTCATAATTGGCCTCATCATATGATATGGGTATCAATTTGCATGGGCATGCGAACCATGACGGTATTTACCATTCTAGTTTAAGGTTTTGACTCAAAATGTATCTCTTCCCAAACTAATTTTACTTTTTACTCTGCAGAATTTATGCATGTGCCTGATAAATTTTGCAGGTTGGCAAAAACCATGACTTTATTCAGCAGAGTTGCTGTCTGATAAACTGGAATGCAACACCAGAAATACGAGTGGTTCGATTATTAAGATACTCATAGATGGTCCAAATTTTCCAGTGTTGTTTATATCACAACTAAATAAATTTAAACCAGTAGTTTCAATTGATCCTTTATCAATAAATGATCAGTACGTACGAGATGAACTTTATTCTGGTGTGTTTGTCATAGCCCAGTAGAGGAGATTCTAGAATACTGAGCTGCAGTCGTCTGTTCCTTCCATTAAATCAAAAATTGTATTATTCATTTTTGGTGCATCAATAAGTGCATCAATGTTAATGTGATGTCCGTCACTTTCGTGACTGCGGTGTGCGTCAATTATGCACTTGTCAGTTGTATGACTCAACCTAGTCAGATAACATCTGACTGTAGTATACGCTATAGCCACTAAATGGCTGCTATACACAGTCAGAAAATGCCATAAACCTTATAATGTTGAAAGTGCTGCATTGGCTTATCATAGAAGCATAGATGA
Organism: Chiridota heheva; assembly: GCA_020152595.1. NCBI lineage: Eukaryota > Metazoa > Echinodermata > Holothuroidea > Apodida > Chiridotidae > Chiridota > Chiridota heheva. The sequence goes on from JAIGNY010001057.1 coordinate 188,382, forward strand.
ATTTGGACTACGCGCTAGAAAAACTAAGCCTATCCACGCCAATCGCAGGTCAACTTTTGACAATGCTTTTTATCGTCATGAAACACTTTTTTGTGATACAAAATAAATAGATATATGCAATGATACTATATTGAGACGTTTACTTATGTTTTTTGCCTGAGTTTAATAAAGAAAACTGAAAAGTTGTGTTTTGTATAAGAGCCTTTACTACTGACTTAAGTTTCAAACAGCGCCTTGGATGGATGTATCTAATTAGTTGAAAAGTTGTTGAACAATAGAGCGATGGTGATGTCAATGTGCGCATAGCATTAAATCCAACAGTGCACGTATTCACTGACAAACATTTTCAAAATAGCAGTGCCAGTGCTCTCGGGTGATACGCACACTAATTGTATACACGTTTCCTAAAGTGAGGGATTTGCGAAGTAATCGTAATGTCATTCTTCCGTAATTTAGATGTTTTTACGTACAAAATGTTCATCATTTTATTTGTACATGTAACTTAGTTTGAAAGATACTTCAAAGTTTCAAGATGCTAATAAAATCTAAATCATAGCTTGTAAGTACTTTTGTCTCAGTTTTGAAAAGGATTTTCATTTCATGATTATGTTATTTGTTGTTGTCTGAGTGGTTTTCAACGTTACGAGTGTATTGTGTGTGGTCTCACTTAGTATGCAAGTATTGCATTGCATGTAGTGCCCTACTGACTGAGTGAGGTGTTTACATGTATCTCACTAGACTCACCTCACTACCCCTGGCAATGTCAGTCAAAGGTGAGTCATTGATATACTGTACAGTATGAAATAGTAACTCGCATGTGCATTATACCAAATCGTCTGTCAGCAGAGTGACTCTGGGATAGGTCAATTTACTTTGGACCCATTGACTTTGTACAGAGGTGGTGAGTGATTTGGGGTAAGTCATTTCACAAAGAATTGTTTGTCACCTGTACATGTTTTGTCCACCCACCTTGGTGCAATGACTCACCCACCTTGGTGCAATGACTCACCTTGTCTAGGGCTGTAGGAGGTGGGACATTCAATTGACTAATGCATTAAACATTTTCACATGTCATAAGTACATACGTTACCAGTGGGGCGTACTGATGGGAGGGATGGGGGGGAGGGGGGGGGGCTGCATCCCCCCAAATTTCCACACTAAAAATAGTGAACTGAAGCTTTTTAGTAGGCTATTGTTTATAATCTTCTTTTCTTAAAACAAATCTTGAATAAATGTTATGACACATAACCTTTTATTTATCTCAAATCAGGAGTCTCTCGAAGTCACACTTTCCTGGGCATAACAGGCAATTCCATGTAGGGGGCCTGAACTAACAAGCTGCTTTCAGATTTAGTTTTTTTTGTTTTTGTACGATTGACTGCACGTACAACTGTACGCTCATAGGTATACGACATATACCAAGCTTGAAGCTAAAATTCAATTACTGTACTTATAAAAGGCACGTCATAACCTTTTTTAACTGGAGGACAAATGTCCCTCCATTCCTTTTGATTGCCCCTATGAAAATATTCCTATAAAATAAAAATATATTAGGATAATAAATAATAAATTAAGATCATCAACTCAATAGTTAACATTGAGTAACAGACTCGGGGAAATCTACTTCAATTTTTGGGAAATTTCCTTATTTTGCGAATTTTTTCCTTCAAATTACCTAAATTTTCCTTCATTTTTGGAAATTTTGCTCTCTCTGGAAATTTCCTCTATTTTTTGGATATTTATCTTCAATTTTTTGAAAGTTTTTTTCAGTTTTTTGAAATTTCCTTCATTTTGTGGGAAATATGCTTTCATTTTTGGGAAATTTTCTTTCTTTTAGAGAAATTTCCTTTAAATTTCTTCAATTTTCCTTCATTTTGTGAAATTTACTTTAATTCTTAGGAAAATTCCTTCATTCTTGTGAAATTTTCTTCAATTTTTGGAAGTTTTTTTCAATTTTCAGGAATACCCTTCCTTGTTTGGGAATTTGTTTTCATTCTCTTGAAATTTTCTTCATTTTTGGAAAATTTTCTTCAAAATAATTTTCCCAAAATTTCCAATAATTTTACATTTTTTGGGAAAATTTCCAATAATTTTAAGGACTCTTTACAAATAGTTTTTGGACATAAGACCTGTATATTTTCTAGGTTTGTGGAGACGAAAATGTGCCCCTTCCCCATGTTAAATTATTAGATATCTTCCTATGGCGCTGACTTTATAAATTGTATAACACCTTGTCAGAAATTTCACCTCAGACTTCCCCCTCCCCCTCAAAAAAAAAAAAAAAAAAAAAAAAAAGAAATATGGCATTACGCCACTACACATTACCATATTTAAATTATATTATCCATCTGTATTTGCCACTACACTCAAGTCACAAGAAATGAATCAGCAGCTATGTGTGTATTAATTAGATCATAGCACAGTACACCAAATAATCTGAGCTTGTTGTCATCAAAATTTGGATGCATGCATTTATTATTACTGTACACAGGTTCATCTGCTAGTTCGACCCACTGCTACAGTAAGTGAACCAGGAGAATTTCTACAGTAGTCGGCCATGAAGAACTATGTAATTTATTGAGTGCTGAACAATCTTTATAAAGTGACTGGTGAATGTTTTTCAGTGTCCATTCCATTTGTTTTCTTCCATCTTTTCCATTTTTTCATTTTTGTTTCAGTTTTCTTATTTTGATGAAATACTGCATCCTCTCTCTTTGTCTCTTTAAAATTGCACTTAAGCTTTGACAGGTCCAGCAGAGGTTGGGGTGCAAGACAAGATGAGCCCAATGCTTTACGAATCCATATGACTGGCAGGCAACAACTCTTGTTATCAACAAAAACAAGTTTAAAGTTTATTTCTCCTGTTTTTGTCTGATGTTACAATTAACTTAGTGTGACCTTTAAAGATCGATTTTGCATACTGTAGCCTGTTCTTTAGAGTACTGCATATAAGGAAATGATGGAAGGCAGCAACTTTATGCATCAAAACAATACATGCTTTACCCGAATATAATTGATATGAACATGAATTATTCAAAAAGTACTGCAGATCATTTCAATGCATCTAGGAAGAAATTCAGCAAACTCGGAAGCTAAACAATAGTTTGTGGTGATGGAACTTGAAAAACTTGCTGGGCCAAGACTTGTGGATTGTGGTAGACCCAAATTATAACCACTTAATCCTAATTTTGTCCACGTCATTCATGCCATTTGAACAACTTAAGCAAAGTTTGACAAATTTATTACGATGACCAATATTAGATGCGACATAATTTGATTGTGCAGTGTAGAATCATTATTTGTTGAAGTTTAATTTGACCAGTATCATTTTACTGATACATCCGCTGGGTAATTGGGCGGAACAGTTGACGAATTAAGGTCCGTTGCGGAGTTCCCAAAATCAAGGAAACACATCACTGTTTTTAAGCATTGGTTCTATATTAGGGAAACATTGAATTTGAATGAATTTATCATCATTGTAAAAAAGTGAATAGCTACTGTAGATGATCTTTTACATTTGTCTTTTGGATTCTTTGTAACAATATTTTTTAATGTTCATGAAATTAATTGAATTTGAAATCGAGCTGGATATCAATTCAGACCTACTGTACCATGCTACTCCAGTGCAGCTTTACAATAAACAGGTATTACATAATACAATAGTGGAATAATAAGCATAGATTTATAGAGCATTTTGCAAAGGTCTCAAGTTCACAGCAATGCAAGAAGAAAACATCATGTGATGAATAAATGGGTTTTCAAGAGAGCAGAATCAGCAGGTGGCATGTATACTAGCAGGTACATGTAGAATATTCCAAAGAGAAAAAACAGAAGAGAAGAAGGTGCATACAAATAATGTATATCGGGTGTAGCCAGCCTTTTGCATTGTGCAATCACCAGAGAAAATATCTCAACCTTTTATGTTTTTTGTTATTATTATTGTTATTTTTGGGGGGGAGGGGAAGAGGGGGTTGCGGCATTCCCTAGCTATTTCCATGCCAGGGGTGTAGCCAGCCTTTTGGATTGAGGGAGGGACCTTTTGTACCTAATTTTGACCCTTATGACCCTCTATCTACACCCATGTATATACAGTACCAACTTTTTTGTAGGTGCTGCTGCACATCTATTATAATTTTGTCCTTTTTGCTTTCAGAGGTGGACTTTCCAATTTACTGTACTTGTGCTCTCTACCCAACAGTTTATATTCTGATTCAATTTGCAGTGCCTGGCTTCAGAACAGAAAGGTTTCTAGCTACCTTGCTGAACTTTCCTCATCTCCTTGACCATGCATTTCACTTCATCTCAACTATTTTCATGCAGCTTCTGGTAAAATTTGTTCTCATGATTGCTTAAACATGCTCTTGTTACAATGCTATCTGCTTCGACAAAGTCACTTAAATACTTGTCAGACCCCTAGCTTGATTTAAAAAGGGGCAGAGTGCTAGACTTGTTTAGGGGAACATTATTGTGCGCAAAGCGCTGCGTCTTTTCGACGTGGAGTCCAGGGGCCCCCTTCAGGCTCAGTCCCATGGTGAAGAAGCTCTGGGATTTTAGCTAAAATCATACTTTAGAATGAAACAATTTTGTTTGATTAGGACCATTGCATACTATGCTACCATTCTGTGTTCTGTATCCATGTAAGTTATTCATTTATGAGGTTAATTAAGATTATTAAGTTTAAAAATCAAAAAACTTTTATTTATTTTTCTCACGAGGGGCAGAGCGGACCCCCAGGGGGCAGAGTGGACCCCCATGTGACAGAGCGGACCCCCAGGGGGCAGAGCGGACCCCCAGGGGGCAGAGCGGACCCCCAGGGGGCAGAGCGGACCCCCAGGGGGCAGAGTGGACCCCCATGTGGCAGAGTGGACCCCCAGGGGGCAGATCGGACCCCCAGGGGCAGAGTGGACCCCAGGGGGCAGAGCAGACCTCCAGGGGGCAGAACGGACCCCAGGGGGCAGAGCGGACCCCCAGGGGCAGAGCGGACCCCCCAGGAGGCAGAGCGGACCCCCAGGGGGCAGAGCGGACCCCCAGGGTGACAGAGCGGACCCCCAGGGGGACAGGGCAGTCTGATGGAGGGGCAGGATGGGCCACCCCTGTAAAACAGCAAAGCTATGGGCCTGCTTGTAGTGGGGTTGCAATCTTTAGGAAGTGGTGATTTTAAAATGATCACTTGTTAAGACTTGAACTGAATATTCCTTTGAATTCATTTACTATACATGATAGAGAACTTAAAAAAACAAATTGGTGTAAACACCATGTTGATGTCTATTCATATGATAGAGAACTTAAAAAAAACAAATTGATGTAGAAACCATGTTGATGTCTATTCATATGATAGAGAACTTAAAGAAACAAATTGGTGTAGTAACCATGTTGATATCTATTCACATGATAGAGAACTTAAAGAAACAAATTGGTGTAAACACCATGTTGATGTCTATTCATATGATAGAGAACTTAAAGAAACAAATTGGTGTAAGCACCATGTTGATGTCTATTCATATGATAGAGAACTTAAAGAAACAAATTGGTGTAGTAACCATGTTGATATCTATTCACATGATAGAGAACTTAAAGAAACAAATTGGTGTAAACACCATGTTGATATCTATTCACATAATAAAGAACCTAATGAAACAAATCGGTGTAAAAACCATGTTGATATCTATTCACATGATGGAGAACTTAAAAAACAAATTGGTGTAAAAACCATGTTGATATCTATTTACATGACAGAGAACCTAAAGAAAGAAATTGGTGTAAACACCATGTTGATATCTATTCACATAATAGAGAACTTAATGAAACAAATCGGTGTAAAACCCTGTTGATATCTATTCACATGATAGAGAACTTAGAAAACAAATTGGTGTAAAAACCATGTTGATATCTATTTACATGACAGAGAACCTAAAGAAAGAAATTGGTGTAAAAACCATGTTGATATCTATTCACATAATAGAGAACTTTAAGAAACAAGTTGGTGTAAACACCATGTTGATATCTATTCACATGATGGAGAAATTAAAGAAAGAAATTGGTGTAAAAACCATGTTGATATCTATTCACATAATAGAGAACTTTAAGAAACAAATTGGTGTAAACACCATGTTGATATCTATTCACATGATAGAGAACTTAAAGAAACAAATTGGTGTAAAAACCATGTTGATATCTATTCACATGATAGAGAACTTAAAGAAACAAATTGGTGTAAACACCCTGTTGATATCTATTCACATAATAAAGAACTTAAAGGAACAAATTGGTATAAAACCATGTTGATATCTATTCACATGATAAAGAACTTAAAGTAACAAATTGGTGTAAAAACCCTGTTGATATCTATTCACATGATAAAGAACTTAAAGTAACAGATTGGTGTAAAACCCTGTTGATATCTTATCCCGTTTAGCAGTTACTACATTTCACCAGATGTCATGTAATGTAATAACTCCTAAACAGAATAAGACATTGTTTTTACACCCATTTGTTTCTTTGCTAGTCCTGTGTCATAAATGAACATTACCATGAATATACTGACGTCATGTAACGTGCTATGTGATATTGTTGAGAGCTTGTTCCTGTATTTCACTTCCTGACAATTTCTTACATAGTTCTTTGAAAATAAAATGGGCACAAAACATGCAATAAATTTACGTTTTTAGCATTTTCAGGTGAGGTTTGTGATTCTTTTGTGAATAAAAAGATCATGTAATGAACCTATTGGTTTTGTTAAGTCCCCTTTGCAATAAATGAGGGCACAATTAAAATGGGGCACTTATGTTTTCAACATAGTGAGATGGAAATGTGTCCAGCTTAATTCTGCCACCCATGCTCCTGAGCAGGGTTGGAAAAAAAAAGTCATTTGCCAATCATCTATACAACTTGGCGAAGAATAATTAGGTGTGGTGAGTACTGCAGTATATTATTCACCACAATTTCTTTGGTGAGCAGGTGAGTGATTATTCCAACCCTGCTGCTGAAGCCACTGAATGGATGGACATGTTGACACTGATACCAAAATAAGTTTGTCATATTAATGTTTTGATAGGGATTAAAGTAAGGGTGAACCGGCCTAATCTTCACCATGTGCCTATCCCCCATTTTCAGGGCGCAAGCCAATGAAAATATATGACTCACCTTGGACAGGACACTCTTCATCCCAGACTGAATTTGGGTTGACATTTCCTTTGACCTCAAGGTCACTCCAGTGATACAGAATTCTGATCAGCTGAGTTGATACTTGAATAGTGAAAGCTAAAATATTGGACTTTTTGTTTAAGATTCACATTGCATCATTTTCCATTCATGGCAGAAACCTTGTTTCATTTTCGTTGATTCCAGAGACCAATTGATTTAAGTATCTTTAGTCCAGGAAATTGATTGTTGGGTTTCTTTTCATAGTATAAATTCATTGTTCACCACATTCCATTGGAAAGTTTCCAATGTCTTGACAGACCATACCCTAAACATCCCCGCCCCTCGATTTCTGCCCTTCCCTTGTACCTAGGATTTCCATGTGGTCATGAAATCAGGAAAAGGTTGGGAAAATGAAAAAGGGGTTTTCCACGCCTGGAAAAACCTTAAATTCACTTATCAGGTCTGGAAAAATGCTCTTCAACAAGCTTCTTCTTTTTTTTCCTGGATAAAAATCATTGCAGTGGCAGGGGAATGGGTTCTTGATTGGGGCTAAACCAATCGGGGAAACAACCCTCGACAAACCCACTCGCCAGTTGCGAGCAGTTTTTTTTCTTTGGCGTGTGAATAATGAATTTATAAATGGTTTTCTAGAGTTAAACTTCTGTCCTCGACCGTATGTTCCTAATAATAGTTATACAGTATACTGTATCAGTGTTTGAAGTACAATGCACAGTTTTAGTCTTGTCTCTTGTTCGCACTCTTTCATTTTGCTTAAATATTAATTCAGTTTTGTGTACTGGGTAAACTATTTTGTGTCATTTTGTATCAATACTGTACAGATGGGAATATGGCTTTGTTTTTTCCACAGTATAGCTTGTGTATGGGAAGCGCACTTTTAAGACTTTACGGCACGGTTATAAGTGCTGAAAACACATCAAAATGCTTGCAAAACACATCAAAACTGTCACAGCCCCTCCCCCCCTTATAAATAAAGACATGAATATATAAAAGTGGTTTAGAATGAATATCAATTTTTTTTGTAAAACATAACTTTTTATCTCTTGAGGAAATCATTGAATGCCCACATGCAAAACACCCTCTTTTTGTTGAGTTTTAACCCTTACAGACTGTTTTTGTTTGGTCTGATTCAATTTTTTTAAAGAGTTAGCAACACTACCCAGACCTAAGAAATTTGATAGAGGACAAAATTGACCTTTGAAATTTAAAAATATGAAAGGGGGGGGGAATAGTGTGCCAAAAAATTGAAGAAAAAAAACCGTATAAATTTTGTTGACCGTTGACATTTACCCTTTGACCTCTATTTGACCCTAATAATTGAAGAAAACAAAATCTCGCCTAATTCTTTCATTTCATTCTCCGTAATTTCGTTCACAAAAGTCAGGGACATGACCAAAATTTTCAAAGGTGTGTGTGTGTGTTGGGGTGGGGGGAATATTTCTGCAAGCACAACAATTTCCATGGGCTACACTGTTAATTTTACTACAAATGCTGAAAAGTGGAGGGGACATGTTCCCTCTGGCCCATGCAGGAATTACGGCCCTGAACACAGTTAATTTTTGTGATATTATTATTGAGATATCCTGATGACAGAACAAAATATCCCTTTAAAATATCCCCACCCCTTCATTTTCACCCTTCCGCTGTTCCAATATGTCTCAAATTTTAATAACTTCTTCCTTAATCACTTACAAAACCACACACCAAATTGAACAAATTCAATCATCAGTTTAAAATGTCCCCACCTATTCATTTGGACCCTTCCCCTATTCCAATATGTCCTACATTTTAATCACTTCCTCCTTAAGCAGGAAAAAAACCACACACAAAATTTAATCCAAATCCAGTCATCAGTTCTTGAGATATTTTGATGACAAACAAACAGACAAACAAACACACAGAAGCGAAACCATAGTCTCCGTCCAACTTCTTTGGTAGAGGTTATAAACTTTGTATCTTTATGATCATGGCCTATAGACATACAGTAGTTGGAATATTGAGAATCAGAAGAAAAAACTTGGGCTCGTATACCAACAAAATGCTGTAAACAACTTGTTAATTCAGGTGGACTTTGTTACCTTTTGTGTAAAGTGCATCAGAAGTTGCAAGTTCTTCATGCGCAATATGGCAAACAAATGTTCTGGTTTAAACCAGCTCCCAAGAAGATATGGTGTTGCTAAGGGTATATGTGGAATGATGCTACGCCAATGTTTTTTTTGCAAGAAAGATAGAATGGTTAAAAATACTTGTCATTATGTTCTGTTATTGTGAGTACACCATATGGGTGCTTTCAAAGGGGTTGGGTAACCTGGGTTGCTCCTCTATAGAAATGTACATATTTTAAGGTCAACACTAAAAATAGGGCCATAAATTTGACATACAGGATGCCCCACAACTCTTCAAAACCTCGGAAGTTTGGGAAAGTTTCCTGTATGTGTGGAGACAAAAGGCAATCATCAAAATGGCCAAGATAGTGTGGTCAAAATGGTCATTGGCTGGAAGGTTGCTCATTTTTGTACACATATTTCATGAATTTGTCATATTTTTAATCGGCCGACTTTGTGTCATTTACACAGATAGGATCTCACTCAACTTTGTGCAAAAGTTCACAGGAAGGTCAATTTAGGTCAGACTTCTTTGTAACTTGTCATGCCTGCACAATTGATGTAGATGTCCCTTTGCTAATATTTCAGATAATGATTTTAGATTAGTTGCTAATTTTTTGTACCAATGTATATCATGTAATGTATACATTCTGTCACTTGGTGTGACTTTGTTTTTATCATTTAGTCATGCAGCTCTTTGCAAAAACTTTACCAGGAAAGTGAATCAGATCAGACTACAGAATAAGTTTTGTAATGTTCATGTTTTTTTTTACACTTAAGATTGTGGTACTGGTGGTGGTAACTGGTGGGCGTAATTGGTGGGCGTAACTGCTGGGCGTAAGTGCTGGGCGTAACTGCTGGGCGTAACTGCTGGGCGTTACTGGTGGGCGTAACAGGTGGGCATAAGTGGTGGGCGTAACTGGTGGGTGTAACTGGTGGGCGTAACTGGTGGGTGTAACTATTGGGCTAATTTTCATTTATTTAGATGGAATTTTTTTATCCAATTTTTGGTATCGATGCAATAGCATCAGGAACCATCTGGTCATGATGGCGTGTATGCATGGGTGTGTGTTTGTATTTGTGACGCCCAGCTTGTAAACATGATATCTCAAGAACGATACATGGGATTCATGTCATATGTAATACACAGATAGCCCATGGTCCGTAGATATGTCCGAATGCTTTAGGTTCTAATGCCATGCATATTAATTAGTAGGCGGGGCTTAATGATAAAATCTTAAAATGTTCATATTTTAAGAACCACATGTCTGTTTTGTTTCATATGTGGTGTAATTATGATGTTAGCTGGTGTGTACATGTTTGTGGTACCAAATGTTGAATTTCATTATTATGCATAGTGGGCGGGGCTAAACATGATTTTGTTGATAAGAGCTTGTAAACACTGTATCTCGAAAACAATACATGGGATTTAGTTTATATGTGGTATACAAATAGCCCATGGTCTGCTGATGTGCCCTATTCTTATTGGTGGCGAGATCATGCATATTAATGAGTAGGCAGGGCCTAAGATAAAAATCTTGAATTGCTTATATTTTTACAATTGCATCATTTATTTCATATTTGGTATATATGTGAAGTTACCTAGTGTGTTGATATGCAATGACATGACAGGTGATACAAAAGTTGCAATCAATCAGTATATGAAAGAAAAGCATCGGAACCACAAAACCGTTTGGTTCTGGTCTTGTAATTATTTTTTGATTGAAATTAGAAATATTTAAAAAACATAGAATTTATCTCTCTCTCAAACCTCTTCCCCAACTACCCGGTGGTGCTGTTTCTCTTTTAGGAATTCAATATTTATATACCGATGCCCTTTTGCTAATATATCATAACAATCACAGTGTAAAGCAGCAGTGGCATGGTGGGTCATGTTTCGCTGGAGGGACAAGGGAATTTTGGAAAATTAAAGGAGATTTCCCAGAAATTAAAGGAGATTTCCCTGAAATTGCAGAAGATTTTTCGAAGAAAATAAATTTGTAACATGTTCATTATTCGGGGGCTTAAAATTGTGTCAACTCTAGGCATGCTATAGGGGTGAAGGCCGCGAAGCCCAGGTTTTGGGAGGGGGTACACAGGTTTCTCAGGAAGCCCTATGCTTGTCATGGTTTTAATAGCAGAAAAAGGCTTTAAAATGTGTCACATCTATTGGGCAAAGCTGCACATAGGGGCGCTGGGGTGAACCCCAGGAATCCCTACATTTTCCACAATTTTGAGAGCAGAAAATTGCTTAATATTGTGTCAAATCTAGGGTCAACGTCCTAGGTGCCATAGGGGCGAAGCCGCAGGATGCTAGTAGTGTTTTATGGCATGATTTTGGTAGCAGAAAATTGCTCAAAATTGTGTCAATTTCGAACTAAAGTTAGTTAAAAGGAATATTATTTCAGAACAAATGTTCAAATGCAGGATCCCATTGACTTCAAAATGTGTCTTTAATTGGGGTCTAGGAATGGTTTTCATGTTCCTGATGTAAGAATAAAGTTTTGAGAAAACAATATTTACAACATTTAGAATAAAATGTATATAAGAGTACATTTTCATAACAATTTTTGCGTCACTGTGATTATTTGGCGCCCTCTCGAAAAGCTTCTACCAGAAGCATTCAATAAAATTGTTTTCCTTTCATGGCAAGAGCAGATATTAAATATTTCCGATGAGCTATCGCCATGCATCAGTTTCTGTCTAAATGCGAAATCCAGCTTGAGTGCCAATGGTTGGAAAATGGTGGGAAATTTGGGTCTTTTTTGTGGAAAATCCATGCGCTTTTGGACTACACAAATGGAATATTAGGGCCTACTTGCTTAATTGTATAGGAAGAAGTTATTGATCAAAACGTAAATTTTCCCAGGGCCTAAATTTTTCTCATGATGATTTTGGCACCCCTTCAGAAAGCTTCACTGGGGGGCTGTTGTCCCCCTGCCTCCACAAGCAGCATGGAGATGGTATAAGCAACCAAAGTTTGTAGGCCTTAAAGTCTGACTACTGTAGTAGTACATCTAGCTGTATCTTATTTATGGTTTATGAGGATACGGCCAATCCCTCAAAATTCTAAAAAGCACAAAGTTAAGTTTCAATTTTTTTTTAATCCTTTTTCTGCAAGGAAAGATTCAAACTTTATAAGGAAGTTTAGACTATTCCAAGAATGGTCTTACTGGAGATTTTTGCTTCTAAAAAATTTTGCCGTAAAAAGGGGGGTCGGGAGGGGTTAGGTAACTGTCAGTGTGTCTGGGTCTGTATATGGTCTGTGTGTGTGTCATGATTGAGTGATGTTTGAATGATATCAATATATGTAAATCTCTTAACAACTTGGTGTAAGAGGAGTTTATAGTCTCCACATGGGTCAAAGAGCTCTCCACATGGGTCAAAGAGCTCTCCGCATGGGTCAAAGAGCTCTCCGCATGGGTCAAAGAGCTCTCCGCATGGGTCAAAGAGCTCTCCGCATGGGTCAAGAGCTCTCCGCATGGGTCAAAGAGCTCTCCGCATGGGTCAAAGAGCTCCCCGCGTGGGTCAAAGAGCTCTCCACGTGGGTCAAAGAGCTCTCCACGTGGGTCAAAGAGCTCTCCACATGGGTCAAAGAGCTCTCCACATGGGTCAAAGAGCTCTCCACATGGGTCAAAGAGCTCTCCACATGGGTCAAAGAGCTCCACATGGGTCAAAGAGCTCTCCACATGGGTCAAAGAGCTCTCCACGTGGGTCAAGAGCTCTCCACGTGGGTCAAAGAGCTCTCCACGTGGGTCAAAGAGCTCTCCACGTGGGTCAAAGAGCTCTCACGTGGGTCAAAGAGCTCTCCACGTGGGTCAAAGAGCTCTCCACGTGGGTCAAAGAGCTCTCCACGTGGGTCAAAGAGCTCTCCACGTGGGTCAAAGAGCTCTCCACGTGGGTCAAAGAGCTCTCCACGTGGGTCAAAGAGCTCCACGTGGGTCAAAGAGCTCTCCACGTGGGTCAAAGAGCTCTCCACGTGGTCAAGAGCTCTCCCACGTGGGTCAAAGAGCTCTCCACGTGGGTCAAAGAGCTCTCCACGTGGGTCAAAGAGCTCTCCACATGGGTCAAAGAGCTCTCCACATGGGTCAAAGAGCTCTCCACATGGGTCAAAGAGCTCTCCACATGGGTCAAAGAGCTCTCCACATGGGTCAAAGAGCTCTCCACATGGGTCAAAGAGCTCTCCACATGGGCCAAAGAGCTCTCCACATGGGTCAAAGAGCTCTCCACATGGGTCAAAGAGCTCTCCACATGGGTCAAAGAGCTCTCCACATGGGTCAAAGAGATTTTACAGTCTCTAGAAAATTGTGTTGTCACATTTTGATGTGGTGCCACTTTTAATGATGAAATCCTTTCCTTGTTTACAGCACTTTGTACTGTATATCTAGCATGGGAATTTGAGTCCATTTGTTTGTGGTGGTGGGGACTTGGCCACATGATATTTACATTCAAACAGGAAAGATGTTAAGTTGAACAAATCACTGAAACAAATCTTTGAAAAGTTTACGGCATTCTTGTTTTAACTATGGAAAATAATTGCCAAGTACAACTTGAATCCTTGGGACCCATGGGGAATTTGACAAGTAGGCATATTACAGTGTAAATGCATAGGGTGCTAAAATGTAGATCTTTCTGATGGCCCATGGGGTTTATCCACCATGCCTCTGTTGCCAGTGCCCTATATGATATATACACAAAATAGCTAGGGCCAAAATTACGGAGTAGGGTGAATTTTGCATCACCGGAAACTGATTTACATTAAAGTTCACCTATTTAGGAGAAGATTTTGTTCTTCTTATTGGGAGAATAAACCGGACTGATTGTGGAAATAGGTTTTATTGTTCACGTTTCTGTGTATGGATATAGGTCTATGGTCACTCTTTGAAAAATATGTGTGATCTAAAATGTTGCTAAGCTTCCAATGATTTACTATAAACATGTGTAAATTTTGTCAAACTTTCAAAATGAACCTGTCTATTCCTCCCCCCTTCTCCTTCCCCCTCTATCTCTCAGTGTTTAAGTTCATGTATTAAATACAATATCGCACAAAGTGTTAATATATAGATAGATTATTTTACTTTTTCAAACTTTTCTCTGAAGCACAAAGTGTTAATAGATTATTTTACTTTTTCAAACTTTTTTCTGAAGCACAAAGTGTTATTATTTTACTTTTCTCTGAAGAATGCCCTATTGCTAAAAAAGTACCCTTTTGAAATTAAAAACATAATAAGCACTTGGAATTTCCAAGCTTGTTGAAGTATTGGAACGGTTCTGACCATTTGATGAATATGTAGCCTACAGTCGGAGAAAAATCCTGATGTAGAACGTCACGTTCCCATTTTCATTTTTCCGAGGTGCAGGAATGAATTGCCTTTTATATGAATTTTTTTTAAAGTATCTTCAGTCCACAAAGTGTGTGTGTGTGTGTGTGTGTGGAGGGGGGTGATAGTATGGCTCATCCCCCTTGTCAAAAGTGCCCCACCCCCTTGGATTTACGCCCATGATATGAATGTTAAAGAATGAATACTAAGAATCTTATTAAAATGACCAAAGTCTGTCTTCGTATAGTGTCTATTGGTAGCGAGTTGGCGTATACCAATGATATATGTCTACTCAATGGCATCATTTGGTTTCTTCCATTCTGTCGCAATCCATTCATTAATTCTGACTTGCATAATTCATCTCATTTTCAGCCATAAGACAAACTTCAGCTTGAATATGTCATCTATTTCGCAGAGCCGGTCTGACCAACTACTTATACAAATGTTCTCTTCCTCTCAAGTGCCGAGTGCCGATGCAGGAGCCCCAAGAGGTGTTGTTGCGAGTGTACGGCGAAATTTTCACAGAAGGAACGGAGACCCCGCTGCTGGACACTGTAATCTTCACCGTTTTGTCTGAAAGGAATCATTCCCCCTCATCTGTATGCGGTCTTCCAAGAGGGACGCATAGAGCAATATATTCCAGTAAGTTCTGAGTACTGGTAGCACCTGACTAATTAATGACCAGTGACAAAATATCAAATTTTGAGCAGTAAGATTGTGGAAGGTTTGAAATGTTCACCCACTGTTTTTCATTTCCGAGTTGTGAGTGATTAAGTAGTCTTAACCTATGCGTAATTTACGACGCACTAAAATTGAAACTATGCCGATCTTATTTGATTCCTATACATTTTGGGCTTTAAATTTCTGACTTCAGCATTATCTTTCCCATCAAAAAGTTGATTAAGGATTATAAACAAATTGATTGTTATATTATGGCTGCTCTTGTCAAAAGATTGTACAAAAACAGTTCATGTGCATGGCGAGCTATCTAATTCATGTCATCACAAATTGGTGTATATTCTTGAGGCCTTAAATTAGAAGAAGCTGTAAAGGATGAGTTCAGGGATCAAGCAAGTCCATCTTATATGAACGAAGACTTTAAAATAAGAAAATGGTGCATTCAAAAATTCGTTGAGGAGTTATTCAAGTTTGAAGCTCTGTCTTATCTGTGTAGAAATGACTGGTGTAGAAATGACTGGTGTAGTAAGTCTAATATGGAAGGTTGGCACCCTCACATTCTTAATAATTGTTAATGTATTTTAAAGTAAAAATACTTTAATAGAATTTATTTTTCCTCAAACTTTTTGCAAGTGGTAAATTATGATTATATTGTATGATTGTTACTAGAAATTTGCTACTTTCTTGACATTTATTGGTTTTTCAAGCCAGAAAATTGCAGAACAAAGTATGATAAAATACATAAAGACTTTAACAGGGGCACAACTAAAGTGCTCGTGTCCCATGGGTAAATTGGTGGCAGGGCCCCCGTACAATCTATTGCAAGCACCCTTCCTCTCCCTTCATCCCCTTACATTGACGCAGATATTAAATGAAAAACCGTAAAGAGTTTATTAATTCACATAATGATATTCTTCATTCTGCAGGAAACCTGAACAGACTTATTCATTGCAGTTGTTCTATTGTCCATAGTTCTCTCCTACTTTGACTGCAGCAAACTGATCAATCAATGCGCCATAATCCATCTTTTTGGCTTCCTCCTATTTCTATTGACAATACAGCTAACCCGGACGGCACTCTTGACTCATTGTCGAACGTTAATACATTTTGACTATCTTCAGTTTTGAAAATGACCGCTCGGCAGATGCAACAGTAACAGGTAAACAGGCAACCCCTATACTGCTGGACATCTGGGTGTTTAGTAAAACTTCCCTGAAAGAGGAAACAGAAGAAGAACGTTATGAAAGTACTGGTACAAACTCTTGTCCAAATGCCAATAAATCATTGGGAAAACTTGGCCCTTCATCTGTTTAATACCTATTAAACAGTTTCTTTGCTTTTTCTATAAGATCTTCCTTTTGCAGATTGATAAGATCTTTTGGCAACAAACAGCTGAAGTGATCATTGATATGAGTGATAGAGTTATAGTGTACATTTAGTTGTCTGAGAATCAGATCTATCATTACATAAAAGATGCAAACTTTAAATCTTTCTCCTAGGCTAAGAACAACTTCATCACTTGCTAATTCATCAAAAAAGTTTTTGACCCTTCTGACTCTTTTATTCATAAAAATCCCATTCGAGCCCCAGAAAACTGCAAGAGCTCCAGCATTTTCAAGAAGGGTACTGTACACCATTCTTCTTGTAAAGGTCTGGTTTTGCGACGTGCAATTGATAGCCGCCTCTTTGCCACAGACAAGTCAACGTATTTTGAATAAAGTTTACTGGAAACAGTCTAAAAACAGAGAATTTGCTCACAAATCACGAGCAGCAAAAATAACTCAAAAAGTTTCCATAATTTTTCTCAGGTCAGCAGCTTGTTTAGTTTCATCTGGTTTCTTTGATTCTAAACATATCCTACTGGCAATAACCAGGGAGCTGTTACTTTGACAGCTCCCTGAAATAACATGTGCAGCCTGGCTGCTGTGAGAGCAGTGTTCATCTGGTTTCAGATTACAAAATAAATTTATAAGAATGGGCCCGGATAATTAAAAGGTAGGATATGCAGATCCAGTCTGATGATAATTCACAAAAATACATACAAAGCAGCATGCACAGGTTCAGTAGCAAATAATGACAATAAACAAATAATTATGGTTGCATAAACATATTATATTCACTCAAATACAAGAGAAATGAAATCTCTTATACTATGAACATGTATATGCACAGTACACACAAATACTGTAGCAATCCAACAATCTCAGAATACCAGTTACACATAAGGCCTTGGAAAAGATTTGTTACCATGACAACTAACCAAGATCCAGGGTAAACCCCAACAAAATAATCTAATGTGACCTTCAGGAGCATTAGAAAATATAAACAAAACGAAGTAACATTAAACATTCAATGAATACTGCAAAGGTAAAAATGAGCTGTTTTGGTTGTCACAAATGAAGTGGTTTGAGTTTGGGATCAATTTGATTTCCCAACAAACAACAAAATATAGAATACAATTTAGATAAATTATGCATATACTGTAGTCCAGGAATACTTTCAAAGTTATTGCAAATTTGGTTTAAACAATACAAACAAATTGCAAACTTTTTTCTTAAATGTCTCTGGCATTTTAAAGTTGAAAAAGAGTTACTTACAGTCAGCGCGGTTGGTTTGGAAATGTGATTTCTGATGAAGACTTATGGCTGGTTGACTGTTTATTTTTACACAATCCAAATGGAGATTAACAAATGTAAACAGTCTCTCAAATGTGCTGGAACTCCAGGCAAAAGAATAACACAATTGTCCACAGCAAAATAAGTGCTCAAACAACTTATTTGAAGATTCAAACAAAGACAATTAAATATGCTGGATGGCTCAAATTCAGTTTGGATTTCAGGAACAGTTAATTAAGTTGACAGTTTACAGTGTTTTGATAATTCTTTTGGAACTTGCATGCTAGAGAATAATCTTCAGTATTCACTGACAAAGTCAACAACAGTTTATTTTCACAGGAACATTTCTTTAGTAACAGGAACATTTCTTTACTTTAACAGCTTTGCAGGAACTTTGTCTCTTTCAGACAGTTTTGCAATAACTATATGTCCTATCTGGAATACTGTACATTGTATGACATTGAACAGTTTCAAGTTGTTTCAAACAACTTCAGACAATACAGAAATAACAGGGATTAATTGGAAACGTCCAATAATAGTGCCTTTCACTATTTGAACAGCTGCAAAGTTTCAGATTCAGCGTTGTTACTTGCAGTAAGTCAAAATGAATTACAATCTGGAGCTAGTTTTAAATTCAAGAATATCTCAGAATATTTTAAGGCAGAAATATAAATTTAAATTTTATTCCTGATCATAGAGGAGGTGAAACAACTGCAAACCTTCCCCCCATAGCCTCCATTATGATAAGGGTAGGAGGCAAGAGCGCAGACCCCCCCCCCCCCATAGCCTCCATTATGATAAGGGCAGGAGGCAAAAGCGCAGACCCTCCCCCTCATAGCCTTCATTATGATAAGGGTTGGAGGCAAGAGCGTAGACCCTTCCCCCCCATAGCCTCCAATATGATAAGGGCAGGAGGCAAAAGCGCAGACCCTCCTCCCCCCATAGCCTCCATTATGATAAGGGTTGGAGGCAAGAGCGTAGACCCTCCCCTATAGCCTCCAATATGATAAGGGCAGGAGGCAAAAGCGCAGACCCTCCCCTCCCCATAGCCTCCATTATGATAAGGGTTGGAGGCAAGAGCGTAGACCCCTATAGCCTCCATTATGATAAGGGTTGGAGGCAAGAGCGTAGACCGTCCCCCTCCCATAGCCTCCATTATGATAAGGGTTGAGGCAAGAACGAGACCATCCCCTCCCATAGCCTCCATTATGATAAGGGTTGGAGGCAAGAGCGCAGACCCTTCCCCCCCTTCATAGCCTCCATTATGATAAGGGTTGGAAGCAAGAGCGCAGACCCTCCCCCTCCCATAGCCTCCATTATGATAAGGGTTGGAGGCAAGAGCACAAGCCTCCCAGAAGCAAGATCTTAAACCATTTTTTACGAAGTTACAAAGTTGCATTGAATAAATGTCTTTAATCAAAAACCCAGTTATGAACAGCTTCCGTTCTTTTTGTCTCTTTCAGTCTCGTGCTTTGAGGACACATGAGTTAGCAATTCCAGAATTTTCCGCTGCAATAGCTTCTAAACTTGCCCAATTTCATGTACTACAGCTGCCTTTATGCAAGATGCCAAGATGGCTGGATGACATAATTGAAAGGTACACTCTAGATTCATCTTTGAATTTTGATGGAAATAATGAAAAGAGTGCGCTGGCATTGATGTAGAGTTTGGTATGATGGTGAAGTTCTTCGGTAGCAATACAGTGGGTAGCCGTCTCCCACGGTTTATGATGTCCCCCAAAGTAAAAGATTTCCTTGAACACAAACCATTTTACTTATCACCTTTGACTAATTTAGCCAGGTCTCAATGTCTGAAAAATAACTTTAAATCACCAGGATTATTCTGCTTAAACCTGCTCATTTGCCTTCTCATTCATCAGCTGAAATCAAAGAGATGGACATCAAAATGTTCTCCTTTCCTGCCCTCCCTCTTTTCTCCCTCCCTTTTCTCCCCTGGGACTGTCCCTGAGCCTCGTCCCTGTCCACTGTCCCTCCCCTTGGTCCCATCCCTCCGCTTTGGCCCTGTCCCTTCCTTTGGATCCCATCTGACCTCTTTCCCCCCCTTGGGCCCTGTCCCTTACCTTGGGTCCGTTAGCTCCCTGGAGCCCCTTCTCTTACCTCAGGCCATCCTCCCATAACAAACTCCATGTCATCCAGCCCACAATCCCGATCAAATCCACGATCAACAACCTTTCTCGTATCGACAACGTTCATATTACCTGTCTTAGAATTGGTCACACCCACCTCACTCACTCCCACCTCCTTATTGGTTCCCCCCAACCCCTCTGTAACAATTGCCACTGCATCCTCACAATCCAACACGTTCTCCTTGCTTGCCCCCTGTACAACCTTCCCAGAGCTTCCCTCGCTCCCCACAACTCAATTGCTGAGTTCTTCCAGAAAAATCCTCCAGATAAAATAATCTCCTTCCTTCAGCATGCATCCCTCTACAACCATATTTAATTCTCCTCTTCCACCCCCTCTCTACTTTGTTTTTGTTTTACCCATGCACCTCCTCTCTCGATCACAGCTCTCTGGCTTTTGTTCTTGAATTTCTTTCATTCTCCCCCTGGTCTCTTTCCTTACTACCTCTAAAATGATCTGACCTCTCAGGCACAATTTGACCTTCGTTGTCGTGGTGCCGTTAAGACCTCATCAAACAAACAAACAAACAAACCCTACAGCCGTTCCTCCCCCTACAGCTGTTCCTTCTCCTACGGCCCGTTTATCTCCAGGTCCCCTTTCCCTCCCCTTGGTCCCTCAGGCCCCTTTTTCTCCCCTTGGGCCTCCATTTCCTTTCCTCAGGCCCCTTTCCCTCCCCTTAAGCCCCTTTCCTTTCCCTCAGGCCCCTTTCCTTTCCCTCAGGCCCCTTTCCCTCCTCTCATGCCCCTTTCCTCCCCTCAGGCCTCTTTCCTTTCCCTCAGGCCCTTTTCCCTCCCTCAGGCCCCTTTCCACCCCCTCAGGCCCCTTCCCTCCCCTCTGGCCCCTTTTCTTCCCTCAGGCTTCTTTTTCTTCCCTCAGGCTTCTTTTCTTCCCTCAGGCTTCTTTTCTTTCCTCAGGCCCCTTGTCTTCCCTCAGACCCATTCCCTCAGACCCATCCTCCCCCTACGGCCCGTTTCTCCCCCTATTACCGGTTTCTCTCCAGGGCCCCTTTCCTCCCCTCAGGCCCCTTTTCTCCCCTCAGGCCCTTTTCCTCCCCAGGTCCCCTTTCCCTCCCCTCAGGCCCCTTTCCCTCCCCTCAGGCCCCTTTTCTCCCCTCAGGCCCCTTTTTCTCCCCTCAGGCCTCTTTCTCTCCCCTCAGGCCCCTTTTCCTCCCCTCAGGCCCCTTTCCCTCCCCTCTGGCCCCTTTTCTCTCAGGCTCCTTTCCTCCCCTCAGGCCTCTTTCCCTCCCCTCAGGCCCCTTATCTCCCCTCAGGCCCCTTATCTCCCCTCAGGCCTCTTTCCCTCCCCTCAGGCCCCTTTACCCTCTCCTCAGGCCTATTTCCTTTCCCTCAGGCCCCTTTCCATCCCTTCAAGCCCCTTTCCCTACCTTCAGGTTCCTTGTCTTCCCTCGGGCCAGTCCCTCCTCTGAGGCTCCATTCTCCATGTGGCTCCTTTCATCCCCTTGAACCCCTTTCCTCTCCTCAGACCTCTTTTCTCCCTCGTCCCCGTTTTCTCCTACTTGGGCCTTGTCCCCGTCTTCAGGCCCCTTTTCCTCCCCTCAGCCTTTGTCCCTGTCTTCAGGCCCCTTCCCTTTCCTCAGGCCTATCCATGCCCTCAGGCCATTCCTCTCCTCGAACCCCGCCCCTCCCCTTGGGCCCACCCCTCCCCTTGGACTCCTTTCCTCCCCACTCAGAGTCTTACTGAAATATTTATATGTAAAATTTGAACAATGTAAGTGCATGACGTATATATATGTTTTTTAAATGCTCCAAAACAGGACCTATCTTGGACTGTTGATTATGTATCCCAGAATAATAATACCTACTTCACATTTTTTTGAAGAAAACTGATTCTGAGCCAATTTATTATTTTTCAAAAAATGTGAATTGAAATGCTGCTCATTGTTTTGCGTTGTGTACAGTTGAAATATTTCTTTTCTGTACAATTATCAGGTGGGTTGACAAGGCACAGAAGGTAACCTCAAATGACATCACAGAGAAGGAACTCTTTGAAGAAATCAGCAATATTGACTTGGAAAAGAGGCAATCTTTTTAAGGTAAGCACTCTCAATTGACCCTTCCGCCCCGCCCCTCCCCTCCTGCTCCGCCTTTCCCGCCCCGCCCCTCCTGCCCCACCCCTCCCGCCCCGACCCACCCCTCCCGCCCCGCCCCTCCCGCCCGCCCTGCCCGCCTCCCGCCTTGCCGCTCAGAAAATACACATTGTACTACCAAGGCAAACAATCAACCGCTGAACCAAGATTACACCCAACCAAACCCAACATGGTTAGAATGTTGGTCCTCAGAAGACCTAAAGAAATTACAAAGTGAAGATTGTGACATCAATCCAATGCTAAAATGGAAGGAGCAGGATACTGAAAGACCTGACTGGGAGTCCGTTGCTTTAGAAAGTAGCACCACAAAGAAATATTGGACAAAATGGGATCAACTCCATTTAAGAAATGGTATCCTCTATTAGAAATTCGAGTCTGACCTTGGGGATGAAATAATTTTTCAAGTTGTGGTACAAGCTTTTTAGCGTGAAATATTGGCCATGAAGCATGATCACCGTGCTGCTGGACATCTTCGGATCAAGAAGACATTGGAAAGATTGTGCCAGCATTACTATATGAGTGGGTACAGGGTACAGACGTAGCGTTAGGAAATACTGCAAAGACTGTCTTCTGTGAATTGGGCCAAAGAAGAAAGCACGCGCTGGCATGAAATCATGCATTGCAGGATAACTAGTATACACAAAAACTATCCAGGGATATTCAACTATCCAGCTTTACAGGGTGCTTTTTTTGCTGAAATCCAGTGTATATACAACCCCACCCGTAGTGATGGTTTCAGTTTATCAGAAATAACGTTCATGATCCTGTGCACTCCATCCCTGCCTTTTGGATGTTGACATCAGACCTATTGGTTGGCCCCTCCCCACTCTATTTCTTGGATGCCGGCTATGCTACTGTTCACAATTAGTAAAAATTGATAGAATGTTTACTGAGAAATTTTCATAGAAATTAACTGCTGTTAACCAAAACACTAACCAACAAAATGAACATTAATTATAAACAAATCAGATATAACCCAAGTTCTAGCAGTGCCACTTATCTTGGGAAAATTAATCACAAATTATCAGTTAAATATTTATAATCCTATTGTATAGAAAGTATATCAGGTAACAATGCTGTTGCATCATTTGCATGTTTGCAATCAAAAGCCAATTCTATCTTCTTTATTTTACAGAAAATTGATTACAAAGACCAAAAGCCCTGTTGTCTTCTCCCATAATGATTGTCAGGAAGGTAAATATAAATATAGTTTTTTTTATTTGTATAAAGGATTGGTTCTTCAATAAGCATGTGATATGTGCCAAACCATTCTTCTCCACATTCAACTGTAGTCAGACTGAAACTTGGCTACATGCCCAGTGATGATTTTCCTATTGTTTTTCAAAAATTAGATTCGAACTGATACTAAAATATTATTACACTGATAACGCTGTTAGTGAGCATTACATAGGGATTGCAGTCAACACTAAAGTTGTTTGTATTGGTTAAGTTTTTTTCAGTAGATATAAATACAAAGATATCCCAGATTACTAAAGGATAATCAAACATCAAGTATGGAAACTGGTTTTGACCGGTCTGTGCTTGTATTAGTTGGTTTTCTTGTGTTGATGTGTACAGTTCTTGCGGATGCTGAAGAGTACAGCAATAAGGTCAAAATAACTAGATGCTTTTCGGTTGAAAAGGATTAAGTAATAGGTTCAGTGCGAAACACAAGGATAGAAAGTCTTGGTTAAAATTAAAAAACAACAATACAGGCAAGGGAAGAATCATGAGCATGATTTTCATTAAAGATTGAACTTGAAAGTATGTCGTTGTTTCTATGGTATTGCAACAATGCAATCTTGAATTAGAAGATGTAATGTATTTCACTTTTAATTGTAATTAATTTGTTATTCAAGTCAGTAATTCTTCGAAGGATTTTAAAACATAGTCATCGTGTAAGATAGAGTACAAATAATGAAGGAATTAAAATAAATTATTTTCCCTTGAAGAAAAAGTAAAGAATATTTTTTTGAATGTTGTGTATTTGATGATTTGGCTTATCATTAACAGAACCTAAGCATGTCATTTATAAATTAGGGGTATGTAAACTGGTTTTGACCAGTTTATGCTGGTTATTTGTGCCTATGTGTACACTTCTTGTGGATGCTGAAGACTACATAAGATCACACTTGAAAGTACATGTATGTAGTATGTCTTTGTTTCTCTGGTGTTACAAAAAGATTTTGTTCTCTTGGGTTAGAGGATATACATTTTTTGGTTCCGATGCGATCAGCATTAGGAACCTATGCGGTCATATGGCATGTGTGTGTGTTGGTATGTATGTATGTATGTATGTGTGTGACGCCCAGCTCGTAAACACGATATCTCAAGAACCATAAACCGGATTCATTTCATAGGTGGTGCACAGATAGCTATGGTCCGTAGATGTGCCCTATTGTTTTTTGGTGTTCACATGTCGTGCATATTAATGAATAGGCAGAGCTTAATGTTAAAATCTTAAAATTTTCATGTATAAATATCCTCAAGTCTGTTTTGTTTCATATATAGTGTAGTTATAATGTTAGCTCGTGTCTACATGTTCATTGTACAAAGATGTTGAATTTTTTTAATAGGCATAGTGGGTGGAGCTTAACATGATTTTGTTGAAAAGAGCTTGTAAACACAGTATCTCAAGAACTATACATGGATTTTAATTCATATGTGGTGCACAAATAGCCCATGGTCCGCAGATTTGCCCTATAATTTTTGGTGGCAATGTCGTGCATAGTAAGAAGTAGGTGGGGCTTAACCCTTACTATACCACGCGGCGATGCCGCGATAGTATCGCCGTTTTCAAACCACCTTTTTGTAAAAATAAAATCAGGACTTTACCACAGTCCTATAAGAGTAATCTTGGTATCATTTTAAAGTACTCGGATATTTCTTTTACAAAATGAAACTTTTTCATAGGGGTCATATTACATAATTTTTAGAAAAAGTACATCGAAAAAGGGTAAAACTCAATAATTGCAAAAAAGATTACAATTTTTTTATTTTTCTCTTTTACATCTTACGATAACCCCAAGATCACATTTTTGCTTCAAAATCAAACACACAAGTCCTAAGACATGATAGTATTGGTTTCTGGTATAATTTTTATAACCCCTATGTGCAATCTTTTGTTCTGGAGAAATTTCTTCAAAATTTCATGAATTTCTGCCATTTTTGACCCGTTTTGTTCAAAAAATTGTGTAACTTAAACCGTACATCACACATGCTTTGTTGAACCGCTGTCGAAAGCGCTTGAAATTTCCTTTCATTTGATATATAAATAAAGGCATACCCCCTCTATTTAAAACCTATCCTATAAGAATTAAATTACACCTCTCCAATTTGAACGACTACGTGGTGCAGAGAAAATGTATGCGGCTATCACACGAGCGCTCCGGATTCGAGTCTCGCCGTGACCACTGCGTAATTATTTTTCTGCTGCAGCTTTCAGGGGACGTTTGACTTTGATTATTTTTGATGTGTTTTCAGCTTTCCTTTCTTTCAAAAAATTATAGATTAGTATCATTTAAAAAAGAATCTAAATATGTAACACAAATCTCTGTTTTCAATACTGACAAGAAGTTATACTTCTGCAAAGATTGACCATTTGTTGACCAAGTTTAGCCGAAAATTGCTTAATTTGCATAATTTTGTATAATATTTCCAGAATTGGTTTTAATTACTCAAAAGATAAATATCTTAGCATCTATTCCAACCAAACTTGTAACGAAAGAAAATGAGAGGAAAGTTGTCAAAAATGCATATGAAAAAACAGTTACGAAATTTTTTGATTGATTGCTATCATGTGAATCATAGGATTGATTGCTGTCATGTGAATCGTAGGATTGATTGCTATCATGCGAATCATAGGATTGGTTGTTGTCATGTGAATCATAGGATTGGTTGCTGTCATGTAAATCATAGGATTGGTTGCTGTCATGTGAATCATAGTATTGGTTGCTGTCATGTGAATCAAAGTATTATTGATGTCATGTGAATCATAGGATTGATTGCTGTCATGTGAATCGTAGGATTGATTGCTATCATGCGAATCATAGGATTGGTTGTTGTCATGTGAATCATAGGATTGGTTGCTGTCATGTGAATCATAGGATTGGTTGCTGTCATGTGAATCATAGGATTGGTTGCTGTCATGTGAATCAAAGTATTATTGATGTCATGTGAATCATAGGATTGATTGCTGTCATGTGAATCATAGGATTGATTGCTGTCATGTGAATCGTAGGATTGATTGCTATCATGCATGTGAATCATAGGATTGGTTGTTGTCATGTGAATCATAGGATTGTTGTTGCTGTCATGTGAATCATAGGATTGGTTGCTGTCATGTGAATCAGTATTATTGATGTCATTGATTGATTGCTGTCATGTGAATCATAGGATTGGTTGCTGTCATGTGAATCAAAGTATTATTGATGTCATGTGAATCATAGGATTGATTGCTGTCATGTGAATCATAGGATTGATTGCTGTCATGATTGAATCATAGATTGATTGATTGCTATTGGTTGTTGTCATGTGAATCATAGGAATCATAGGATTGGTTGTTGTCATTGGTTGCTGTCATGTGAATCATAGGATTGGTTGCTGTCATGTGAATCAAAGTATTATTGATGGAATTGATTGATTTGCTGTCATAGGATTGATTGCTGTCATGTGAATGAATCATAGGATTGGTTGCTGTCATGTGAATCAAAGTATTATTGATGTCATGTGAATCATAGGATTGATTGCTGTCATGTGAATCATAGGATTGATTGCTATCATGCGAATCATAGGATTGGTTGTTGTCATGTGAATCATAGGATTGGTTGCTGTCATGTGAATCATAGGATTGGTTGCTGTCATGTGAATCATAGGATTGGTTGCTGTCATGTGAATCATAGGATTGGTTTGTGAATCATAGGATTGGTTGCTGTCATGTGAATCATAGGATTGGTTGCTGTCATGTGAATCAAAGTATTATTGATGTCATGTGAATCATAGGATTGATTGCTATCATGTGAATCGTAGGATTGATTGCTATCATGCGAATCATAGGATTGTTGTTGTCATGTGAATCATAGGATTGTTGTTGCTGTCATGTGAATCATAGGATTGGTTGCTGTCATGTGAATCATAGGATTGGTTGCTGTCATGTGAATCATAGGATTGGTTGCTGTCATGTGAATCATAGGATTGGTTGCTGTCATGTGAATCATAGGATTGGTTGCTGTCATGTGAATCAAAGTATTATTGATGTCATGTGAATCATAGGATTGATTGCTGTCATGTGAATCATAGGATTGATTGCTGTCATGTGAATCGTAGGATTGATTGCTATCATGCGAATCATAGGATTGGTTGTTGTCATGTGAATCATAGGATTGGTTGCTGTCATGTGAATCATAGGATTGGTTGCTGTCATGTGAATCATAGGATTGGTTGCTGTCATGTGAATCATAGGATTGGTTGCTGTCATGTGAATCAAAGTATTATTGATGTCATGTGAATCATAGGATTGATTGCTGTCATGTGAATCATAGGATTGATTGCTGTCATGTGAATCGTAGGATTGATTGCTATCATGCGAATCATAGGATTGGTTGTTGTCATGTGAATCATAGGATTGGTTGCTGTCATGTGAATCATAGGATTGGTTGCTGTCATGTGAATCATAGGATTGGTTGCTGTCATGTGAATCAAAGTATTATTGATGTCATGTGAATCATAGGATTGATTGCTGTCATGTGAATCATAGGATTGATTGCTGTCATGTGAATCGTAGGATTGATTGCTATCATGCGAATCATAGTATTGATTGCTATCATGTGAATCATAGGATTGGTTGTTGTCATGTGAATCATAGGATTGGTTGCTGTCATGTGAATCATAGGATTGGTTGCTGTCATGTGAATCAAAGTATTATTGATGTCATGTGAATCATAGGATTGATTGCTGTCATGTGAATCATAGGATTGATTGCTTTCATGTGAATCATAGGATTGATTGCTGTCATGTGAATCATAGGATTGATTGCTGTCATGGGAATCATAGGATTGATTGCTGTCACATGAATCATAGGTTTAGTTGCTGTCATGTGAATAAAAAGATTGATCAATGTCATGTGAATCATAGGATTGATTGCTGTCATGCAAATTATAGGATTGATTGCTATCATGCGAATCATAAGATTGGTTGTTGTCATGTGAATCATAGAATTGGTTGGTGTCATGTGAATCTAAAGTATTGATTGCTGTCATGTGAATCATAGGTTTAGTTGCTGTCATGTGAATCAAAAGATTGATTGATGTCATGTGAATCATAGGATTGATTGCTGTCATGCAAATCATAGGATTGATTGCTATCATGCGAATCATAGGATTGATTGCTATCATGTGAATTATAGGATTGGTTGCTGTCATGTGAATCTAAAGTATTGATTGCTGCCATTTGAATCATAGGATTGATTGCTGTCATGTGAATCATAGGATTGACTGCTGTTATTTGAATTATAGGATTGATTGCTGTCATGTGAATCAAAGGATTGATTGCTGTCATCTGAATCATATGATTGATTCCTGCCATGTGAATCATAGGATTTATTATTGTCATGTGAATCATATGATTGATTGCTGTCATGTGAATCAAAGGATTGATTGCTCTAATGTGAATCAAAGGATTGACTGCTGTCATGTGAATCATAGGATTTATTGCTGTAATGTGAATCATAGGATTGGTTGCTGTCATGTGAATTAAAGGATTGATTGATGACATGTGAATTATAGCATTGATTCCTGCCATGTGAATCATAGGATTGATTGCTATCATGTGAATCATAGTATTGATTGCTATCATGCGAATCATAGTATTGATTGCTGTCATGTGAATCATAGGATTGGTTGTTGTCATGTGAATCATAGGATTGATTGCTGTCATGTAAATCTGTATTTGTTTTCTCTCTTCTTTTTTAGGAAACATTTTGTACCTAGGAGACAGCTCAAAGTCTGTGGAAGACAACCTTCTCTTAATTGACTATGAATATGCAAGCTACAATTACCGGTAAGACTATTCTTAAGAATTCTTGGGTATTATATTATTAGGGAAACTAATGTGCAGATTCTCCTTGAGGAAATATCAAAACACTACTATTTCCTTCTTATACGGTTGCTATGCTGTCAAAGGAGCACACTGGTTAGCTGTAGGCCCGTCGAGGAGCACACTGTTTAGCTGTAGGCCAATCAAAGGAGCACACTGTTCAGCTGTAGGCCAATCAAAGGAGCACACTGTTTAGCTGTAGGCCCATCAAAGGAGCACACTGTTCATCTGTAGGCCCGTCAAAGGATCACACTGTTCAGCTGTAGGCCCGTCAAAGGAGCACACTATTCAGCTGTAGGCCTGTCAAAGGAGCACACTGTTCAGCTGTAGGCCCGTCAAAGGAGCACACTGTTCAGCTGCAGGCCCATCAAAGGAGCACACTGTTCAGCTGTAGGCCTGTCAAAGGAGCACACTGTTTAGCTGCAGGCCCATCAAAGGAGCACACTGTTCAGCTGTAGACCCATCAAAGGAGCACACTGGTCAGCTGCAGGCCCATCAAAGGATCACACTGTTCAGCTGCATGCCCATCTAAGGAGCACACTGTTCAGCTGTAGGCCCATTAAAGGAGCACACTGTTCAGCTGCAGGCCCATCAAAGGAGCACACTGTTTAGCTGTAGGCCTGCAAAGGAGCACACTGTTCAGCTGCCGGCCCATCAAAGAAGCACACTGTTCAGCTGCAGGCCCATCAAAGGAGCACACTGTTCAGCTGCAGGCCCATCCAAGGAGCACACTATTCAGCTGTAGGCCCATCAAAGGAGCACACTGTTCAGCTGCAGGCCCATCAAAGGAGCACACTGTTCAGCTTCATGCCCGCAAAGGAGCACACTTCAGCTGTAGGCCCCTCAGAGGAGCACACTGCTTAGCTGTAGGTCCTAAACTTAATGCACTTCATGATTTTTTTACCTGATGTAAAATACCCATTTTACTACCTAAAGGAGCGTAAGAAGGGTTACCTCACGAAGGCAAAAACCATCAAAATTGACAAGGAAATTTCCTGCAACTGTATGTAAAACTTCAGACTTAAAAATTAATTAAACTATGTGTTAAATGTATTATTCAATTATCCTTTCAGTGGGTATATATAATCTAATAATCAATTATCCTTTTAGGGGGTATGATCTATTATTCAATTATCCTTTCAGTGGGTGTAATCTATTAATCAATTACCTTTCAATGGGTATAATTTATTAATCAATTATCCTTTCAGTGGGTATGATCTATTAATCGATTATCCTTTCCGTGGGTATAATCTATTAATCATCATCTCAGTGGATATAAGTTATTAAAATAATACCCTTTTAGTGGGTATAATCTATTAATCAATTATCCTTTCAGTGGGTATAATTTATTTATGAATTATCCTTTCAGTGGATATGATCTAGTAATAGATTATCCTTTCAGTGGGTGTAATTCATTAATCGATTATCCTCTCAGTGGATATAATCAATTGATATCTTGCCCCTTCAGTACAGTTTATCAATCAATTACCTGTTCAGTGGGTATAATCCATTAATCGATTATCCTTTCAGTGTGTATGATCTTTTAATCATCATTTCAGTGCCTATGATCTTGCCAATCACTTCAATGAGTGGACCATGGACTACAATGTTGAAACATCTCCATACTACAACATCAACAGGGCGTCATTTCCGACTGAAGAGCAGCAGATTCTATTTCTCAAGTCATATTACAAGAAGATGCACGAGCTGGGTCATGTCAGTGAGGTACCGACTGATTATACATTGATTCTCCGAGAGATAAAAAGGTGAGATGAGTCAACGATACTAACATTGCTCATTCCATGTGGTGCAGATGTTATGAATTATGTTATAAAATTTCTATGGAGAATTTGCATCGTCATGATCCATGCATTAAATTCCCATAATGCACGACCTGAGTATTTGGTGCAGTCCATTTTTAAAACAGGTGAATTTCTTAACAATCGTTTCTCATTTTTTTCCTTTTTTTTTTTTATGCATTTTAAACAATCTAACACGGAAATTTTATAACAAGATTAATGTTTTAGCATCGTGTTTATTTGCATATTTAATGCACGGTTCAAAAGACTTTGCGCTCGCGAACAACCCGCTTAAAGTCGGGTCATTCTACTCAGGCCAGTCTTTTGCTGCGTGCATTAAATATACATAGAAACACTCTGCCTCAACCAACATTCACCTCTAAGTATAATGTATCCAGCTGCAACATTAGCAGATCTGACTAGCTATACCTTGCCAAAGCGTATCCAATTCAATTTATTCCTTGACTTGACAATCAGACGCATCCTCAAAGACTGCCCCCTCCACTTAACCTACCTTACCCCTTTGCTTCCATCACCAAGCTCTTCTGCAAAACCCACCCTAAAAAATCCTTCCTTCTCTCTTTGTAAAAAAACCTTCATGTAAGTAGGGAGTGCATTTATTTGTTAAGCTCATCAGGTTTTTGAGGACTTCTTTGAGCATTTATACTTAACTTCAAACTTCATATTGTATTATGATTATGTTTATCTTTGCAAAAAACATCTTTTTTCACTGAAGGACTTAATTGCAGCTTAAATTGATCAGCTTTGATCAGCAGCTTTATAACATTAGTAGATCTACTGATTACCAACTCTGTAGAGTTACATGAGATAGTATCATTGCATGAAAACCCTGATTTCTCCCATCTAAAATTGACTTTTGTAATTCTTTGTTGTTTGGCATACTACCTGACACGCACTTGTATATATTAGAGACAGTTACAAACACTGCAGTAAGGATAATTGATGTACTAATAGGAAAGAGCAAATAATGAATTTTCCATGACAAACAACTTTTCAACAGTATTGAATAGTTTCTCTCCCCTACCATCTTTCAAACAAAACCTCACCACCAAACTAACCCGACCCTTCAACCTTCCAAATGGCACCACTAGCTGGCCGTTATATGACTCCTTTACCCTTCTCTACACTTCTCTCCTGTTCCTCTTTATGGTATACCCTTGATACCATCATTTACTATTTACACCCTCATATCACTGCTACAAGACTAACACATCTGTTTGCACTCAGTCCAAGCACCAAATAATTAACCATTTATAATTAAGTTCTTTTTGCACATGTTAGTGTGCATGTTAGACTGTTAAAGTACCATTAAACAAAGACACACAGATTACACCAGTTCTTCATGTCTTGTGCTTGTTATCTTTCTAGCTTTTGAAGTTTGGATCTCTGTACATTTGCGAACAACTTTCAACTTATATTCCCAAAATACAGCTGTTAGCCTGTCTTGTTTCTGTAACTGTTTAGGTTGTGACGTGATGAGCCTGTCTTGTTTCTATAACTGTTTAGGTCGTTACGTGATGAGCCTGTCTTGTTTTCTATAGCCTGTCTTGTTTCTATAACTGTTTGGGTCGTGACGTGATGAGCCTGTCTTGTTTCTATAACTGTTTAGGTTGTGACGTGATGAGCCTGTCTTGTTTCTATAACTGTTTAGGTCGTGACGTGATGAGCCTGTCTTGTTTCTATAACTGTTTAGGTCGTGACGTGATGAGCCTGTCTTGTTTCTATAACTGTTTAGGTCGTGACGTGATGAGCCTGTCTTGTTTCTATAACTGTTTAGGTCGTGACGTGATGAGCCTGTCTTGTTTCTATAACTGTTTAGGTCGTGACGTGATGAGAGTTTCTTTTTAGTATTTTTCTTCTTCCGTTGTGACCTACCCACACACCCTTTTCAGTACTTATACAGTGGTTCCCGTATAGTAGTTGCGGAACTTTTTTTTCAGTTGCCTCGGGTCTCCCGGCCCTTGGTATTTTTTTCTAACATGACCAAATGCTTTGGCCATGCCTTTGACCTTGACTCTCTCTCCCCTCCCTGCGACCTACCTGCTACCTCCATAGACCATCCCTCAGCCCCAGTCCCCCAAATTTTAATCATTTAGGCTACCAACAAACAAGCCAGTTTCAAAAGAGGTTCCTCCGTCCTCATTCACAAGGCACTTCATGGCCTTCGGCACCCTCCCAAAGGTTTCTACCCTAGGATCTGGCGATCTCCTGGTGCACTGCACCAGGAACTCTAAAGCCACCACCCTCCTCTCCACCAAAACCCTAGCTAACTCTAGTATTGACATTACAGTCACCCCCCATTGTTCCCTGAACTCAATCAAGCAAAGGCATCATCAGAACTAGGGACCTTGCCTACTTGACAAATGAAGACCTTGTAGAGGAACTTGCCAACCGACACATAACTGAGGCCTGTCATCTCGTCCTAGAGAGAGATGGTGCTGAAACAACCACCAATACCATCTTCCTGACTTTGCCACATCAACCCTCCTCCCCCTCCCATATTACTGCCTGCTATCTCAGAATCCCCGTCGCCCCATACATTTCCAACCCCCTTCGCTGTCATACGTGCCAAAGGTATGTCCTTGGAAAGAAGTCCTGCCGCAGCCAAGCTCGCTGTGGCAATTGTGGAGCCTTAGACCATGGTAGCGCCTCTTACACCAATACCCCACACTGCACCAATTGCAACGGTATTCACCCAGCCAACCATCCCACCTTCCCAAAAGACTGCCCCACCTGGCTTAAGGAAAAACAGTTAACTAAACTGAAAACCCTTAATCCCAGCATCACTTATCCGGAGGCCAGGAAGCGATTCCTTGCTTCCCTTCACACCAAACCTTCCTACTCGAGCACAGTCTCCACTAACACTTATATCGCCCCCCCCTCCCCCTTCCTTCTTCTCAAAAGACTGCCCCAGCTGGCTTCAGGAAAAACAGTTAACTAAACTGAAAACCCTTAATCCCAGCACCACTTATCCGGAGGTCAGGAAGCGATTCCTCGCTTCTTTCCACACCAAACCTTTCTACTCGAGCACAGCCTCCACAAACACCAATACCGCCCCTTCTAACACCATAAAACTGACTCAAATGCCCAAACTGACCTCACCTGGCTCTACTTACCGAGCCTTACGCCCATGGCCTTTGCCAACA
Organism: Chiridota heheva; assembly: GCA_020152595.1. Lineage (NCBI taxonomy): Eukaryota > Metazoa > Echinodermata > Holothuroidea > Apodida > Chiridotidae > Chiridota > Chiridota heheva. The sequence goes on from JAIGNY010001057.1 coordinate 222,571, forward strand.
ACTCAACCACACCCATTACACAAACCACCTCCACCACTACCTCTTTCTCTCTCCATCCTTCCTTCCTCTGCTGAAATCTTCCCCATCCCCTACCCCAACACCTCAAACACCATCAAACCCAAACCAACAAACAGCAAATCAACAACAACCCACCATCCAAACCCACATGTATGACACCAAAGAGAGCATGGATTGTTCGATTGCTGAATGCAATTTTAATTTCAAAGACAACAAATTTCGCAAGTCAGGAAAAAACAATCCTGCCTCCTCTAGGAACTAATGAATTAATATTTTAACCTAAAAAAGATAAAACCATGAGCGAGCATTTAATAAAACACAGAAAACCAATATATGAGGATACCGGAAATATGTTTGAGTATTTCTGATAGAATAGCAATAATAATTAAAATAGTATACAGTTTTTATAAAGCGCAACACACACTAAAATCTCATTGTACTGAAACAAACAAATAAAATAAAAGGGGGAGGAGGGAGGGGGAAGGGGAGGGGGGGGGGAATGGAAACAACTTATAGAAGTGAGAAAAGATATGTTTTTAACAATGATATCAAGTTATTTACAGTTTAAGCCTCTTTGATATGTGTTGGTAGATTGTTACAGAGAAAAGCAGCTGAAGATTGAAACGGACAATGACCATATATGATTTTGTAGAAACAGAAGGAGATAGGAGCCTAACTTAGAACTGAAGCGTAGACAGCGAGTCATTTGCGATAGACCATGACCTGATGTCTCTTATGCAAGCTTCCAATTTTGGGAGTATAGAATCATGCTCTTCCACTCTTGACTTAAACGCATAAATTTGGGTATCATCAGCATATATCATGCTGCTGACACCATGAAACTTTATGATATCTTCTGAAGGAGAAGTGTACATTGTGAATGCCATTGGACCGATCACAGAGCCCTGTAGTACTTCTTCATTGGGGACATGAACATTAGATTCTTTTCCATTTATTGTAACAACTTGAAATCTGTAGATAGATAATGTGGTGTGAGTTTTGTAGCAAAATCAATACAAGTTATAAGTTTAAGATAACCTATAGATTTGGATCCAATAACTAATATAACTGTGAAACCTCTGTGCACACTTAAATCAATCTAGAGTACATCTGAAAAAGGTTCCGCTGGAATGAACTTCTTGGATGGTGGACGTCTAGATTGGAAATACTTCTCTGTCGTCGAAACACTCGAAATACAGGAATGCAGAGTATGTTCACGTTAGCACAAAGATTTGTAAGTTGCAAGTAATCAAAGAAAAGTTTCAGTCTGTGGAACGATGAGTAATGATCAGAGTATTAAAAATAAGATTATTTCTGATGCTTTTCAATGTCCTGCTTTAGTACAATGGTTACAAAAATCTGACTTCTCACAAGATGCTGATGGATTATTTCTAAACATTTATCTAAAGTTTCTGCTTATGAACTGCAGAGTAGCAAAATGTTCGACTTGAACAAAATATTATTTCTAATTAAGGCTGTAAAAATGTTCGGATTAATATTGTCTGGAACAAAATTTTGGTTAGAATTCTTGATAATTTCTTCAGTCAGCAGATATTGTACTTGGTTGGTCGTTTTGAGTTCTTCTCTTAACAGATGTTGTACTTGGTTGGTTGTTTGAGCTCTTCTCTCAACAGATATTGTACTTGGTTGGCCGTTTGATTTCTTCTCTCAACAGATGTTGTACTTGGTTGGTCGTTTGATTTCTTCTCTCAACAGATGTTGTACTTGGTTGGTCGTTTTGAGTTCTTCTCTTAACAGATGTTGTACTTGGTTGGCCGTTTTGAGTTCTTCTCTCAACAGATATTGTACTTGGTTGGTCGTTTTGAGTTCTTCTCTCAACAGATGTTGTACTTGGTTGGTCGTTTTGAGTTCTTCTCTCAACAGATATTGTACTTGGTTGGTCGTTTTGAGTTCTTCTCTCAACAGATGTTGTACTTGGTTGGTTGTTTGAGTTCTTCTCTCAACAGATGTTGTCCTTGGTTGGCTGTTTGAGTTCTTCTCTCAACAGATGTTGTCCTTGGTTGGTCGTTTTGAGTTCTTCTCTCAACAGATATTGTACTTGGTTGGTCGTTTTGAGTTCTTCTCTCAACAGATGTTGTACTTGGTTGGTCGTTTTGAGTTCTTTTCTCAACAGATATTGTACTTGGTTGGTCGTTTTGAGTTCTTCTCTCAACAGATGTTGTACTTGGTTGGTCGTGTGAGTTCTTCTCTCAACAGATGTTGTCCGGTTGGTCGTGTGAGTTCTTCTCTCAACAGATGTTGTACTTGGTTGGCTGTTTGAGTTCTTCACTCAACAGATGTTGTACTTGGTTGGTCGTGTAAGTTCTTCTCTCAACAGATGTTGTACTTGGTCTTTTGAGCTCTTCTCTTAACAGATGTTGTACTTGGTTGGCTGTTTGAGTTCTTCTCTCAACAGATGTTGTACTTGGTTGGTCGTTTGAGCTCTTCTCTTAACAGATGTTGTCCTTGGTTGGCCGTTTGAGTTCTTCTCTTCTCTCAACAGATGTTGTCCTTGGTTGGCCGTTTGACTTCTTCTCTCAACAGATGTTGTCCTTGGTTGGCCGTTTGAGTTCTTCTCTCAACAGATGTTGTACTTGGTTGGTCGTTTGAGCTCTTCTCTTAACAGATGTTGTCCTTGGTTGGCCGTTTGAGTTCTTCTCTTCTCTCAACAGATGTTGTCCTTGGTTGGCCGTTTGACTTCTTCTCTCAACAGATGTTGTCCTTGGTTGGCCGTTTGAGTTCTTCTCTCAACAAATGTTGTACTTGGTCTTTTGAGCTCTTCTCTTAACAGATGTTGTCCTTGGTTGGCTGTTTGAGCTTTTCTCTCAACAGATGTTGTACTTGGTTGGCCGTTTGAGTTCTTCTCTCAACAGATGTTGTCCTTGGTTGGCCGTTTGAGCTTTTCTCTCAACAGATGTTGTACTTGGTTGGCCGTTTGAGTTCTTCTCTCAACAGATGTTGTCCTTGGTTGGCCGTTTGAGTTCTTCTCTCAACAGATGTTGTCCTTGGTTGGCCGTTTGAGCTTTTCTCTCAACAGATGTTGTACTTGGTTGGCTGTTTGAGCTCTTCTCTCAACAGATGTTGTACTTGGTTGGCTGTTTGAGCTTTTCTCTCAACAGATGTTGTACTTGGTTGGCCGTTTGAGTTCTTCTCTCAACAGATGTTGTCCTTGGTTGGCCGTTTGAGTTCTTCTCTCAACAGATGTTGTCCTTGGTTGGCAGATGTTGTACTTGGTTGCTATTGAGTTCTTCTGTCAACAGATGTTGTACTTGGTTGGCTGTTTGGGGTCACCAGATGGTTGGCCGTTTGAGCTTTTCTCTCTCAACAGATGTTGTACTTGGTTGGCTGTTTGAGTTCTTCTCTCAACAGATGTTGTCCTTGGTTGGCGTTTGAGTTCTTCTCTCAACAGATGTTGTCCTTGGTTGGCCGTTTGAGTTCTTCTCTCAACAGATGTTGTCCTTGGTTGGCCGTTTGAGCTCTTCTCTCAACAGATGTTGTACTTGGTTGGCCGTTTGACTTCTTCTCTCAACAGATGTTGTACTTGGTTGGTCGTTTGAGTTCTTCTGTCAACAGATGTTGTACTTGGTTGGCCGTTTGAGTTCTTCTCTCAACAGATGTTGTCCTTGGTTGGCCGTTTGAGTTCTTCTCTCAACAGATGTTGTCCTTGGTTGGTTGTTTGAGTTCTTCTCTCAACAGATGTTGTACTTGGTTGGCCGTTTGAGTTCTTCTCTCAACATATGTTGTACTTGGTTGGCTGTTTGAGTTCTTCTGTCACCAAATGTTGTACTTGGTTGGCCGTTTGAGTTCTTCTCTCAACAGATGTTGTCCTTGGTTGGCCGTTTGACTTCTTCTCTCAACAGATGTTGTACTTGGTTGGTTGTTTGAGTTCTTCTCTCAACATATGTTGTACTTGGTTGGCTGTTTGAGTTCTTCTGTCACCAGATGTTGTACTTGGTTGGCCGTTTGAGTTCTTCTCTCAACAGATGTTGTACTTGGTTGGCTGTTTGAGTTCTTCTGTCACCAGATGTTGTACTTGGTTGGCCGTTTGAGTTCTTCTCTCAACAGATGTTGTACTTGGTTGGCTGTTTGAGTTCTTCTCTCAACAGATGTTGTCCTTGGTTGGCCGTTTGAGTTCTTCTCTCAACAGATGTTGTCCTTGGTTGGCCGTTTGAGTTCTTCTCTCAACAGATGTTGTCCTTGGTTGGCCGTTTGAGTTCTTCTCTCACCAGATGTTGTACTTGGTTGGCCGTTTGAGTTCTTCTGTCACCAGATGTTGTACTTGGTTGGCTGTTTGAGTTCTTCTGTCAACAGATGTTGTACTTGGTTGGCTGTTTGAGTTCTTCTGTCAACAGATGTTGTACTTGGTTGGCTGTTTGAGTTCTTCTGTCAACAGATGTTGTACTTGGTTGGCCGTTTGAGTTCTTCTCTCAACAGATGTTGTACTTGGTTGGCTGTTTGAGTTCTTCTGTCACCAGATGTTGTACTTGGTTGGCCGTTTGAGTTCTTCTCTCAACAGATGTTGTACTTGGTTGGCTGTTTGAGTTCTTCTGTCAACAGATGTTGTACTTGGTTGGCTGTTTGAGTTCTTCTGTCACCAGATGTTGTACTTGGTTGGCCGTTTGAGTTCTTCTCTCAACAGATGTTGTCCTTGGTTGGCTGTTTGAGCTCTTCTCTCAACAGATGTTGTACTTGGTTGGTCGTTTGAGTTCTTCTGTCATCAGATGTTGTACTTGGTTGGCTGTTTGAGTTCTTCTGTCAACAGATGTTGTACAGATGTTGTCCTTGGTTGGTTGGCCAGATGTTGTTTGAGCGTTTGAGCTCTTCTCTCAACAGATGTTGTACTTGGTTGGTCGTTTGAGTTCTTCTGTCATCAGATGTTGTACTTGGTTGGCTGTTTGAGTTCTTCTGTCAACAGATGTTGTACTTGGTTGGCTGTTTGAGTTCTTCTCTCAACAGATGTTGTACTTGGTTGGCCGTTTGAGTTCTTCTCTCAACAGATGTTGTCCTTGGTTGGCCGTTTGAGTTCTTCTCTCAACAGATGTTGTACTTGGTTGGCTGTTTGAGTTCTTCTGTCAACAGATGTTGTACTTGGTTGGCTGTTTGAGTTCTTCTGTCACCAGATGTTGTGCTTGGTTGGCCGTTTGACTTCTTCTCTCAACAGATGTTGTCCTTGGTTGGCCGTTTGAGTTCTTCTCTCAACAGATGTTGTACTTGGTTGGCTGTTTGAGTTCTTCTGTCATCAGATGTTGTACTTGGTTGGTCGTTTGAGTTCTTCTGTCAACAGATGTTGTACTTGGTTGGTCGTTTGAGTTCTTCTGTCAACAGATGTTGTACTTGGTTGGTCGATTGAGTTCTTCTGTCAACAGATGTTGTACTTGGTTGGCCGTTTGAGTTCTTCTCTCAACAGATGTTGTACTTGGTTGGTCGTGTGAGTTCTTCTCTCAACAGATGTTGTCCGGTTGGTCGTGTGAGTTCTTCTGTCAACAGATGTTGTCCTTGGTTGGCCGTTTGATTTCTTCTCTTAACAAATGTTGTACTTGGTTGGTCGTTTGAGCTCTTTTCTCAACAGATGTTGTACTTGGTTGGCCGTTTGAGCTTTTCTCTCAACAGATGTTGTCCTTGGTTGGCCATTTGAGTTCTCCTCTCAACAGATGTTGTACTTGGTTGGCCGTTTGATTTCTTCTCTCAACAGATGTTGTACTTGGTTGGCCGTTTGAGCTCTTTTCTCAACAGATGTTGTACTTGGTTGGCCGTTTGAGCTCTTCTCTCAACAGATGTTGTCCTTGGTTGGCCGTTTGAGCTCTTTTCTCAACAAATGTTGTACTTGGTTGGTCGTTTGAGCTCTTTTCTCAACAGATGTTGTACTTGGTTGGCCGTTTGAGCTCTTCTCTCAACAGATGTTGTCCTTGGTTGGCCGTTTGAGTTCTTCTCTCAACAGATGTTGTACTTGGTTGGTCGTTTGAGCTCTTTTCTCAACAGATGTTGTACTTGGTTGGCCGTTTGAGCTCTTCTCTCAACAGATGTTGTCCTTGGTTGGCCGTTTGAGTTCTCCTCTCAACAGATGTTGTACTTGGTTGGCCGTTTGATTTCTTCTCTTAACAAATGTTGTACTTGGTCGTTTGAGCTCTTTTCTCAACAGATGTTGTACTTGGTTGGCTGTTTGAATTCTTCTCTCAACAGATGTACTTGGTTGGCCGTTTGATTTCTTCTCTCAACAAATGTTGTACTTGGTCGTTTGAGCTTTTCTTTCAACAGATGTTGTACTTGGTTGGCTGTTTGAGTTCTTCTCTCAACAGATGTTGTACTTGGTTGGTCGTGTAAGTTCTTCTCTCTACAAATGTTGTACTTGGTTGGTCGTTTGATTTCTTCTCTCAACAAATGTTGTACTTGGTTGGTCGTTTGATTTCTTCTCTTAACAGATGTTGTACTTGGTTGGCTGTTTGAGTTCTTCTCTCAACAGATGTTGTACTTGGTTGGTCGTGTGAGTTCTTCTCTCAACATATGTTGTACTTGGTTGGTTGTTTGATTTCTTCTCTTAACAGATGTTGTACTTTATTGGCTGTTTGAGTTCTTCTCTAAACAGATGTTGTACTCGTTTGGTCGTTTTGAGTTCTTCTCTCAACAGATGTTGTACTTGGTTGGTCGTGTGAGTTCTTCTGCTGATCACATCCAAAATCAATGATATTTAAAACATTTTGTCAGGAAGTAAAATAATTCTAAGAATTTGTCAAACATGAATCAACAAATTCCTGTCTCTAAAAAATCATAAAATTTCAGGGAACTACTTGTTTTCTACACACTACTACTGTAACATTTCTAACCAAAATACACCAAAACATAAACAAATGCCTGTCCATAAGTATCGATACCATTTATAACCTTCCTTGAAGCAAATTAAATCTCTCACTTTACATAAGATGGCTCAAGGACCTTTACTATAGAGAGGTCACTCAATGACAGGTATTTAACAGTAATTTGTCTCATACAGTTCTAGGTAGAAGAGACTTATTATCCTCTTTGGTCATTTTTATTACCAAATATGGTAAGCAAGCAATCCTTCTTCCAAGTAAAAGAAGTTATTCACAAGATGCTATTCAGGTTTTCTTAAAGTAGCATGTTTACTATAAGGAGACATTGTCAGCTCCTCACACATCCAAAGAAAAAGCTAGCCAACCCAGACACAACAGATCTTCCTCCAGATAACCCCCTCCTCCCTCTACATGGCATACAACAGAAACAACTACAATAATACTCACAACATACAATGGAACATCAAGAGCCTCAAGGCCAACTCAGAAGAAATTGACCTTTTGACCACCACCTTCAACCCAGTTGTCTTCTGCCTACAAGAAACCGTCCTGAAAACCACTGACCACTATTCTCTCAATAACTTCTTTTGCTACCATGAACATCAAGAGGGCCTGTGGGGGCGTCTCCATTCTTGTTAGACACGATATCCCACACAGCCCTATTCTTGTGAACACAGACCTTCAGGCCATCTGTATGTCTATTTCCCTCAACAAAACCTTTAGTCTTTGCAATATCTACCTCCCCCCAAATGCCAATGTTCAGCCAACCAGCCTTAACAACCTTATCTCTCAGCTTTCCTCCCCTTTTATCCTTCTTGGTGACTTCAACACCCACAACCCCCTGTAGGGACCCAATACCACCACCCCCAGAGGCCAGCTCGTCAAAAACACTCTTCGACAGCACTGCCCCTCCCTGCTCAACACTACCTCTCTGAATTACCTACACCCTGCCACAGGCTCCCTCACCTGCATTGACCTGTCTATCTGTTACCCCCACCTTCTACTTGATTGTAGCTGGAAGGTCACTGCTGACCTCTGTGGTTGGTAAGCATTACCCTCTCCTTATTCACTCCAACCTTCAAACCCCCACAGACCACACCCCCAATTGGAACCTTAAGAAAGCCATGTGGCCTCTTTTTGAAACCCTCTGTAACTCTCACCTCTCCTCCCCCCCCCATCTCCTCTAGGGTGAGGATCCCATGTCTAACTTCCTTATCAAATCACCACCTGCTCCACGCCCAAAACCTGCAAACCCCATAACCACCCCCTCCACAACCCCTGGTTCAATGATGACTGCAAAACCACCATCAAGAACAGGAAGAAAAAAAACCCTCAGAAACTATAAAACACAACCTTAACCTTTTTTGCATCGGCCATGTGCCAAAGCCAGGCACACTGTCAAAGACCGTAAAACCAACACTTGGAACGACTTCATCTCTTCTCCCACCATCAACACCCCCACCAAGAAGATTTGAAGTATGGTAAACAGCTTCCACAACAGAGTGGGCAAAAAGGATATCGCTAACTGCCTCGCCGCCTCTTTCAGCAAAATCTTGTCCTCGGCCAACTACTCCAATGCTTTCAAAGCCAAAAAAGCTCGCGACGAAAATCGGAGAATTACCTTTTCCTCCAACAACATTAAGAGCTACAACACCCCTCTCACCTTATATGAATTGAACCCAAGCCATTCACGTGCTGGTTCACGTTCAAGGGCCCGGATAACATCCCCTACCAGTTCCAGAAACACCTTCCCAACAAGGTCACCGCTACCCTACTCACCATCCTCAACCACATTTGGTCCTCACACCTCCCCCCCCCCATCTGGAGGACAGCTATCATCACCCCTGTCCCCAAATTGGGGAAGGACAGCACCTACCCCTTCAGTTATTGCCCCATCACCCTCACCTGCTGTCTCTGCAAAATTATGGAAAGGATCATCAACTAGAGACTTAACTGCTTCCTTGAGACCAACAGAATCTTCTTCCCTCACCAAAGTGGCTTCCGGAAATGTCGCAATACCTTGGACCAGTTAATCACGCTTGACCCCACCATCCAGGAATCCTTTGCTAAAAAGGAACACCTTATTGCCATTTTTTTCGACCTCGAGAAAGCTTTTGACCCCACTTGGAAATACGGCATTACCCGCAAGCCTCACACCATCGGCCTCAGAGGCCAACTCCCCATCTTTATTTAAAACTTTCTCTCATCCAGATACTTCCAAGTTAGTATTGGCCACACCCTCTCCAATCCCTACCCCAAGAAAAGGGTGTCCCGCAAGGCAGCATCCTCTCCCCTACTCTCTTTAACCTGAGCATTAATAACATTGCGTACAACCTTGGCCTCAACATCAACTGAGCCCTCTACGTGAGTGACTTCACCATCTTCTACTCCCCCTTAGCTTTTCTCTCATTGAAAATAGGCTCCAAAGACTAGTGCAACAATAATGATTTTAAATTCTCAATAGATAAGACAATCTGCATGCACTAGCTTTCTTACAAGCAACAAGGTGGCATGGTATATGGTACAGGGTGGCAACGCATATGGTGAGATGTCATTTTGATTGCAGATGTGATGGCATATGGGTCATGTTGTGGAATGGTATCTGGATTTCATGTATGATTTCCTGTAGGGAGGGATATAGGATGGGACAGCATGCAGAACAGGGTGGGATGGCACTTGTGACATAGGGTGGAAAGCATGTCATTAACGACGAGAGGATTTGCATCGTTTTCAATGTCTGGTTGCTAATATTTTTTGATGTAGCCTTATGCTGCACCTTAGGTAGGAATTATCTGCCTAATACAATTCAGTGGAAGTGTTCATATTTTCAATGAAAGACTTTTAAAAGGACTTTTCACTGCATTCTGAAGGGTGCAGGGATTAAGGAGTCATGCTTGTATTCCAAAGCTACCCGTTGACTCCCGTCACAAGCGCTGTATTGTGTCCCTTCAGCAAGACACTTAACTTTACTTGCTCCAGTCCACTCAGCTGTGAAATGAGTACCAGCACTGCTGTTAACCTGTGATGGACTGGCATCCTGTATGAACACTAGTACTGCTGTTAACCTGTGGTGGACTGGCATCCTGTATGAGTACCAGCACTGCTGTTAACCTGTGATGGACTGGCATCGTGTATGAGTACTAGTACTGCTGTTAACCTGTGGTGGACTGGCATCCTGTATGAGCACTAGTACTGCTGTTAACCTGTGATGGACTGGCATCCTGTATGAGTACTACTACTGCTGTTAACCTGTGGTGGACTGGCATCCTGTATGAGTACCAGCACTGCTCTTAACCTGTGATGGACTGGCATCCTGTATGAGTACCAGCACTGCTCTTAACCTGTGATGGACTGGCATCCTGTATGAGTACTACTACTGCTGTTAACCTGTGGTGGACTGGCATCCTATATGAGTACCAGCACTGCTGTTAACCTGTGGTGGACTGGCATCCTGTATGAGTACCAGCACTGCTGTTAACCTGTGATGGACTGGCATACTGTATGAGTACTAGTACTGCTGTTTACCTGTGGTGGACTGGCATCCTGTATGAGTACTAGTACTGCTGTTTACCTGTGGTGGACTGGCATCCTGTATGAGTACTAGTACTGCTGTTAACCTGTGATGAACTGGCATACTGTATGAGTACTAGTACTGCTGTTAACCTGTGATGAACTGGCATCCTGTATGAGTACTAGTACTGCTGTTTACCTGTGGTGGACTGGCATCCTGTATGAGTACCAGCACTGCTGTTAACCTATGATGGACTGGCATCCTATATGAGTACCAACACTGCTGTTAACCTGTGATGGACTGGCATACTGTATGAGTACTAGTACTGCTGTTAACTTGTGATGAACTGGCATCCTGTATGAGTACTAGTACTGCTGTTAACCTGTGGTGGACTGGCATCCTGTATGAGTACCAGCACTGCTGTTAACCTATGATGGACTGGCATCTTATATGAGTGCCAGCACTGCTGTTAACCTGTGATGGACTGGCATACTGTATGAGTACTAGTACTGCTGTTAACCTGTGATGGACTGGCATCCTGTTTGAGTACTAGTACTGCTGTTAACCTGTGATGGACTGGCATCCTGTATGAGTACTAGTACTGCTGTTAACCTGTGATGGACTGGCATAGGGTGAGTGTTTATGCCAAGGAAACAAAGGATAAGCACCGGCCTTCATGGCTTGAGTATAAATTAAGCTTTCATTCACTAATATGCTGATGATTAAATTCTGTTAACTAATCAATATTTTATCTCATTTTTCTTTCCTTTAGATTTCTCCCTGTGAATCACTTCATTTGGTCATTGTGGTCCATTGTTCAGTCCAACGTATCTCACACCACCTTTGGATATTTGGTAAGAGCTCAAGCTATTATTTCAATAAAATTTAAGCAAATCTGCTTCACATGAAGTGTGATAGCTCATTGGCAGAGTGTTTAGCTAATACTCCCTAGGTTCTTCATTTCATTCTCTTCTCTGTCCTCGAAGAAAATCAAAATAAAATTGATCCAAGCAATTTATATTTCTGTCCTCGAAGAAAATCAAAATAAAATTTATCCAAACAGTTCATATTTCTGTCCTCGAAGAAAATCAAAATGAAATTTATCCAAGCAATTAATATTTCTGTACTCTTAAGAAAATCAAAATGAAATTTATCCAAACAGTTCATATTTCTGTCCTCAAAAAAAAATTAAAAATGAAACTTATCCAAGCAATTAATATTTCTGTACTCAAAGAAAATCAAAGCAATCAAACATTTATTTAGCTGCTCTCCTTAAAAGGCAGAGGATTGTGGGTTGCTTTAGGTGGTAGAGAAGAGGTGCAGTGGTTATGGAGTCATGCTCGTATGCAAAAGGTACTGGGTTTGATTCCCGTCGTGAGCGCTGCATTGTGTCCTTGAGCAGGACACTTTATTCTACTTACTTTAGTCCACTCAGCTGTAAAATGAGTACCAGCACTGCTGGGGAGTTAATCTGCGATGGACAGGCGTTCCGTCCAGGGGGAGTCATGTACTCTTAACCGATTGCGCCATGGAAGCCGGGAATAAGCACAGGCTCTATGCGCCTAATGGTTTGGATAGATTTAGCTTTTGGTAGTAGAGAGGTCTATCTGTTGCCCTTTGACCTTAACATAGTTTTTGGTGAACATGCAAAGCATAATGCGAACCCATGTAATGGCTATTTCGTCCATTTATCCAAACAGTTCATATTTGGCTGTCCACAGTTTATCCTGAGATTTCATCTAAAATGTTAAAGTTTTTTGAGAATTCCTCAGACAATGTTAAAGTTTTTTCAGAGTTCCTCAGAATTTTTTTTTTTTTTTTTTTTTTTGATATCCTTATGGAAGATTAGAATTTCCTTACAAAATGTTAAAGTTTTTCAGAGACACTTAAAACACAAATTGAAGACTAGTTTCCTTAAAAAGTCTACAAAACATTTGATATTTCCTTAGAAGATAACTGTAAAATGATATAATTTTCCAATATTCTTCAGAGATCCTCCAGCGTCTCTCTCGTAGCACTAAAAATTCAAAATTCTTCAAAATATTTGGGCACCAATGGTTGTATCAGGCATGATTATTAAACTCCACCTTCATTATTGTGGTCATTTGCATAAAGTTGCTACAGTTTATGACCTGACCAGACCTTTTTTTTATTTAGTATGCTCAGTCAGGGAGTGTGACAGGATGTGACTGCATATGGACATTGGGAGGGATGCGTTATGGGACATGGATGGGGGCCATGTGGGACATAGGATATAATATATACCATGTGATATGCACCAAGGCATGATTATTTGATTCCGCCTTTATTATTGTGGTCATTTGCATAAAGTTACCACAGTATATGACCTGACCAGACTTTTTGTATTTAGTATGCTCAGTCAGGGAGTGTGACAGGATGTGACTGCATATGGACATAGGGAGGGATGCCATATGGACCATGGATGGGGTCCATGCGGGACATACGATATAATATATACCATGTGGTATACACCAAAAGCTATATCAGTCATAATTATTTGACTCTGCCTTCATTTGCATTTAGGTTATTATATGAACTGACACTTTCAAACATAGTATGCTCAATCAGGGACTGTGGTAGCTAGGATGAGACTTCTAATGGAGCCTATGGGATGTCATGTGGGACATGGGGTGGGATGCTATGTGGAACATGGGGTGGGCTGCCATGTGGAACAGGGTGGAATGCCTTGTAGTATATGTGGTGGAACGCCATTCTGGACATAGGGTGGAATGCCATGGAATGAGATGGAATGAGATGTCATGTGGGACATGGGATGGTATGGTACATCATGTAGGACATGGGATGGTATGGTATGTCATGTGGGACATGGGGGTGGGATGCCATGTAGGACATGGGGTGGGATGCCACGAGTAACATAGTGTTACATAGGTTAAGATGCCATTTGTGACAGGGTAGTAGGCTATGTGAGACATACGGTAGGAGGCCATGGCTTCATGGGATGTGATGTCATGTGGGACCTAAAAATAGGATGTCATTGGGACATTGGGAGGATACCATGTGGAACATATGGTTGGATACAATGTAGACATATGGTGGGATGCCATGTGGGACATCAGGTGGGAAGCCATTGATACAGGACATAAGGTGGGATGCCATGGGGGACATAGGGAGAGATGCCATGTAGGACACAGGGAGGGATGCCATGTGGGACACAGGGAGGGATTCCATGTGGGACATAGGGAGGGATGTCTTGGGTACATATGGTTGGATTAATGTAGGACATACCTGTAGGATGGGATCCATGTGGGGCATAGGGTGTAGAGCTGTGAACGTTTAGGGATTTTAGTAAACGAGTACACGCCAAAAAAAGCGAGCGTGTAACATGTACACGCGTTTAGTACAGTAATTTTCGGAAATACACCAAAATTGCTCCAAAACTACGAGGCGAAGTAAAAAAAATCACGCAACCAGTATGACAAAAGTACTGACTCCATTGCCCAAATAGATACTGAGTTTTGCTTTCCAAATCATAAAAAGTTTACTTTTACAGTATAAATCATCATTTTTATGGAAAATATGCATAGAAATTCAGTTAAGAAAGAACAGATAAGTTCCTTTCAATGTTATTTAAACTCAACATTGCGTAACTTTTTTGTCTTATTCGCTACGGCTTTCAAAGTTCTTCTGTGAAAATCTTGCATACTAGGCCTATTATATATCTAGCCGTAAAACATTTCAAAACTACGCCACCACCACCAGGAAGTTCTGAAATATCAGTCCTCTCGAAAAAATGGCCGCCATTTTTGTGAGGCATGCAGAATTTCAGCTCTGTTAAAACCTTTTTCTGTTTGTTTATTATGCAATATTTTTTTCTTTCTTGCAAAATTTATTTGACTTATCAGGTAATATTTACATGTAAATGTACTGATTGTCACGATTCAAGTATTTTTCAAGTGTTTTTTGGTCGATTTAACAGCTTGTAAAATGGGCCTTGATTGCGTGGGATTTAAAGCCTTATGGCCTAACGTTAGGCCTATTGTTAGTTTCACTGTTTACTGCTGCACATTCGCGGTGCATTTTACAAGTGTATAATATCCCCATTCATTGGTGATTACTGCGCATTTGTGATTCGCACATTTAAAAAAGATTATGCTAATCGGGTTTACAGTTTGTAAAAAGTCATTTATTGGAATTTTGTCAGCCGAATGTGTGTGTGATTTGAATCATGAATATTGATTTTCAACGGCAAGACACTATGTATGAAAAACGATTACTCGCAATGAAAATTTGGTGAACGTTTACAAAATTTGCGAGCGTGTAGCGTGTACACGCTAAACGGTCACAGCTCTAATAGGGTGGGATGCTATGTGAGTCATTGGGTGGGATGCCCTGTGGGCCATGGTAGAATACCATGTTGGACATATGGTGGAATGCCATGTGAAACATACTGTATGGTGGAATGCCATGTGGGAGATATTGTGGAATGCCATTTAGGACAAGGCATGGGATGTCATGTGGGACATGGGGTGGTATGTCATTTAAGACATGGAATGGGATCCATGTGGGACATAGGGTGGGATGCCATGTGGGTCATATGATGGAATGCCATGTGGAACAAGGGATGGTGTGGGATGCCATGTGGGACATGGGATGCCATGTGGGACTTAGTGTGAGATACAATTTTTATAATTTGCTGGGTCATATGATATGGGTGTCAATTTAAATGGGCATGCGAACCATGATGGTATTTACCATTCTAATTATATATAAATTATCAACATATTGATTAATTGATTGATGATATAAATAATCTCCTGAGAAGTTCTTAATTTGGTATAAAGCAAGTATTTTTTTAATTTCACTCTTAGAATTATGCCCGAGACAGATTCATTGAATATTTCCACACAAAAAGTCAGCTGCCACAGGATATGTTGTCTGGAGAAGAGCTGCTCATATCAGATCAAAACTCATGAAAGTTTTGCCAGATCTTTTCAGCTCAACCAAGTTGGCGCTCAGTGTGTTTTTGTTACGTTCAGAGTACAAGATGTAAACTATCTGTAAGCATCTAGACCAATTTTGTAATGACTTTCACAAGAAGAAAGACTTTCCAGGCTTACATGTATGTTATCAAGAAATACTTTAGAGCTCCCTTTTTTTTCCTAGCTTAGTGTTTTAAAGACAACTTCACTTGCCAATTTGGATCAGGTATGTATAGAAAGTATTCAAAAGTATTATTATTTTTTGTATTTTGTAAAATATTCCCAATGGTTTTTTGTAAAATTTTGTTTCAAATAGAATAATTTTAGAGCCAATTTGGTACAACAATCAGGTTGATATCACATTTTGTTCAGGAGATATGGATTTTTAAAGATTTCCCAATTGCATTTTAAAGTTTTCTTACAGTATGATGAATTTGTGTTTGATGATGTCATAGAGGCAATTCCATTGCAAATGTTTATGTATTTCTGTGAACGTTAATTGGTTGTTTCTGTTTGATTAAAACAATTTTTCAAAAGTTGTTCAAGTAGTGTATATCTAACTTTCATCAATGTATTTTTCTAGCAGGTTTTACTAATAAAAATGGATGATAGATTTTAATGAAATACATAGAATGTATTGCTGTGATGTCAGCGCCCATGTGTGAGATATTGGAGGTATGGGTATATAATTAGTTGGAGATCATTTTAGAACTATTAACGAGACAGGGTGCTAAGTTTTTTAGGAAGGAATCCGGGGTGAGAGAGGGGGACCTTTTTTTTAGTGTCTGCTTCTCATTGAAAGAAAGTTATATAAGATTCTGATGTAACTTCAGATCAAATATGTCTTGAATTAGGAGCTATCATAAGAGGTATTTTTTCTTCCAAATATTTATATTTACTGTGCATTAGTGACATTAAAGGTCAATGGTGGTCAAGTGTTTTTTTTTTTTTACTGGACCGCCGAAAATAGCCAAAAACGGCAGTTGGGGAATTTAGGAGACAAGACATGCCAAGCAACGACAATTACTGATAGCCCAAGATTGTGCAATCATTGCTGTGCATACAAAGTCTAAATTTGTACTATTATTTGAATTAACTTAAATAGTCATTTGTTCCGATATTAATTATTGTTATTTTAAATAAGCCTTATGATGATGATTTGTAGACTACTCACAACCCTGGATGAATTACGCTGCCAAAAACGACAGGTAAAGAGGACAATCATTGCATTCCTTGCATTCCTTATAAGGAGTTTCCCTGAAACAAGAATAATGGTACTTAAGCATATATATATATATATTTTTTTTTTTTTGGGGGTGGTGGGGTGATGGGGAGGACCAAAACTGATAACCCTTTGGTAGCCAGTCCATAGTCTGTGCCCATTAAAAGATCAGTTTACTATTCAGTCGTACTCAACTTGAGGATGGAATACAAACAAAAAATGTTTGGATACAAAACTTTTATTCAGCATGTTTATTGAAAAAATGTTCTGTTGAAAGACAATGACTAGCATTGGTGATGAATAAAAAGGTCAAGGGTCAGAGGTAAAATAAATTGGTACCAATTCAAAACGCATAAATATAAAGATGTATGGATGTAGAGATGTATTTTTTTTCACCATTCTCTTTGCCATTTATGAAAATATGATCAACTTGGTTAACCATTATAACTTTCCTTTTAAATTGAAAAAATTGCCAGCATTTTTGCCAGCTACAATTAAAATGATACAAATCTTTTCGTGAGTACCCCTAACGTGTACAAAAGTAACGATCTCATACTTATGATAATTTTATATATTTTTTATTTAATATTCAAACTATGTTATTACATTATTTTTGATTATTCCTCAGAAACTGTAATCATTTTTTGGTTGTCAATGCCAATAAAAAAAGGCAAAAACAATATGTTTTGCATTATTTTCTCAAAAATGTGTTGTTTAACTTTTTCCCATTAAATTTTCGTCTGAGGATTATTTCAGTTTAATGTGAAGGGTCTCTGCACAGAAAGATGGGATATAAATAGCAACAACAATTGTGTGACACAAGAGGCATGGGGAAGGGCATGGGGAAGGTGCCGACAGGAGAAGCTTTCCATCCCCCAGTTCCTCAATGCCACCCCCTGAGACCTGATTGCATTGTTGGGTGGAAAAATTGGGAAATTATTAACATAAAATTGAAGGAAAATTTGGTAGAATTATTGAAAAATTTGGCAGTAATTGAAGAAATTCTCTGAGAATTGAAGAACGTACGAAATTGAAGGAAATTTCAAGAAAATGGAAGATTTCCCGATTAGCAGCATCCCTTGATGGAAACATTGTTTTGGTTCTTCCCTCATCCCCTGAGTGTGACACTTGTTGCTCCCCTGAGTGTGACACTTCCTGCTCCCCTGAGTGTGACACTTCCTGCTCCCCTGAGTGTGACACTTCCTGCTCCCCTGAGTGTGACACTTCCTGCTCCTCTGAGTGTGACACTTCCTGCCTCCCTGGTGAGACCTCAATAGTTATGGATGGTGGCACAAGTATAGGGTCTTTGGGCCCTGTGAGGAATTAAATGTTTGGGACAATAGTGGCGTTGGCCAGTCCTTCAAGATGGACCGTGGCACAACTATAACGTCCTTGGGGTTCCATTGGGAATTTAACATTAGGGCCCCATAGGGAATTTAACATTAGGGGGAATTACCCACCAGAGATTTTTGTTGGGGGCATAGCAGTCATGAGAAAGATGGGGGTCACCGAAAATTTGCCTGTAGCATGTGCGTAATGGGATGAGGTCCAGGGGCCCACTACAAGGACCTTGGTGAGGCCTTGGAAGCTCTGCAGACGTCTTGTTTTTAATGCCCCCAAATGGCTTCAAATCAAACAGAGGTTCAAATATTATAAAATTTTAGACTAACGTTAAAATCAACTCTTATATCAATATATAGTGGGGCGGCCAAACTAAAAAAAGAGCTTATTTAACTTGTTTAAGGGTTTTGTTGGCATTTTTGATAACAATATGGCATTTAGATTGCAACGTTGGTATCAGTCCCGGGCACGTTCCCAGGCTGGATGCAAAAAAGAAAAAAAACATTTTAATAGAAAAGTCGGAAGTTTTAAGGTAAAAATTTTAAATTTAAGTAAAAACTTCGGGAATTTTAAGGAAATAGGGGTCTACTTTGGAATTTTTGAGAAATAATTAGGATACTTGAGGAAAATGTCGCATATTTTTTAGGAACAACTTCCAAGAATTTTGAGGAAAAACTTAATTTTGATAAATATGTCGGAAATTTGCTAACACTTGAGTGCTGAATAGGTTTTACTTAAAGATTCGTTTTTCGGAAATATTGTGATATTCCCAAAATGGCATTTATCAGGATTACTAAAACAATTCAACATACTGATTTTCCTGTTGTGCAATTTTTCCCACTTTTTAGAAATGGGGGGAAAATGTCTCTGCCCCCCTTTAGATATGCCACTGGGTGGATGCCCTCTTTGTAACCCCTATATGGAGATTTATGACTTAATTGAGGTCAAGTGGAATAACCTTTTTAGGTAAAAGGTAATCTTTCAAAAATGGTGATATTATCATTAATATATTGCATTGTTATATACTGTATTGCATGTCATATGAAAGAAAATTAATTACCCTATTCTGTGATACCTAATTTGAGTGCAAGTGTAAAAGTTTTACTCAATGTTTTTTTTACCCATCCACCTCTCTTGATCCCAGCTTTCTGGCTTTTACTTCTCGTGTTTCTCACAATCTCCCCCTGTTTACTCTCCATCCTACCTCTGGAATGATCTAACCTCTCAGGCACAATTTGACCTTTGCTATTGTGGTGCCTCACTCATCAAACAAACTCAATGTTTGGGCAAAAATAGTCATTTTTTACCATTTTCCCCAAAAATGTACAAAATGAGTTGCCAATAACTGCAAGAATAACTGCCAAGATTTATTCATATATCCATAGGTGGCGGAACATCCATAGGTGGCGGAACATCCATAGGTGGCGGAACATCCATAGGTGGCGGAACATCCATAGGTGGCGGAACATCCATAGGTGGCGGAACATCCTTAGGTGGCGGAACATCCTTAGGTGGCGGAACATCCTTAGGTGGCGGAACATCCATAGGTGGCGGAACATCCTTAGGTGGCGGAACATCCATAGGTGGCGGAACATCCTTAGGTGGCGGAACATCCATAGGTGGCGGAACATCCTTAGGTGGCGGAACATCCTTAGGTGGCGGAACATCCTTAGGTGGCGGAATATCCATAGGTGGCGGAACATCCTTAGGTGGCGGAACATCCATAGGTGGCGGAACATCCTTAGGTGGCGGAACATCCTTAGGTGGCGGAATATCCATAGGTGGCGGAACATCCTTAGGTGGCGGAACATCCATAGGTGGCGGAACATCCTTAGGTGGCGGAACATCCTTAGGTGGCGGAACATCCTTAGGTGGCGGAATATCCATAGGTGGCGGAACCGGGGGGAGGGGGAATTTTCCTTCATCCACTTTTCTTATAAGTTTAAAAGTGCCCTTTTTCAGAGAATATTTGTGCCCTTTTTCTGAGGGGAAAGTGCTCTTTTCAGAAGGAAAACTGCTCTTTCAAAGAGGGCAAGTGCCCTTTTTAGAGAAGGAAAATGCCCTTTCAAATGTTGAAAAACTTTTTCATCAAAGACTATATATCTGATCTTTTTATTTAAAAGAAAGTAACACAAATATTGCCCTAAAAAGACTAAAAATGTGAGATTTCACGCGCTTTTCGCGCACATACGGTTCAAAATTTCCACTTTAGACAAAGTTGGGGCCCTCTTTATAAAAGGAACCTGCACTTTGAACAGTTGAAAAACTTCTTCAAAAAGACTATATCTGATGCTTTCATTAAAGAAAGTAACACAAATATCCCCCTAAAAGATTGAAATTTTAGGCGCTTTACGGGCACAAATTGCCCCTAAAGACAAAAGTTGGGCACAGCCTTGCACATTGGACTTTGTTTTCCCAGCTGTATAATTTGTAAAAATTAGAAATAGGACCTTTTTCGAGTGTGCGAGCCACCCCCAAAAATTCATTAGTGAGGCATCTTTGAAATGGTCTATGCAGGGCAAAACTTACTTTGGACCCAGGCCATTGCCATGACAAAAACTGACGGGCTATTGCCATGACATGAACTGACGGGCCATTGCCATGACATGAACTGACGGGCCATTGCCATGACATGAACTGACGGGCCATTGCCATGACATGAACTGACGGGCCATTGCCATGACATGAACTGACGGGCCATTGCCATGACATGAACTGACGGGCCATTGCCATGACATGAACTGACGGGCCATTGCCATGACATGAACTGACGGGCCATTGCCATGACATGAACTGACGGGCCATTGCTATGATATGAACTGACGGGCCATTGCTATGATATGAACTGATGGGCCATTGCCATGACATGAACTGATGGGCCATTGCCATGACATGAACTGACGGGCCATTGCCATGGCATGAACTGACGGGCCATTGCCATGGCATGAACTGATGGGCCATTGCCATGACATGAACTGACGGACCATTGCCATGACATGAACTGACGGACCATTGCCATGACATGAACTGACGGGCCATTGCTATGATATGAACTGACGGGCCATTGCTATGATATGAACTGATGGGCCATTGCTATGACATGAATTGATGGGCCATTGCCATGACATGAATTGACGGGCCATTGCCATGACATGAACTGACGGGCCATTGCTATGATATGAACTGACGGGCCATTGCTATGATATGAACTGATGAGCCATTGCCATGACATGAACTGATGGGCCATTGCCATGACATGAACTGATGGGCCATTGCCATGGCATGAACTGACGGACCATTGCCATGGCATGAACTGATGGACCATTGCCATGACATGAACTGACGGGCCATTGCCATGACGAACTGATGTGCCCTCTCCCAACTTCTTTGTAAAAATTAAAAGGTGCCCCTTTCAGCCTTTACAGAGATAAACAAAAGTGTTATATCAAAATATATTGAAGTTCCCTTATTATAAACGATCTTTATTGACAGATTGAAGAAAGTAACATAACCCATCAAACAAACTACCACAAATTTCACTCATTGAGCGGGTTCTGCCACTGAGGACTGGGTGTGAATTTGAGCCATCTGGTCTAATTTCTGGATTTATAGGCCTGCTGATATACCGAGTTACATTTATTCTCACCAAGAAAATGATGGCCTCCTGAATAATAATCTAAGGACCCCTTATTTGCTTAGTTTTCACATTATTTTAGGCATTAATCATATTCCGATTCATGACCAATACAATTGGCTTATCATAATAAGTCTAAAATCCTTCCGATTTCAGGATTTTTTAAAAATTTTGTAGATTTTGGTATAAATTTATTCTATTGTACCAAATTTTGGACCAAAATTTCTTAAATTTTTAAAGCTGTAAATCTTAAAAGAAAAAAGTTTTCGGACCGATAAAAGTGTATTATTTTTTCAGTGGTGGTGGGGAGGGGGGATGACCCTATAAACCCATACTGCTGTGCTACATGCTTTGAAAATACAACAGTTGGGATCCTGTGCCCCTCAGATCCTGTACCCCAGATCCTGTGTCCCCCAGATCCTGTGCCCCCCAGATCCTGTGTCCCCAGATCCTGTACCCCCAGATCCTGTGCCCCTTAGATCCTGTGTCCCCAAGATCCTGTGCCACCAGATCCTGTGCTGCTCAGATTCTGTGCCCCTCAGATCCTGTGTCCCCAGATCCTGTGCCCCTCAGATCCTGTGCCACCCAGACCCTTTTCTCCCAGATCCTGTGCCCCTCAGATCCTGTGCCCCTCAGATCTTGTGCCACCCAGATCATGTGCCCCCAGATCCTGTGTCCCTAGATCCTGTGCCCCTCAGATCCTGTGTCCCCAGATCCTGTGCCCCCAGATCATGTGCCCCCAAATCCTGTGCCCTCAGATCCTGTGTCCCCAGATCCTGTGCACCCAGATCCTGTGCCCCTCAGATCCTGTGCCACCCACACACTGTGCCCCCAGATCCTGTGCCCCTCAGATCATGTGCCTTCAGATCC
Organism: Chiridota heheva; assembly: GCA_020152595.1. Lineage (NCBI taxonomy): Eukaryota > Metazoa > Echinodermata > Holothuroidea > Apodida > Chiridotidae > Chiridota > Chiridota heheva. The sequence continues at coordinate 244,937 of JAIGNY010001057.1, forward strand.
TGTGTCCCCAGATCCTGTGCCTCTCAGATCCTGTGTTCCCAGATCCTGTGTCCCCCAGATCCTGTGCCCCTCAGATCCTGTGTCCCCAGATCCTGTACCCCCAGATCCTGTGCCCCTTAGATCCTGTGTCCCCAAGATCCTGTGCCACCAGATCCTGTGCTGCTCAGATTCTGTGCCCCTCAGATCCTGTGTCCCCAGATCCTGTGCCCCTCAGATCCTGTGCCACCCAGACCCTTTTCTCCCAGATCCTGTGCCCCTCAGATCCTGTGCCCCTCAGATCTTGTGCCACCCAGATCATGTGCCCCCAGATCCTGTGCCCCTCAGATCCTGTGCCCCTCAGATCTTGTGCCACCCAGATCATGTGCCCCCAGATCCTGTGTCCCTAGATCCTGTGCCCCTCAGATCCTGTGTCCCCAGATCCTGTGCCCCCAGATCCTGTGCCCCCCAAATCCTGTGCCCTCAGATCCTGTGTCCCCAGATCCTGTGCACCCAGATCCTGTGCCCCTCAGATCCTGTGCCACCCACACACTGTGCCCCCAGATCCTGTGCCCCTCAGATCATGTGCCTTCAGATCCTGTGTCCCCAGATCCTGTGTTCTCAGATCCTGTGTTCCCAGATCCTGTGCCCCCAGATCCTGTGCCCCCAGATCCTCTGCCTCAGATCCTGTGCCCCCAGATCCTGTGCCCCTCAGATCCTGTGCCACCCAGACACTGTGCCCTCAGATCCTGTGCCCCCAGATCCTGTGCCCCTCAGATCCTGTGCCCCTCAGATCCTGTGCCCCTCAGATCCTGTCCCTCTCAGATCCTGTGCCCCTCAGATCCTGTGCCCCTCAGATCCTGTGCCTCTCAGATCCTGTGTCCCCCAGATCCTGTGCCCCTTATATATTGTGCCACCCAGACCCTGTGCCCCCAGATCCTGTGCCCACCAGATCCTGTGCCCCTCAGATCCTGTGCCCCCAGATCCTGTGCCCCTTAGATCCTGTGCCCCTCAGATCCTGTGCCCCTCAGATCCTGTGCCCCTCAGATCCTGTGCCCCTCAGAACCTGTGCCTCTCAGATCCTGTGCCCCTCAAATCCTGTGCCCCTCAGATCCTGTGCCTCTCAGATACTGTGTCCCCAGATCCTGTGCCCCTTATATATTGTGCCACCCAGACCCTGTGCCCCCAGATCCTGTGCCCACCAGATCCTGTGCCCCTCGGATCCTGTGCCCCTCAGATCCTGTGCCCCTCAGATCCTGTGCCCCTCAGATCCTGTGCCTCTCAGATCCTGTGCCGCCCAGATCCTGTGCCCCTCAGATCCTGTGTCTCAGATCCTGTGTCCCCAGATTCTGTGCCCCTTATATATTGTGCCACCCAGACCCTGTGCCCCCAGATCCTGTGCCCACCAGATCCTGTGCCCCTCAGATCGTGTGCCACCCAGACCCTGTGCCCCTCAGATCATGTGCCCCCAGATCCTGTGTCCCCAGAGCCTGTGCCCCCAGATCCTGTGTCCCCAGATCCTGTGCCCCCAGATCCTGTGCCCCTCAGATCCTGTGCCCCTCAGACACTGTGCCCCTCAGATCCTGTACCCTCAGATCCTGTGCCTTTCAGATCCTGTGCCCCTCAGATCCTGTGCCCCCAGATCCTTTTCCCCAGATCCTGTGTCCCTCAGATCCTGTGCCCCTCTGATCCTGTGCCCCCAGATTCTGTGCCCCTCAGACCCTGTGCCTCCAGATCCTGTGCCCCCCAGATCCTGTGCTCCCAGATCCTGTGCCCCTCAGATCCTGTGCCCCCATAATCTGTGTCCCTAAGATCCTGTGCCCATCAAATCCTGTCCCCCAACCCCCAGATTCAAATATCTTCCACTGCCTATATCGTTTATTTTTCCTAAAAACTTTTAAAGACTATCTCAAAACTGGTGAAAATTATGTCAGCTTGGAATAGAATGAGGAATTGTCAAAAGTTACTAAGTCAGAAATCTAAATATAGAGCACAATTGCGCCCAATATACGGTTTTCTTCAAATTGACCTCGCATGCGTTACTTATTTTCTAAGCGTTTAGTTCAGTTGATTTTACTGAATCAGATTGTGTACAATGCCCAATAGCTGTTGAATAAAACAATATAAGATAGGTTTTCTAATAATAATGCTGAATTTGTGGTAAAAAAAAAAAAATTGCTCAATTTGTCATAAAAAACATGTAAAAATCCAAAATGATATTTTTTTTCTTTCCAAGGACTTTTTTTTTTTAAAGACGGTTTAACAGAGGCTCATTATCATTCAGTGCCGTCGGAAGCGGGAAGGAGGGGAAAGGGGGGGGTCGCTTCAGCAGACCTGTAATAAAATTGGTCGTATTTGTCCCTTTAGTCATTGCAAATAATAAAATTAATAAAACTGCTCCCCGGCCTGCAGGTGACCTACCATACAACTGCACACGTAACTGCCTACGTTACTATGGACTTCAGATCGAGAGGTAAGTCTGTGAATTCACTGCGCCCAATATTTTTATTGTTACATGCGTACCGTGATTGGCGATGTTGTCCAGTTAAATCTTTTTTCTTCTTTTTTTTTGCGAAAAATACGCAGAAACGTTTTGCACGTTCTGACGTTGCGCTTTATGCATTGCTTGCATCGCCTGATCGCTGTGCAACATGAATTAAATTACTTGCATTGATAGGCTTAGTGGAACATGTGTTTCAAGTAATGAAAATCCTATGTCAATATGTAGACAGTAGAAGGAAACAGTACCAAGGTTTTGATCAGGGGCAAAGATCCGGAACGATAACCAACAAAACTAGCATCCAAAGGAACTCGGTGACTTAATGAAATTGGCAATATGCGGCCCTTTTGGTGCCCTGGGGCTTCTAAAATAGCTCGTGGACCAACATACCCGCATATGCACGTTGGACCCTAAGATCAGAGGTGTAATTTCATAAAGGTCCTATATCCATTGAAGCCGTCAGACACACTAAAATAATGGGCCCAAATGACATACTACGTGGTGACTTGTTGAAATTGGCGTTTTTCGGCCCTTTTTGTGCCCTGGGGCTTCTAAAATAGCTCGTGGACCAACATACCCGCATATACACGTTGGACCCTAAGATCAGAGGTGTAATTTCGTATAGGTCCCATATCCATTGAAGCCGTCAGACACACTAAAATAATGGGCCCAAATGACATACTACGTGGTGACTTGTTGAAATTGGCTTTTTTCGGCCCTTTTGGTGCCCTGGGGCTTCTAAAATAGCTCGTGGACCAACATACCCGCATGTACACGTTGGACCCTAAGATCAGAGTTGAATTTCATATAGGTCCCATATCCATTGAAGCCGTCAGGCACACTAAAATGATGGGCCCAAATGACATATTACGTGGTGACTTGTTGAAATTGGCGTTTTTCGGCCCTTTTTGTGCCCTGGGGCTTCTAAAATAGCTCGTGGACCAACACACCCGCATATACACGCTGGACCCTAAGATCAGAAGTGTAATTTTATATAGGTCCCATATCCATTGAAGCCGTCAGGCACACTAAAATAATGGGTCCAAATGACATTACGTGGTGACTTGTTGAAATTGGCGTTTTTCGGCCCTTTTGGTGCTCTGGGACTTCTAAAATAGCTCGTGGACCAACATACCCGCATATACACGTTGGACCCTAAGATCAGAGGTGTAATTTCATATAGGTCCCATATCCATTGAAGCCGTCAGGCACACTAAAATAATGGGCCCAAATGACATATTACGTGGTGATTTGTTGAAATTGGCTTTTTTCAGCCCTTTTGGTGCCCTGGGGCTTCTAAAATAGCTCGTGGACCAGCATACCCGCATATACACCTTGGACCCTAAGATCAGAGGTGTAATTTCATATAGGTCCTATATCCATTGAAGCCGTCAGGCATACTAAAATAATGGGCTTAAATGACATATTACGTGGTCCTGGTGGTGACTTGTTGAAATTCCGAACGTTTCCGGGCGAGAACGTGGCTCTTAAGTTAGGGTAAGTCCAAAACAAAGAACTCCAAAACGAAGAACGAAGATTTCCAGATTTCAGAAATCTCCAAAACGAAGAACGAAGATTTTTAAAGTAAAATCTTTCTTGGGGTTCGAAAATGAACGGCTCAATGACCCTCCGCCCGCCCCTCCCAAAACAATATTTAAAGAAATAAAAATCCTTAGTAAAGGTATATGCCAAGCCAGGTTTACAAAACGTCCTTGAGTATATAGGTCATGGATTTGTATTTATATTATATTTATTTGAGGACAACAGTATTTTCTTCAACTTTCCTATGTTATTTGAGTATTCGTTGAATTAATTCAACGGTGTGATAGTAAATTTTGCCCCCCCTCCACCCTCCCCGTAAAATCCCCCCGTAAAATCCCCGACCTCAATTCCTAAGGAATGTCTAGTGAACTTGGTCCCCTCCGAACTGATTTTACTAGGTAATTTACTGGTGTGTCTGTACAGTTCCTTTAATTAATTTTTGTGTTCTGAAGTGATAAGCTAAAAAGTGATAAGACTGTAAGAAGTGATAATCTAATACACTAAAGAAAAAAAGGCGTGCTTTACGAAAAAACGGGAAGTGAGATTTAGTGTGAAAGGAGAAGAAGGGCTTTTTCTTGCAAAAGGGGAACCAGTTGTTGTCTCCAAATTTCCTAGGAAAGAAGGGCTGGGACCCAAATATCCTAACGGACCGTTTTTACTATGAGGAGGACCAAATGTACTGGATGGTTATAGATTAATTGTCTGGGGCCCAAATTTCCTAGAAAATAAAGGCCCGGGGGCCAAAATTTACTGAGGGGGAATTTACTTTACACCGTTAAACTCACTTTGGGAAGCTTTTGCGCCCGTTTTAAGCGGCCTGCATGCGGGCCAGGCCGTCCATGCCTGCCGGCATGGTGTCCTTGTTATACTTCTTGGAATATGACATACCAAATATCCTCCAGTTTTTATAAGCAAGTTTTATTCACATAGGCCTATTAATAACTATGCTATTTCAAACACTCAGACTTTTGCTTGAAGCTACCTGAAAGTGTGTAGCATTTTACAGCGGCTTTTACAAGGTGTCTTGTTAAGGCCGTAGAAAGGGTCTCCTCTAAATAAAGTGAGGGGGGGCGGGGGAACTGGCAAATTGCCCTTTTTAATTAAACGTTTTAAATTGTCGTTCGTTATGGAAAAGTTTCATCATTTTTCGGGAAATTAGATTCATTTCTGGAATAATTATATAGAATTTCTGAGAAAATCTTTTTTTTTTTTTTTAGCATTTACTTTAAAAAAAAACCTTCGTTCTTCGTTTTGGAGTTCTTCATTTTGGAAATTTTCAACTCCCGAAAAATACCTTCTCGACCAGCAGAAGTTATTTCTAGAATCTTCGTTCTTCGTTTTGGAGTTCTTCGTTTTGGAGATTTTTGAAATCTTCGTTCTTCGTTTTGGAGTTCTTCGTTTTGGACCTACCCCTTAGGTAAGACACTGCATAAGCTTAAATCCCTTAAAGGGATGTTGAGCTGAAAACGGATTTAAAAACAAATGATTATATTATATGCCGATTGGGCTCATTTTTAGGGTGCCTGCCGGCTTCGATCCATATGCACATTTTTATCAAATTATTATGCGGGTGTGGGGTCTTATATCTATATGCGGGTATGTTGGTCCACGGGCTACTATGGGAGCCCCAAAACACACAAGGGCCGAATACCAGAATACAAAAATGACCACATAATATGCCATTTGGGCCGATTTTTGAAGGTGTATGACGGCTCCATGCATATGGCACATATATCAAATTAGTATTATTCCAAATTGTGAGCGTGCCTGACGACATCAATCCATATAGCACACTACTCTTGGGGGTGTCTAGTCTCAAATCTCTAATCGGCAATGTTGGTTCATGAGCTAGTTTAGGAACCCCAGGGTACCCAAGGGCTGAAAACATCGAAATTCACAAATTTAACCACATAATAATGACATTTGACTTCATTTCTTATGGTGCTTGACGACTTCGACGGATATGTCACATACATATGTCAAATTTCACTTTGGTCAAGGTATCCCATGGGTATGTTGATCTATGAGCTAGTTTAAGAGCCTCATGCAGGCACTGAGAGCCGAACACCCTGATTTTTTATTTTTCTAATGACAACATAATACGCCTTTTGCGCCACTTTGTGATGGTGCCTGACGACATCAATCCACATAGCACACTACTCCTAGGCATGTCTGGTCTCACATATATATTCGGCTATGTTGGTCCACGAGCTACTTTAGTAGCTCCAGTGCATCCAAGGGCCCAAAACATCGAATTTCACCACATAATATGAAAACTGGGTCCATTTTTTAGGGTGCCTGACGGCTTTAATGGATATATCACATACATATGTACAATTTTACTTTGGTCAAGGGGCCCCATGTATGTGGGTATGTTGGTCCACGAACAAGCTTGGGAGTCCCACGGTACCCAATGGCCTAAATCCCCAAATTTCACCACTAAATTAACCACATAACATGCCGCTGGGCCCATTTGTGAGGATCATGCCCGACAATTTCAATCCATATGACACATATATATATAATTACTCTTAGGGGCGACTGGTCTAGTATGTTGGTTAACGAGCTGGTTTATGAGTCCCAGGGCATCCAAGGGCCGAAAACATCGAAATTTACAAAATTGACCTCATAATATTGTCATTTGGGTTCATTTTTGAGGGTGCTTGACGGGTTCAATGGATATGTCACATATGTCAAAATATTACTTTCATCAAGGGGTCCCATGCGTGATGGTGTATATGCGGGTATGTTGGTCCACAGAGTAATTTGGTAGTCCCAGAGTACCCAAGGGCCGAAAAAACCCAAACTTCACCAAATTACCATTTTGAGGGTGCCTGACGGCTCCAATCCATATGACACATATATAAAATCATTCCTAGATGTTTTAGGTCTTACATCTACATCCGGGTATATTGGTCTACGAGCTGGTTCTAGAGCCCTCGGTACCCAAGTGCCGAAACGAATTAAAAAGCAACATGCATGACGGCTTCAATCGATATGGCACAGATATCACATTATTCTTTTTGTCAAGCAATTTAATGTGTATATTGCGGGCATGCTGGTCCACGAGCTGGTTTAGGAGCTCTTGGCAGCCAAGACAACCAATTAGGGCCGAAAACCCCGATTTGTTTTTAATTGACCACATAACAATACCATTTTGGCCCATTGTTTAGGGTGCCTGACGACATAAATCCAAATGTCACATATATCAAGCTAGTCATTTGGTCTTAGTGTCCCATGTGTATATGCGGGTATATTGGTCCAGGAGTTAGTTTCCTGAATTTTATCAAATTGACCATGTAATATGCCATTTGTGCCATTTTTACCTGTCGGTTTTAAAAGATATTTAACATATGTCAAATTATTCGTAGGGGTGTCTGGTCTTTTATCTATTTTCTGGTATTTTAGTTTACGAGCTAGTTAAGAAAAAACACAATTTTTGGTTTTTTATTTTAGAGAGAGAGAGAGAGAGAGAGTTGAACACACAATTACAATGACGGGGTCGTCGCCTGCGTATTCGGTTATGATAGTACAAATGCTATCACGAAACACTTAATACGACCCGGACGAGAACACAGGTACGACGTACGGACAGACACAACATCGACAACCAAGTCAATGTCCACGGCCTTTGATAACCAGTTGTGGCGCACTGGCGTGTCTACCCACCCCAGGATTGAACCCGCGGCCAAAACAAAACATATATATTTGGAGAAACCCCAAAACAAACAAACATAAAAACTAAGGCAAAAGTAAATTTATGGCAGCATTGCAATTTAACCTCAATGAATATACGAGTATGGTACCGCAACTTGGCAAAAAAATGCCTAGTCCGAATTCGAATCTGAGGCTGAATGAATCTAAAGCTGAATCTGAGGATAACTTCAGGTCGGTCCCTCCCTGTTCAGTTCAAGAATTTGTCGTCTGCGGAAAGTTTGCTTCCAACTCGTTCCAAATGAATGCAGAAACAATTTCTAAAGCAGCTTTACAGGTTCGCTATGATTCATGAATAGGAGAAAGAAAAAAAAAGAACTTTTGTATTTATATGAGTTTTGATTGTAGTTATTTTGGTACACTTCATTGTAGTTAACATTATTTTATGCCAAATTTATGATCTGCTTCCCAACGAGATTGAATGAAACTGTTTATTATACGCATTACTACTTCCACGAATATTTTTGTCGTAAGGAGAGAATTAGCTCAAAATAGGTCTAACGTTAGTCAGTTAGTAACGTTACTAACTTCAGATTTACAGTTAGGGAAGCTTCTTTCCCAAATTTCAAAACACTCATTTTTTGTATTTAGGCCCCTAGGCCTATATGAGTTTTGCTTAGGCTGTAGGTCTACACTTCATCGTAGTCGTACAGGCTAACATTAATTTAGGCCCTATGTCTAGTCTAGGCCTATGCCAAATTTATCAACTGCTTCCCAACGAGGTTGAATGAAACTGTTAATTTTACGCATTAGAAGCCTACTACTTTCACAAATATTTTTGTTGCACCTTATATTATAAGAAGAGAATTGGCCCAAAATATGCCTAATGCTAGGCCGTTAGGGCCTACGTTACTTTACAGATTTACAGTTAAGGACATTTTTTCCCAAACTTCAAATATAGATAGTTATAGAATTGCGTTCTTCTGCGAAATCGCAGTCAGAGCTATAATAATAATATCAAATTTCTTACTATATTCCCATTCAAAATGTGTGGGGGTTCAGGACCAAAAAACACATGGCCACATTTAACTTGGACCGAACTTCAAGTTGACAGTCACACTGTCTCACACAAAATTATACACATCAGAACGACACTTATAAAGATCATACACTGTAAAATGCATTCTGAAAAATCTATTTTAGATGATACGCTTGTAAGCCTACATCAATATTATCGTACTGTTATTTGTTGCATAATCCAATGTGTTTTTGTTTTTCTTTTGTCATCGATGACAACTGCTAATTTTATACCTTTTTTTATCCTGAGCTACGATGGTCTACAACAGACTCGGCGTTTTAAAAACTCCAAGCATACAACGTACTTACAGTAACTTACAAATAACGATTTATGTTAAGCCTGAATACAAGCAATAACTTGTTATGTTAGCTTTTCAAGTGTACATGTAGGTTAAGCTACTTAAGCTATTCTTGTTGTATTCTTACCGATTCCTTAGCAATCCATTGAGGAGTCAGCTCAGTACAGTAGTAGACATAATTGCTAATACATAACCTCTCCTACAGTACAGTGGTCACAAAAGAGCATGAAAATTAACACCGATGCTCTTAATTTTTGCTTATTATAACCATACAGACATAAAGCTGAACAATTGTTTTCAACCTACGTTTGTGTAGATTTCCCGAATTCTTTGTGAAAAAAGGTAAAAATGGTAAATTTTCTGGAAGAAATTCAGAGTCTTGTGCACAAGACGATAACGTTGCAACTAATGTTGCAAACGCGCGCATACAACTTGAAAAAGGAATGGGCAAAAACGGGTGCAGATACAAAAATAAATCACCATGCACGTTGTTACAAGACACAATAATTGCGTTGTTATGCACTTTTATCATTATTTGAATTAGACAACTTCAACACCATCGTTCTTTTGTTAATATTGTAAGTCTTGATTTTGTTGTGTTCCGAAGTGGTCTTTACAAATCATATATTTTGAAGTGTTTGTTGTATAAATCATATACCTTGAGGTGTTCAATGTTTTATTTTGTTTATTTTGTTTTATTGTAGAATAACACATGACTTGTCCTTATTCTTAAAAATTTGTTCCAGCAAATCATAGCCACAAACTTAATGTAGCAAATAATAGTACCACTTATCTTAATTAAAATAACCACTCAACCACACAAAAGGGACCTCATCTATTGCTAATTTGATACTCAACACCAACTTCCACAACAACCCAGGATGAAATGGAGAACTAGTACAATGGAGCCATTGATAAGGGAAATTTGATCCTAATTGCTTGTGGTTTTCAGAATAAAGAAAATAAAGAGGAAAAGTCTGACCCAACCTGCTTATATATCAAGTCGGGTCTGACTGTTTGAAACTTTAAGGAGCATAACAACGAATGACATACTCAGCCCTCTTTGTTGAGTCTCTTCTAGAAAGTGGCACCTCTATACACTTTTCTACGATAAGTTTTATACAGTTTATACGATATGTTGAAAGGAATGACATGAATGAGTTGGTGCTGCTTAGTCACTGCATACTACATTTGCACATACTACTGCACATAATACTACTGCACATACTGCATTTGCACATACTACATTTGCACATACTGCATTTTCACATACTACTGCACATAATACTACTGCACATACTGCATTTGCACATACTACATTTGCACATACTACATTTGCACATACTACATTTGCACATACTACATTTGCACATACTACATTTGCACATACTACATTTGCACATACTACTGTACAGGCACAATTTGACCCTCATTGTTGTGGTGCCGTTAAGCCCTCATCAAACAAACAACCATATTAAGTCCTTCTCTCCCAACCCCTCTCTCTACTTTGTTTTTTCACCCATACACCTCTCTTGATCTCAGCTTTCTGGCTTTTAGTTCTCGTGTTTCTCTCAATCTCCCCCTGTTTTCTTTTCTTGCTACCTCTGGAATGATCTAACCTCTCAGGCACAATTTAACCCTTGCTCTTGTGGTGCTGTTAAGCCCTCATCAAACAAACAAACTACTGCACATACTACATTTGCACATACTACTGCACATACTACATTTGCACACACTACTGCACTTACTACATTTGCACATACTGTACTACTGCACTTACTACATTTGTTCACTCATTCGTTTCATGGCTATGAAGTGTACATGCAATGATTCATTCCGAAGTTACAAGTTTATTCCAGTTGTTACGATGCATTCTTTTAAAGTGATATTTATTTGGTGATTATTTGTTTCTCTTGTTTTATTTTTGTTTTGTTTATTTGTAATGCATACCCTTTGTGTTGAAACAAAGTTTTGTTAATTTTGAATTCCCTTTTTCTAAAGTTGAAGAAATGCGAAATCTTCATTTTGTTCACATGAGTGTGAGATAGTGAAGAGAGAGCATTTATATGCATATATTTTTAATTGTTTTAATTTTATATATTTTTTTGTTCTTTTTTTTTTGGTTTCAGTACAATTTATTTGTTAAACTCTCATATCTGAACATATCATCACAATGAAGAAAATGTCGAAAAGGAATACAACTATCATAACATAATTCATAAAGCATAATTGTTCGAAATTAAAAGTTAAACAATCTTAAACTTACTACCAGAAAACAGAAAAAACGAAAGACTAGAAATATCTTGAGAGGATTCCGGATACAAGAAAAAGTTAAACGAGAAGATGGCAAAATTGAGAGCCATTTTTCATAATGGGACTTTAACTTATCATTTTTTGTTGCTATATGCTCTTCTAATTTACGAATAATTTTTAATTTAGAAATCAGGTGACGAAAGGGTGGGCTATTATTTTGTATTTTACATTCATAAATTACCTGCTTACCTACTAGAATCACTTGCTGAGTTAACTTAAAATCTCTACCAACTTTGAAATAACCATGTAAAATAGAAGAGTGAGAAATGTCAGGAAATGGAAGATTAACAAAATAAATCAATCTCTTTCCAAAAAAACCTGGTAATCCGGCAATCAACAAACAAATGTTGGAGTGATTCTGCGTCTAACTTACAAAATCCACATAGTGGGGAGTCAGCCAGACCCACTTTGAAAAGCCACTCATTTAAAGGAATTAAATTATGCAAAATTTGTATTTAAAAAGCTCTCGAGTTGTTATCTATTGTTGTCAAAAAAGGAAGATCTAAAATATGGCGAAGATCATTCTCAGAATAAGCATAAATATCTTTTAAGTTTAGTCCAGACTGTCAGGGAGGAAATACACTGTATATGAAGACACTAATACCTCATAAAAAATCTTACTCTTGATGGTCTCCAAGTTATAACATAAGCCATTCATACATAATGTAATATCCGCCTCATCACTTGTGCCAACATCAATAGCCCTATGGTATGGTAGTATACCAACCAAATTTATTATGTTTTTCCAATTGCTAGGGAGAGTTTGAATCTGATGGAAAAAGTCGAAACTGGAAATTTTCCCTCTTATTTAAAATATCTCGGACTTTTGAAAAGCCCTTTTCCATGATAGTTCTGTCATAGATAGACTTGCCCCCTAATTTCACAAGTTTGTTGTTCCATAAAATGATATTTAAGATATCATCCACATTGTTAAGAATAGGGTTGCTAAGGTTTGACCACACCTTCAAAATTTCTTTATAGAAAATAGGTACATGAAGTGGGATGCAGTCAACATCAAAATTACAATTTAGCAAGAAAATACCCCCAATTTTGTGAAGGAAATGGAGGACTATCAGTTTCCAGCCAAGAGAGTTAGAGGATTTTAAACGTTTTAGCCACATCATTTTATTTGACTCAATAAAACTCTTTAAATGAATCATTTTTAAACCTCCATCTTTATACTCATTAACCATAACTGTGCGCTTTATTTTGTCTTGCCCCTTCCAAATAAAGTTCTATAATATTCTCTCAATATTTTTAATATAAGTCTCAGGAATGCTGAGTACCGAGCCCACATATAAAAGTTTGGAAATATTGAACCATTTGATAATCTGAATCTTCCCAAGAATTGACAGATTTCTAGTCCTCCAAAGATTGAGGTTATTGCTAATATCTTTAATGATACCATCCATGTTTTTATTCAATACTGTTTTGTTGTTGTACGAGATGTAAATACCCAGAATCTTCATTGTACTGACCCAATTTAGTCTAGCCACTTTCGCGTTGTTTACTCTCTGAAAATTATCTCCCAAGACCATGGCAAAAGTTTTAGTTGGGTTAATCTTAAGGTTGGACGACTTTTCAAAATTCTTAAATACTGTCAAAATGTTATGTAACGATTGCTCATCTATTGTAAAAACTGACATAACATCTGCAAAAAGTGATAGTTTGATATACTTATTGATATTCCCAATCCTAACCGCGATACTACGTATATTGTTACTATTCCTTAACTTAACAGCTAAAGTTTTAATTGAAAGGATGAATACATAAAGAAATAAAGGATCCCCTTGTCTAACCCCACAGGTTAAAGGAAATCATCCTGTTGACAACTTCCCATTCATAACACAACCTTCACTATTCAAATAAAAAGTTATAATCCATTGTATTATTGATGGTCCAAAATTATAAGCTGTCAGTGCTTTGAACAAAAAGTCATGACTTAGAGAATCAAAAGCTTTATGGAAGTCAACTGAAATGGCGTATCCCGACATATGGTAAAAATCAGTATAATGCATGATATCGAAAACTGTACGAATTGCCTCCGCAATGTTCTTCCCAGGAATAAATGCATTTTGGTCAGGGTGAATGATAAAATCTAAAATCTCTTTCAAACGTGTCGGAATGGCTTTTGCCCCTATCTTATAGTCCACATTCATTAATGAAATAGGCCTATAATTCTCCAACAAAGATTTATCCTTTCCATCTTTAGGTATAACAACTATGACACTTTGCCTCTGTGATGCCGATAATTCACCTTTCTCGTATCCCTCATTCAAAGATTCTACATCCAAATCCCCCACGTAATTCCAAAAGGTACGGTAAAATTCGCATGTTAAACTGTCGTTCCCTGGAGATTTATTAGTGCCAAAGCTACCTAAAATTGCTAAACACTCCTCATTAGTCAGCTTTCCCTCAAAATTCTTAGCATTATAATTAGATAAGGTATTAATGTCATCAAGGAAATAACCGTCATTGACCACATGGTCTGATTGGAATAACTTGGTGTAAAAACCCTTACTTGAATTTATAATATCATGAGCATTTGTTAACTTACTATTGCCATTTTTTACTTTACGTATGATGGTTTTTGCTTTCTTCTACTTTTCAAGAGAGGCAAAATACTTTGTGTTCTTCTCCCCGTGTTCCATCCAATTAGCTTTAGACCTAATTATTATGCCCTCTGTAATTTCATTATGCCAATGCTGAAGCTCATCTTTTGCACTATCCAATTCATTCAAAAGTGAATCGCAGTCATCCTGCGCGGTAGCAACCCCCAGTGACAGCTCTAAATTAGTAATATGCTTAGATAACCATTTCATTCTATCCTTTCTCCAACTAGCTTTACCTAGTGTGCGTAATGCTGGCAGAACTGGCGGATCCTAAATTTTAAAAAATTCCCATTTAAGATGATAACCCTTGAAAGCGGTAGACTCATGAACCCAACTATCAAAATTGGAATAAAAGCCATCACAAAAGTTATCATCCCTGCACAATGAGTTATTAAACTTCCAATACACCGTTCCAGGGGCATCATTCTCTGTGGAGGTGACACACAGTTCAATAGCCATATGGTCAGTGCTAATTGAATTTATAATGTCAACCTTTGATACGTTATCCTGTAAACTATCTGAAATCAGCTAATAGTCTAATCTACTTTGGCACCAAGGTCTTCTTCTCCAAGAATACTGCCTTATACAGGGATTTTTACCTCTCCATATGTCAATTAAGTTAAAATAACCTATTAAGTGATTAACACTTTGAACAACCTCTCTATTATTACAAAATGATAAACTGCCAACCAAATTGAATTTCCCATCAATAATTATGGGGATGAAACTGTCATCATATAACTCATCTAAAACCTCTTGCAGCTCATTAAAGAAATTGACCTGCTCTCTGTAGTTATCGTTTGTGGGAGCGTAAATGTTAGCCTCAATAATGGGCTGACCCTGAATATTAGCCTTGATGAAAATATAACGACCGTTCATGTCACTCATGAAATGTACACATTCAAAGTCAACGTTCTCCTGTATTAATATTATAACCCCCTTGCTATGTAAGGAGCTGTGTGAAAAGAACATCTTGCGTCTCCAATTAAGACGCCACCTTTCTTTGTCCTCCTGTTTAGAATAGGTTTCCTAAAGAAAGTTATGTCTTTCCTTTTCCTTGAAATCCATTTAAAAATCTTTTTTTCTTTTTTTATAATCACGCATTCCTCTTATATTCACTGAGATGAACTTTATATCAATTTGAGATAAGATATTCATATTATGAAGAGCGAGAGAAAAAAAGTTTCTGTTTAAAACACAAAAACGAAAAATACACCAAACCACTGATAACACAATACTACAAGACAAAGACACTCATCCACAGATGCGTGTATAATGAGTTATTCCAGATTCTTTTGTGGGGGGGGGACCTCTCTCAAATAAACTGTATATAATCTGACTCAGCTTAACCAAGATGATCACGTTTCATTTTCATTATCTCACCTCCGTACAAAAATCTACCGCCATCCCTTTGTAAGTGCGCCATCTCCCAGCATAAAAGCGATACCGATGACCCTGCTTGTAAGCCTCTTGTACTTGTTTTACCCATTTCTTTTTCTCTGCTAGGTCTTGTTTAGTCAGATCGTCACTTGGGTGAAAAAGGTCAAAACATTTTAGGCTTGTTTTAACAGAAATGTCTTATCTGTATATCTTACTTAGCATCTTAACTAAGATGTGGCGAGGTTTTCCTTCTAATTTCCAGCCATCGCGGTGGACACGCTCTTTTGAAGGGTCCTCCATCATAAACTTCTCCATCATCAGCTTTCTCACCCTACCTATCCTGGATATTTTTATTTGGTTTTTCTCCTACTCCAATTATACGAAGGTTGTTTTTTCTTGAATTTCTTTCAGTTCTATTTAGATGATCTTTCAAAGATACAATTTTGTTTGCTGTAGCACTGACTAGTTCATTACATTTCTTAAAGTTTGACTTGGCGTTTTCTAAATCCTCCTTGATTTCTGAAATACTTTTACAATTATAATCAATCAAATAAGTGAATTCAGTGAGTTTGTCTTCAAGCACATCTAATCTCTCACCTTGTTTTTCCTGCACTTCCTGTACCTCTTTAATTCTCTGAAGAATGTCACTAAGGCTGTTCCTTACCAATTGTTCAAAGGGTAGGTTAGGAGTTGCGTCATCTTACCTGGTATCTGTGCTTGACGTACTGCTAGCCGATACTTATCTAGTGTTGGGGCATTGTTCACCCGTATTTTCTCCTTTTTTCCCCTTAGAAGGCATGGTTCAAATTCGAAATCACCTACTTGGTATAATAATAATAAAAATAAAGTACTTATAAGCGCCATTACTAAAAAGATATTCTATCGCGCTTTCCAATCAAGATATAAAATAATAAAACACACTGAGAAACTGCCAAAAGAACCAAAGAAGAATAAAAATAAAAAAATAATTAAAGGCTAGCTTGAAAGG
This sequence comes from Chiridota heheva, assembly GCA_020152595.1. Lineage (NCBI taxonomy): Eukaryota > Metazoa > Echinodermata > Holothuroidea > Apodida > Chiridotidae > Chiridota > Chiridota heheva. Next base: position 261,278 of record JAIGNY010001057.1, read on the forward strand.
TGAGTTTTTAGGTTACGTTTGAATGAGGTAAATGATGAATTGGACTTTACTGAATTAGGCAGGTCATTCCATAGTTTGGGACCGATGGAACAAAATGCACGAGAATTGAACGAAGTATGAGTATCGGGTAGAGAAAGAGGAGGATTACATGAGCTGCGTGTATTATATGTGGATTTACGGAACTGAATTAGCTGTTTGAGGTATGCTGGTGCAAGATTATGAATACATTTATAAACAAGACACAGAATTCTAAATTGGATACGTTTAACAATAGGAAGCCAATGCAGTTCCTTTAGGCAGCTTGAAGCACTATCGAATTTGCGTTTTTGCAAAACAACTTTAGCTGCCTGGTTCTGAATTGATTGTATTGGTAATAAACTAGAGGTGGGCAGCCTAGCAAACACAGCATTGCAATAGTCGAGGTGTGAGATGACTAAGCTTTCAACCAGTAGCCTACTGTACAACTTTCAGTGGTCAAGTGTTTCCTGATTTGACAAATCATATTTAAGTTGCGACTGGCTACAAGGCACTTTTCCTTGATATGTAGTTGCATATTTAAGTTAGTATCAAGTGAAACACCTAGTAATTTAATGCAGCTGGATGGAGTCTGTCGCAATTCTACGCCTGTAATAAAGTGAACTAAAGAAAATGGCCTTAGTTTTTTTGTCATTCATTTTGAGCTTATTCAGCTGCATCCAGTGTTCTAGTTTGGATAAGACTTGTTGCATACCATTAACAGAATCTAATTCTTGAGCTACATTACCAGAATCAAAGCTAGAATAAAAAGAGTGATCATCAGCATAACCAATGATATTCATGTGATCATTAGCATGTGAAATAACATCTGCAAGAGTACTTGCATAGCAAGTAAATGCAACCGGACCTACAACTGAGCCCTGGGGAACAGAAAAGGGTAGATCATGTGATTTGGATTGGCAGCCATTGACACAAACAACACACTTCCTAGAAGAAAGGTAGGAAGTAAACCATTCCAGGCCGATGTTAGAGATGCCAAATTTATTCTTCAAGACATTCAGAAGAATTCCATGATGCATCGTGTCAAAGGCTGCCAAAAGATCTACTGCAACCAGCAGTGTGGTTTGTTTTCTGTCCATCCCAAGTAGCAGATCATTTAACAATTTTACGGTTGCAGTCTCGGTGCTATGGAACTGGCTGCATGCGCTCTGATACGAAGGAAGCAGCTCATTGTGATTAACATAATCAAAAAGTTGATTAACCATTGCCCTTTCGACAAACTTAGATACAAGGGGCAGGTTACTAACTGGCCTGTAATTACTGAAAATGGGTTCGAGTGATGGTTTCTTTATCAAAGGTGACACATATGCTGTTTTACAGACCGTCAGAAAGCTGCCTTCTTGCAGAGAGAAATTAATCATGTTTTGAAAAACTGGCAGCAACAGTCCAGTGTAGTCAAGAAGCACATGAGATGGGAATGGGTCAGCAGCACAGGTTGTCACCTTTGATGACTTAATGATATTGTGAGTGGTATCTAAGTCAACTAGATTAAACTGAGAAAACGAGCTATCACAGGTATAACAACTTGTATCAAAATCATCATAGGGTTGCAGCTCATTTTTAATGTCTAACACCTTTCCAACAACAAAAGAAGCAAAACCATAAAAAAGAACTTGGTTGTCACCATCAGGCAGAGGATTGACCTTTGTTTTACCAGTCAATATGCAGATAAGCCGATATAGTTTATGTTGATCGCTACCACATTGCAGAATCTTGGCTGATGATCTCTGATCTGGCTTGGTGAAGCCTTTGATTGTACTCGGTTCTGAGAGCCTTGAACGAGCGATGATCCTCATTGGAGCGACTCTTTAAGCACTTTGCTTCTGCTTTTCTACGACTCCGCTTCAAAGACTTAGGGAATCATCAAACCAAGGGACTTTCTCCCGTATTGTTACTGTCTTTGATTGTATTGGGGCGACAACATCAAGAATCTTAGTCAGACCCGCATTGTAGAAATTTGCAAGATCGACTATAATCGTCAATGCTAAGCATTCCTGAGTGAAATTTGATAATAATGATGACAATTGGTGATTCTCAATAGCTTTAAGATTTCTATATTCAATCACCTTGGTCTTCCTTCCAGGTTTATCCTGTGACAAGTTACAGAGGACAAAACAATGAACAGAGATGTACAAACCCTCTCTAGGCTCTGAGATAACCATGTTGTCTTCATTTCGAACAAGCATAAGGTCTAGACTATTACCAGATACATGTGTTTGACATTTCACTAGTTGTTTTGAGTCCAAGAGAAGCTACAATGTCCTGAAAAGAAGATGCATGAGCATCAGCACCAACATTGGTGTAAATATTGAAGTCACCCGAAATAATTAAGTGATTTGATGTCGCACAAATTCCTTCTGCATATAATCTGAATTCATCAAGAAAAGTATTTAAACTGGGTGAACTGTTGAATATGGTGGTCGATAACCATTCTGCTGTACTACTGGTATCAGTAGTACAGCAGAAAATAACTGATTAGCTCCTTCCTGGCAGTCTGCATGCACTTTTGTCATTTCAACAACCTCCACCCCAACCCGAACTTTGTGCTCAATGGGAATCGCATCCCTAAAGTTGAAAACACAAAGTTCCTTGGTCTAACTCTAGACCCCAAGCTCACCTACAAGCCACACATCACCAACCTGAAACTAAAATGCAATAGCTCCCTCAACCTCCTCCGACTGCTCTCCAACACTACTTGGGGAGCGAACCGCTATGCTCTCCTCAAAATTTTCAGGCTCACCATTCGTGCCAAGCTTGACTATGGCAATATTGTTTACTGTGTCGCTCACAACTCATACCTCAACCACATTAACACCATCCAAAATGAAGCCCTCAGGCTTTGTCTAGAGCCTACAGGACCTCCCCAATCACTAGCCTTCATGTTGAAGCCAACGAACCCCTTTCTACTTAGATGTAAAAAGCTTAGCCTCTCCTATGCTTTTAGAGTCCTCACCAACACCCAGAACCCTGTTTACAACCTCATTAGGTACCCCAATTTCTCCTCCCTCTTTGATAGGACTAAAACCCTATCGCCCCTTCAGCTTACGCATTAAATCAGACCTCTTTCAACTTGGCATCAACCCCGCCACTCTCGGCACCTATTCCTGGCCCACTTTTCCGCCTTGGGCCACCCCTCTTCCTTCTGTCCACCTAGACCTCTCCACTTATAACAAATCTCAAACTCACCCTAATCTCTTCATCAATCTCCACAACCAAATCAAAGACCAACTCTCAAATTACACCTCCATCTATACTGATGGCTCCAAGGAAGGCAACAAGACAGCTGCTGCTGCCATCATCCAAGACATCACCCTCAGTAGCAGACTTCCTGACCACTCATCCATCTTTTCAGCCGAGGCTAAGGCCATTCTCCTCGCCCTCAACTTTATTGAGTACTCTCCTCTTAGTCACTTTGCCATTTTCTCTGACTCAAAGGCTGTTCTTACTTCATTACTCAATCTTAAATGGGATAACCTCACCTGCCACCTCCTCCTCCGAAACTCTTTTCTCCCACCCTCTGCAGGAAAAGTGTTCTTTTCTTCTGGATACCCAGCCATGTTGGCATCCCTGGCAATGACAGGGCTGATACAGCCGCTAAGCTTGCCCTTAACCTCCTCCCTTCCCTTTTCCCAAAACCCTCTCTGACATCAAACCGCTTATCGCTTCTCTTGTTCGTGACCGCTGGCAAACCTTATGGAACTTCCAAATTGATAACAAACTCCATGTTATCCAGCCCACAATCCCGATCAAATCCACCATTAACAACCTTTCTCAGACGACAACGTTCATATTACCCGCCTTAGAATTGGTCACACCCACCTCACTCACTCCCACCTCCTTATTGGTTCCCCAACCCCTCTGTAACAATTGCCACTGCATCCTTACAATCCATCACGTTCTCCTTGCTTGCCCCCTGTACAACCTTCCCAGAGCTTCTCTCGCTCCCCACAACTCAATTGCTGAGTTCTTCCAAAAAAATCCTCCAGATAAAATAGTCTCCTTCCTCCAGCATGCATCCTCTACAATCATATTTAATCCTCCTCTTCCACCCCCTCTCTACTCTGTTTTTAGTTTTACCCATGCACCTCCTCTCTCGATCACAGCTTTCTGGCTTTTGTTCTTGAATTTCTCTCATTCCTCCCCTGGTCTCTTTCCTTACTACCTCTAAAATGATCTGACCTCTCAGGCACAATTTGACCTTCGTTGTCGTGGTGCCGTTAAGACCTCATCAAACAAACAAACATAAAACTTCAATACTCCTGAGAGAAGAAAAAAAACCAAATTCAAGAGCTCAAATTTAGCGCCTGTTTAAGTCATGATGGCGCTGTTTTTGTTGTTTCTACACTTTGATGAATAGTTTTTTTTGTACATATGTATACTGTATATATATATATATATGTATGTATATATATATATATATATATATATATATATATATCTATATATTTATATATATATATATATATATATATATACATATATACATACATACATGCATACATACATACATACATACATACATACATACATACATATATGGCTATACCTATGTATAAATTTTCCACTCTTCTTTTTAGGGAAGTGAAAAGAGTTAAAGTCATTCTTTTCTTTATTTTTAAGTTTGGTTTTACTTTTGTATTTTTTTGTTTTTATCTCTAGAAATAAGGACATTTCTTTTACAGGGTTAATCTTATGTAAGAGTCTTGATTTTGTTGTGTTCGAATTGATCTTTACAAATCATATATTTTGAAGTGTTTGGTGTATAAATCATATACCTTGAGGTGTTCAATTTGTTATCTTTTCTGATTTTTTTTTTATTAAGATGAGTTACATTGTTTTGATTGTTTATGAGTTGAAGTTATATTGAAGTTTTATAACTTGGTTTAATGGTCGTGGTTCCAAAATGATCAAATCATAATTCTGGAAGTTTATTGAGTTATTTATGTCATGAATGTACGTCTAAGAATTGATGATGCCAGCCTATGGATATTTGTTCTTAGTTTGCATGATATTCACATGTCTGTCACATGTACATCAGATGTTAGGCTTCATCTGCATACATTTCCATACTTGTATACTTCTGTCCTATGGGTAAGCTGAGTTAATCATGGGACCTTTGATACTGTATCCAATCACCTTTAAGTGTCACCTTGAGTTTGATTTACATGGTATGGTACTTTCCTCCAATCAGATGATTAGATCTGATCAGGGGTTTAGGCTTATCCAATCAGGATATTTGTTTACTTGGAAGAGCATATGCTCTATCGATCTGTATCCACTTTGAGTCTAGTCTTGTCCGTGCGGTTGTCCTGTCAAGTCGTGTGTTGTGGTTACTCTGATTTATTACGTATCATCTGTTACATTTTCCATTCAAAGAACTGTCATTCACCTGTAAAAACCATTAGAATATAAAGCATGTTGACATGTTGAGGATTTAATAAACTTACGACTGGAATCTGAACATTCCTTTCTCTGATGATTTATTTTATCTACAGAGTGCACTTTGTTGCAATTAAGCCTAACGTTAGCATTACAATCCGTAAGAACGGACAATTTCACAATATTAATACATACAAATTGTATGCATTGTACATAAGTAACATGCACGTAGGACATTCATACGCTCAAGACTGCACAAAGGATGCAGATACACACTAAAAATATGTCAATAATTTCTTTACCTCAAGCGTTCTATCTTATTGGTTGGAAGTATGCTTACATGCGTGTTACAATTTTGTTAAGACACTCACAGAAAATGTGTCGCAACTTTATTTTTGAACGAAAAATGTGTATCCTTTTAGAAAAGCAATTGAGTTATTCGTACTAGTAGCTCAGATAGAGATTCAGAGCGAAGGAGTTGGAGTATGAAGATTCGTACTAGTAGCTCAGAGCGAAGGAGTTGGAGTATAAAGATTCGTACTAGTAGCTCAGATAGAGATTCAGAGCGAAGGAGTTGGAGTATGAAGATTCGTACTAGTAGCTCAGATAGAGATTCAGAGCGAAGGAGTTGGAGTATGAAGATTTGGACTAGTAGCTCAGAGCGAAGGAGTTGGAGTATGAAGATTCGGACTAGTAGCTCAGATAGAGATTCAGAGCGAAGGAGTTGGAGTATGAAGATTCGTACTAGTAGCTCAGAGCGAAGGAGTTGGAGTATGAAGATTCGGACTAGTAGCTCAGATAGAGATTCAGAGCGAAGGAGTTGGAGTATGAAGATTTGGACTAGTAGCTCAGAGCGAAGGAGTTGGAGTATGAAGATTCGTACTAGTAGCTCAGAGCGAAGGAGTTGGAGTATAAAGATTCGTACTAGTAGCTCAGATAGAGATTCAGAGCGAAGGAGTTGGAGTATGAAGATTCGTACTAGTAGCTCAGAGCGAAGGAGTTGGAGTATGAAGATTCGGACTAGTAGCTCAGATAGAGATTCAGAGCGAAGGAGTTGGAGTATGAAGATTTGGACTAGTAGCTCAGAGCGAAGGAGTTGGAGTATGAAGATTCGTACTAGTAGCTCAGAGCGAAGGAGTTGGAGTATAAAGATTCGTACTAGTAGCTCAGATAGAGATTCAGAGCGAAGGAGTTGGAGTATGAAGATTCGTACTAGTAGCTCAGAGCGAAGGAGTTGGAGTATGAAGATTCGTACTAGTAGCTCAGATAGAGATTCAGAGCGAAGGAGTTGGAGTATGAAGATTCGTACTAGTAGCTCAGAGCGAAGGAGTTGGAGTATGAAGATTCGGACTAGTAGCTCAGATAGAGATTCAGAGCGAAGGAGTTGGAGTATGAAGATTTGGACTAGTAGCTCAGAGCGAAGGATATGGAGTATGAAGATTCAGACTAGTAGCTCAGAGCGAAGGAGTTGGAGTATGAAGATTCGGACTAGTAGCTCAGATAGAGATTCAGAGCGAAGGAGTTGGAGTATGAAGATTCGTACTAGTAGCTCAGAGCGAAGGAGTTGGAGTATGAAGATTCGTACTAGTAGCTCAGATAGAGATTCAGAGCGAAGGAGTTGGAGTATGAAGATTCGTACTAGTAGCTCAGATAGAGATTCAGAGCGAAGGAGTTGGAGTATGAAGATTCAGACTAGTAGCTCATAGCGAAGGAGTTGGAGTATGAAGATTCGTACTAGTAGCTCAGAGCGAAGGAGTTGGAATATGAAGATTCGTACTAGTAGCTCAGATAGAGATTCAGAGCGAAGGAGTTGGAGTATGAAGATTTGTACTAGTGGCTCAGAGCGAAGGAGTTGGAGTATGAAGATACGGACTAGTAGCTCAGTAGAGATTCAGAGCGAAGGAGTTGGAGTATGAAGATTCAGACTAGTAGATCAGATAGAGATAACTAGTACACACAGGGTACCAGTTCTGCGAATAGATCCGTCTCTTTTTTTTGACATCCAACATGTCGTCGTAGACAAAAAAGATCACATGATAGGACATCATGCACCTTCTCTATAAACACTAATGACTCCTGTGGCTGCCATCTCAAGTGTGGCCTATTCTATAGGCTTCACAGCTGCCTATTTGTTACTTAATCGGAAGGCACTACCTTGCAAATAGGCACCACCAAAAACAAGAGTTAACATAGCAATTTTCTAGTTGTCCCAATCCAAGGTCACAATATATTATGCAATTTATGCTAATTATGTATTTAAGTTTTAGAATGCTATAAAATGGTCAATTTCTAACCGATTTTCAAGGGACTTTTTGCTGTTCTCTTAGGTTTAGTACATTTCCCATTTAATCATAAGTTTTTGTTGTTGTAGCAAAGCAGAATTCCTTTGCAATCCAATGCAAATTGAAAACAGGCCGCTTCAACAGAACACTTCTAATTTATGTTCCTCGAAGTGATAAAGATTTTCTTTATGAAAAGGTTTCAAAATCTATTTGCTTTTCAGATTATAGTTAGACAATAAGTACTATGATCTTGCCAAAATCAACCTAGAAGTCTTAAAGCCGTCACAAAATATCTTTGGGTGAATTTGTCCAAAAATTTTCTCCCCACAACTCAATTGCTGAGTTCTTCCAGAAAAAACCTCCGGATAAAATTATCTCCTTCCTTCATCATGCCTTCCTCTGCAACCATATTTAATTCTCTTCTTCCACCCCCTCTCTACTTTGTTTTTGTTTCAACCATGCACCTCCCCTCTCGATCACAGCTTTCTGACCTTTTGTTCTTAAACTTCTCTCATTCTCCCCCTGTTTCCTTTCCTTCCTACCTCGAGAATGATCTGACCTCTCAGGCACAATTTGACCCTCGTTGTCATGAGGCCGTTAAGCCCTAATCAAACAAACAAACAAACTACTACTTGCTTGTCTACCACGAACAACGTGAGAAACTGCGTATTCTTTTTAATTTGTCTCCTCGTTTCGCGCAGGTAAACACGAGAGTAAACAAGCTTATCATGGGTGTTTGCCCACTGGCATTTCAGTATTTGCTCAGGATCATAGAAGGAAATGGGCATTCGTAGTTTGGTAATAAGCAGATATGTTTTTTTTGTAAAGAGTAAAAAAACTTTTGTCTTCTGATTGGGCTTTCATAAATTTTCTTTAATTGATTACTAAAGAAGGAATCAAATTTTGCATGGTTTAATTTTTAGATGAAAATGAGAAAGTTTTCATATCCCAAATTCAGTTGTGGTAAATTTTTAGTGTATCTTTTTAGGACGTGTTGTAGCTTATTAAGTTTTGCTCCTTGTTCAATAGGCATGCGTTCATGCCAAAATCAGGTCGTTGAATGTGTAAACAGCCTTAGAGGAAAAACCTAGAAGTAAATCGCTAGTTATATCATTTTTTGGTAAGCATGCGAAGCACAATGCGAACCTATGTAATGGGGATTTTGTCCATCCGGCTGTCCACAATTTTGCCTGAGATTTCCTCAAAATGTTTAAACTTTTTTAAGAATTCCACAGAAAATGTAAGTTTCTTCAGAATTCCTCAGTAAAAAAGGTTCTCCAGATATCCTCATGGAAGGCTGGAAATTCCTTACTAAATGTTAAAGATTTTCAGAGACTCTTAAGACCGGTTGAATATTAGTTTCCTTAAAAAGTCTACAAAATATTTGATATTTCCTTTGAAGATAAGTGTAAGAGATGATATTATTTCCCAAAATTCTTCAGAGATCATAGAGTGTCTCTCGTAATACTGGAGGTTTGAAACCATTAAACTTCAAAATATTTGTGCACCAACGGCTGTATCAGGCATGATTATTAAACTCCGCCTTTATTATTGTGTTTTATTTGCATAAAGTTACTACACTATGAACTGACAAGACTTTTTACTTAGCATGCTCAGTCAGGGGTGTGACAGGATGCGACTTCATATGGACATAGGGAGGGATGCCATGTGGGACGTGGATGAGGGCCATTAGGGACATAAGATAGAATATTCCATGTGGTATGCAACAGGTCATTTGCATATAAGTCATAACTGACAGACTTTCTTATATAGTGTGCTCAATCAGGGAATGTGATAGCTAGGAGGAGACTTCTTACTGAGCCTATGGGATGTCATGTGGGACATGGTGTGGGATGACATGTGGAACAGGGTTGGAATGCCATGTAGAACAGGGTTGGATGCCATGTAGGATATATGGTGGAATGCCATGCGGGACTTAGGGTGGAATGCCATGGGATGGGATGTCATGTGGGACATGGGGTGGGATGCAATGAGTAACACAGAGTGTGACATAGGTTGGGATGTTATGTGTAACATAAGGTAGGAGGCTATGTGTGAAATAGGGAGGGCTGTCATGTGGTACAAATGGTTGGATTAATGTGGGACATACATGTAGGATGGCATCCATGTGGGAAATAGGGTGGGATGCCATGGGGGTCATAGGGTGGGATGCCATGTGGGACATATGGTGGAATGCCATGTTGGACATACTGTATGGTGGAATGCCATGTGGGACATGGGATGGGATGCCATGTGGGACATGGGATAGGATTTCATGTGGGACATAGGGTGGGATGTTATTTGGGATATGGGATGGGATCCATGTGGGACATTGGGTGGGTGGGATGCCATGTGGGTCATATGGTGGAATGCTACATGAGACAAGGGATGGGATGTCATGTGGGACATAGGGTGGGATGCCATGTGGGAGATATGGTGGAATGCCATGTGGGACATGGGATGGGATGGGATGTCATGTGGGACATGGTGTTGGATGTCATGTGGGACATGGGATGCCATGTGGGACTTAGTGTGAGATGCCATTTTTATAATTTGCTGGGTCATATGATATGTATGTCTATTTGCATGGGCATGCGAACCATGACGGTATTTACCATTCTAGTTAAAAACCTTAGATTTATCCTTACTACCCTAAAGCCCTAATTGAAAAATAAACCATCACCTGAAGAACTAGAGACAAAAATAAGATTATTCAAATAAAAATATTGAGGCAAACCAACAACATTATGGGGTCATGTATATCGATTTACTGCAATTAAAATTTTAATAGCAGTTGTTTTTGTCAAATTCTATTAATTTACAACTATATATCTGACTAAATAATACTCAATTTACTGTATTTCTATAAAAGGTATCTTTACCAGATGCCAGATTTGCTCATGAATAATTGTGAATAACTGAATTTAACTTGGTTTTGGTAGTAAAAAGTGACTAGAATCTCATTTTTAAGGCAGTCTTCAAAAATGTTCTAAAAGTTCACCTTGTTTAGCTGGCATTTGGAGAATGTTTTGGAACTTTTTTTTATTTGGAATAGAATTGAAAGGGATTCATCGTACAAATGTTAGAAGTTTTATGTTCAGATATGAAAGAAAATTTAAGCGATAAGAAAAAACAAACAAAATTTAATGGTTTTTCTTATGCAACCTAACAGTCACACTACTGTTTGGTTGCAATTTCAGTGGTCCTATAACTGAATGTTAGTTTCCTAATTTACATCTTTATCTTTTCAGCTGCCTCTCTTACTGCAAATTGGAGCAAGACGATGGTTTTCAGCTTCAACTAGACTTTCTCAGGTGGGAGATATATTTCCTATTGAATTGCTTTGTACACTGTGATTCTTGCATGATATGATCATCCTTGCAAAATCTGTATATTGTTGCTTTTCTCTCTAAATCTTGAGCATGCACTGTTGCAGTGCCGTTAAACTTGAACATATTAAACCAAACAAAACGTTGAGCATGTACTGTCGCAGTGCCGTTAAACTTGAACAAATCAAACCAAACCAAATGTTGAGCATGCACTGTCACAGTGCCGTTAAACTTGAACAAATCAAACCAAACCAAATGTTGAGCATGTACTGTCGCAGTGCAGTTAAACTTGAACAAATCAAGCCAAACCAAATGTTGAGCATGTACTGTCGCAGTGCAGTTAAACTTGAACAAATCAAACCAAACCAAATGTTGAGCATGTACTGTCGCAGTGCAGTTAAACTTGAACAAATCAAACCAAACCAAATGTTGAGCATGTACTGTTGCAGTGCCATTAAACTTGAACAAATCAAACCAAACCAAATGTTGAGCATGTACTGTCGCAGTGCTGTTAAACTTGAACAAACCAAACGTTGAGCATGCACTGTCACAGTGCAGTTAAACTTGAACAAATCAAACCAAACCAAATGTTGAGCATGTACTGTTGCAGTGCCATTAAACTTGAACAAATCAAACCAAACCAAATGTTGAGCATGTACTGTCGCAGTGCTGTTAAACTTGAACAAACCAACGTTGAGCATGCACTGTCACAGTGCAGTTAAACTTGAACAAATCAAACCAAACCAAATGTTGAGCATGTACTGTTGCAGTGCCATTAAACTTGAACAAATCAAACCAAACCAAATGTTGAGCATGTACTGTCGCAGTGCTGTTAAACTTGAACAAACCAAACGTTGAGCATGCACTGTCACAGTGCAGTTAAACTTGAACAAATCAAACCAAACCAAATGTTAAGCATGTACTGTCGCAGTGCTGTTAAACTTGAACAAACCAAACGTTGAGCATGCACTGTCACAGTGCAGTTAAACTTGAACAAATCAAACCAAACCAAATGTTGAGCATGTACTGTTGGAGTGCAGTTAAACTTGAACAAATCAAACGTTGAGCATGCACTGTCACAGTGCAGTTAAACTTGAACAAATCAAACCAAACCAAATGTTGAGCATGTACTGTCGCAGTGCAGTTAAACTTGAACAAATCAAACCAAGCCAAATGTTGAGCATGTACTGTCGCAGTGCAGTTAAACTTGAACAAATCAAACCAAACCAAATGTTGAGCATGTACTGGTGCAGTGCCATTAAACTTGAACAAATCAAACCAAACCAAATGTTGAGCATGTACTGTCGCAGTGCTGTTAAACTTGAACAAACCAAACGTTGAGCATGCACTGTCACAGTGCAGTTAAACTTGAACAAATCAAACCAAACCAAATGTTGAGCATGTACTGTCGCAGTGCCGTTAAACTTGAACAAATCAAACCAAACCAAATGTTGAGCATGTACTGTCGCAGTGCAGTTAAGCTTGAACAAATCAAACCAAACCAAATGTTGAGCATGTACTGTTGCAGTGCCATTAAACTTGAACAAATCAAACCAAACCAAATGTTGAGCATGTACTGTCGCAGTGCTGTTAAACTTGAACAAACCAAACGTTGAGCATGCACTGTCACAGTGCAGTTAAACTTGAACAAATCAAACCAAACCAAATGTTGAGCATGTACTGTTGCAGTGCCATTAAACTTGAACAAATCAAACCAAACCAAATGTTGAGCATGTACTGTCGCAGTGCTGTTAAACTTGAACAAACCAAACGTTGAGCATGCACTGTCACAGTGCAGTTAAACTTGAACAAATCAAACCAAACCAAATGTTGAGCATGTACTGTTGCAGTGCCATTAAACTTGAACAAATCAAACCAAACCAAATGTTGAGCATGTACTGTCGCAGTGCTGTTAAACTTGAACAAACCAAACGTTGAGCATGCACTGTCACAGTGCAGTTAAACTTGAACAAATCAAACCAAACCAAATGTTAGCATGTACTGTCGCAGTGCTGTTAAACTTGAACAAACCAAACGTTGAGCATGCACTGTCACAGTGCAGTTAAACTTGAACAAATCAAACCAAACCAAATGTTGAGCATGTACTGTTGGAGTGCAGTTAAACTTGAACAAATCAAACGTTGAGCATGCACTGTCACAGTGCAGTTAAACTTGAACAAATCAAACCAAACCAAATGTTGAGCATGTACTGTCGCAGTGCAGTTAAACTTGAACAAATCAAACCAAGCCAAATGTTGAGCATGTACTGTCGCAGTGCAGTTAAACTTGAACAAATCAAACCAAACCAAATGTTGAGCATGTACTGGTGCAGTGCCATTAAACTTGAACAAATCAAACCAAACCAAATGTTGAGCATGTACTGTCGCAGTGCTGTTAAACTTGAACAAACCAAACGTTGAGCATGCACTGTCACAGTGCAGTTAAACTTGAACAAATCAAACCAAACCAAATGTTGAGCATGTACTGTCGCAGTGCCGTTAAACTTGAACAAATCAAACCAAACCAAATGTTGAGCATGTACTGTCGCAGTGCAGTTAAACTTGAACAAATCAAACCAAACCAAATGTTGAGCATGTACTGTTGCAGTGCCATTAAACTTGAACAAATCAAACCAAACCAAATGTTGAGCATGTACTGTCGCAGTGCTGTTAAACTTGAACAAACCAAGCGTTGAGCATGCACTGTCACAGTGCAGTTAAACTTGAACAAATCAAACCAAACCAAATGTTGAGCATGTACTGTTGCAGTGCCATTAAACTTGAACAAATCAAACCAAACCAAATGTTGAGCATGTACTGTCGCAGTGCTGTTAAACTTGAACAAACCAAACGTTGAGCATGCACTGTCACAGTGCAGTTAAACTTGAACAAATCAAACCAAACCAAATGTTGAGCATGTACTGTTGCAGTGCCATTAAACTTGAACAAATCAAACCAAACCAAATGTTGAGCATGTACTGTCGCAGTGCCATTAAACTTGAACAAATCAAACCAAACCAAATGTTGAGCATGTACTGTCGCAGTGCTGTTAAACTTGAACAAACCAAACGTTGAGCATGCACTGTCACAGTGCAGTTAAACTTGAACAAGTCAAACCAAACCAAATGTTGAGCATGTACTGTCGCAGTGCCGTTAAACTTGAACAAATCAAACCAAACCAAATGTTGAGCATGTACTGTCGCAGTGCAGTTAAACTTGAACAAATCAAACCAAACCAAATGTTGAGCATGTACTGTTGCAGTGCCATTAAACTTGAACAAATCAAACCAAACCAAATGTTGAGCATGTACTGTCGCAGTGCCGTTAAACTTGAACAAATCAAACCAAACCAAATGTTGAGCATGTACTGTCGCAGTGCAGTTAAACTTGAACAAATCAAACCAAACCAAATGTTGAGCATGTACTGTTGCAGTGCCATTAAACTTGAACAAATCAAACCAAACCAAATGTTGAGCATGTACTGTCGCAGTGCTGTTAAACTTGAACAAACCAAACGTTGAGCATGCACTGTCACAGTGCAGTTAAACTTGAACAAATCAAACCAAACCAAATGTTGAGCATGTACTGTTGCAGTGCCATTAAACTTGAACAAATCAAACCAAACCAAATGTTGAGCATGTACTGTCGCAGTGCTGTTAAACTTGAACAAACCAAACGTTGAGCATGCACTGTCACAGTGCAGTTAAACTTGAACAAGTCAAACCAAACCAAATGTTGAGCATGTACTGTTGGAGTGCCATTAAACTTGAACAAATCAAACCAAACCAAATGTTGAGCATGTACTGTCGCAGTGCTGTTAAACTTGAACAAACCAAACGTTGAGCATGCACTGTCACAGTGCAGTTAAACTTGAACAAATCAAACCAAACCAAATGTTGAGCATGTACTGTTGCAGTGCCATTAAACTTGAACAAATCAAACCAAACCAAATATTGAGCATGTACTGTCGCAGTGCTGTTAAACTTGAACAAACCAAACGTTGAGCATGCACTGTCACAGTGCAGTTAAACTTGAACAAGTCAAACCAAACCAAATGTTGAGCATGTACTGTTGGAGTGCCATTAAACTTGAACAAATCAAACCAAACCAAATGTTGAGCATGTACTGTCGCAGTGCTGTTAAACTTGAACAAACCAAACGTTGAGCATGCACTGTCACTGCAGTTAAACTTGAACAAATCAAACCAAACCAAATGTTGAGCATGTACTGTTGCAGTGCCATTAAACTTGAACAAATCAAACCAAACCAAATGTTGAGCATGTACTGTCGCAGTGCTGTTAAACTTGAACAAACCAAACGTTGAGCATGCACTGTCACAGTGCAGTTAAACTTGAACAAATCAAACCAAACCAAATGTTGAGCATGTACTGTTGCAGTGCTGTTAAACTTGAACAAACCAAACGTTGAGCATGCACTGTCACAGTGCAGTTAAACTTGAACAAATCAAACCAAACCAAATGTTGAGCATGTACTGTTGCAGTGCCATTAAACTTGAACAAATCAAACCAAACCAAATGTTGAGCATGTACTGTCGCAGTGCCGTTAAACTTGAACAAATCAAACCAAACCAAATGTTGAGCATGTACTGTGTCGAGTGCAGTTAAACTTGAACAAATCAAACCAAGCCAAATGTTGAGCATGTACTGTTGCAGTGCCATTAAACTTGAACAAATCAAACCAAACCAAATGTTGAGCATGTACTGTCGCAGTGCTGTTAAACTTGAACAAACCAAGCGTTGAGCATGCACTGTCACAGTGCAGTTAAACTTGAACAAATCAAACCAAACCAAATGTTGAGCATGTACTGTTGCAGTGCCATTAAACTTGAACAAATCAAACCAAACCAAATGTTGAGCATGTACTGTCGCAGTGCTGTTAAACTTGAACAAACCAAGCGTTGAGCATGCACTGTCACAGTGCAGTTAAACTTGAACAAGTCAAACCAAACCAAATGTTGAGCATGTACTGTTGGAGTGCCATTAAACTTGAACAAATCAAACCAAACCAAATGTTGAGCATGTACTGTCGCAGTGCTGTTAAACTTGAACAAACCAAACGTTGAGCATGCACTGTCACAGTGCAGTTAAACTTGAACAAATCAAACCAAACCAAATGTTGAGCATGTACTGTTGCAGTGCCATTAAACTTGAACAAATCAAACCAAACCAAATGTTGAGCATGTACTGTCGCAGTGCTGTTAAACTTGAACAAACCAAACGTTGAGCATGCACTGTCACAGTGCAGTTAAACTTGATCAAACCAAACCAAATGTTGAGCATGTACTCTCACAGTGCCGTTAAACTTGATCAAACCAAACCAAATGTTGAGCATGTACTCTCACAGTGCCTTTAAACTTTAACAAATCAAACCAAACCAAATGTTGAGCATGTACTGTCGCAGTGCTGTTAAACTTGAACAAACCAAACGTTGAGCATGCACTGTCACAGTGCAGTTAAACTTGAACAAATCAAACCAAACCAAATGTTGAGCATGTACTGTTGCAGTGCCATTAAACTTGAACAAATCAAACCAAACCAAATGTTGAGCATGTACTGTCGCAGTGCTGTTAAACTTGAACAAACCAACGTTGAGCATGCACTGTCACAGTGCAGTTAAACTTGAACAAGTCAAACCAAACCAAATGTTGAGCATGTACTGTTGGAGTGCCATTAAACTTGAACAAATCAAACCAAACCAAATGTTGAGCATGTACTGTCGCAGTGCTGTTAAACTTGAACAAACCAAACGTTGAGCATGCACTGTCACAGTGCAGTTAAACTTGAACAAATCAAACCAAACCAAATGTTGAGCATGTACTGTTGCAGTGCCATTAAACTTGAACAAATCAAACCAAACCAAATATTGAGCATGTACTGTCGAAAGTGCTGTTAAACTTGAACAAACCAAACGTTGAGCATGCACTGTCACAGTGCAGTTAAACTTGAACAAGTCAAACCAAACCAAATGTTGAGCATGTACTGTTGGAGTGCCATTAAACTTGAACAAATCAAACCAAACCAAATGTTGAGCATGTACTGTCGCAGTGCTGTTAAACTTGAACAAACCAAACGTTGAGCATGCACTGTCACTGCAGTTAAACTTGAACAAATCAAACCAAACCAAATGTTGAGCATGTACTGTTGCAGTGCCATTAAACTTGAACAAATCAAACCAAACCAAATGTTGAGCATGTACTGTCGCAGTGCTGTTAAACTTGAACAAACCAAACGTTGAGCATGCACTGTCACAGTGCAGTTAAACTTGAACAAATCAAACCAAACCAAATGTTGAGCATGTACTGTTGCAGTGCTGTTAAACTTGAACAAACCAAACGTTGAGCATGCACTGTCACAGTGCAGTTAAACTTGAACAAATCAAACCAAACCAAATGTTGAGCATGTACTGTTGCAGTGCCATTAAACTTGAACAAATCAAACCAAACCAAATGTTGAGCATGTACTGTCGCAGTGCCGTTAAACTTGAACAAATCAAACCAAACCAAATGTTGAGCATGTACTGTCGCAGTGCAGTTAAACTTGAACAAATCAAACCAAGCCAAATGTTGAGCATGTACTGTTGCAGTGCCATTAAACTTGAACAAATCAAACCAAACCAAATGTTGAGCATGTACTGTCGCAGTGCTGTTAAACTTGAACAAACCAAACGTTGAGCATGCACTGTCACAGTGCAGTTAAACTTGAACAAATCAAACCAAACCAAATGTTGAGCATGTACTGTTGCAGTGCCATTAAACTTGAACAAATCAAACCAAACCAAATGTTGAGCATGTACTGTCGCAGTGCTGTTAAACTTGAACAAACCAAACGTTGAGCATGCACTGTCACAGTGCAGTTAAACTTGAACAAGTCAAACCAAACCAAATGTTGAGCATGTACTGTTGGAGTGCCATTAAACTTGAACAAATCAAACCAAACCAAATGTTGAGCATGTACTGTCGCAGTGCTGTTAAACTTGAACAAACCAAACGTTGAGCATGCACTGTCACAGTGCAGTTAAACTTGAACAAATCAAACCAAACCAAATGTTGAGCATGTACTGTTGCAGTGCCATTAAACTTGAACAAATCAAACCAAACCAA
This sequence comes from Chiridota heheva, assembly GCA_020152595.1. Lineage (NCBI taxonomy): Eukaryota > Metazoa > Echinodermata > Holothuroidea > Apodida > Chiridotidae > Chiridota > Chiridota heheva. Next base: position 279,423 of record JAIGNY010001057.1, read on the forward strand.
ATGTTGAGCATGTACTGTCGCAGTGCTGTTAAACTTGAACAAACCAAACGTTGAGCATGCACTGTCACAGTGCAGTTAAACTTGATCAAACCAAACCAAATGTTGAGCATGTACTCTCACAGTGCCGTTAAACTTGATCAAACCAAACCAAATGTTGAGCATGTACTCTCACAGTGCCTTTAAACTTTAACAAATCAAACCAAACCAAATGTTGAGCATGCACTTGTGGGGACTGCTACCTGAGAGTCCACCGGTTTGGACGATGTGGTATAGCTCTGCAAGCTGCTGTCATCCTGGGGGTCCTGTAGGTAAAAACAAGAGGATCCCTGTGAATATACAGAAGTGTGACAAAGTGAAATATCTGGAGTGTGCGTGCTGGTGTAAGTCTCACATGTGTGTTAGGCTGTAGACTACTGCCCAATGTAACACTGATCCAATGACATCTGGTATTACGAAATGATAATGTAATGGCAAATACAAGGGGGCATGTTGGTATACCTAAGCTATGTGTAATCTAGTCGGATCTGCCTGAACTACGGGTAGCTGGTAGCTAGGACATACCAACATGACCACAGCAACAATCCAAGTGAGTTAGGAACATTTCAAGTGAGTTAGGAATGTGTTGCTGTTTGTTTGATTGACCGAATAAGTGAATGAGCAGACAAGGCTTAAGTTTAGCCACAGACTTTTGAGTTTTTGCACATTAGCGTAGGCCTAACATTAATGTTAGTGCATAACAACGCACTGCATTTCCACTTGTTCCTACCTTATTTATTGTACCTTACAGTGACACTAGCTTAGGCTAGTTTTCATCGTTTGTTGATTCCTTCGTTTTGGAACATTATTATTCTTGGAGTGTTTTTGTGAGTAAAATTCTTTCTGAATGTCTCACAACATTTGATATATCTTTGTAGCAGATTCAAGGGCCCATAACTTTGATTCTTACCCTCAATCTACCCATATCGATTATGTTTTCAAGCAAGGAGCCAAGATTACAAATTTGATTCCTCCCACTGTGAACCAATTACGATCAATTCCACAGGATGATTTTGCTCTTGTTAAGATAGTGGTGGACAAACGATCTTATTTCTTATACCTCCACAACATCATCCTCCAGCAAGCATGTTTTGGGGTGATTATCTTTAACCTGCGATCAGATTATTGCAAAGTTAACTAATTTAGAAAAGGACACAGTAGGTTTACTGGGCCATACCACATCATCCAAAGCGGTGGACTATAAGGTCAGTCCCCTCACACTGTCGCAGTGCCGTTAAACTTTCAACAAATCAAATCAAACCAAATGTTGAGCATTAATCAACAGTTCAGAAAAATGTTTGTATGACATTTGTGAGGAGCTAACAAAGTATAAGCTTGTACAGCGTAGGAATTACAGGGTTTCTACAATGTTATAAACCTGTGCAGCTTAGGAATTGCAGGGCTTCTACAACATTATAAGCCTGTGCAGCTTAGGAATTACAGGGCTTTTACAACGTTATAAGCCTGTGCAGCTTAGGAATTACAGGGCTTCTACATTGTTATAAGCCTGTGCAGCTTAGAAATTACAGGGTTTCCACAATGTTATAAGCCTGTGCAGCTTAGGAATTACAGGGTTTCTATATTGTTATAAGCCTGTGCAGCTTAGGAATTACAGGGCTTCTACAACGTTATAAGCCTGTGCAGCTTAGGAATTACAGGGTTTCCACAATGTTATAAGCCTGTGCAGCTTAGGAATTACAGGGTTTCCACAATGTTATAAGCCTGTGCAGCTTAGGAATTACAGGGCTTCTACATTGTTATAAGCCTGTGCAGCTTAGGAATTACAGGGCTTCTACAACGTTATAAGCCTGTGCAGCTTAGGAATTACAGGGCTTCTACAATGTTATAAGCCTGTGCAGCTTAGGAATTACAGGGCTTCTACATTGTTATAAGCCTGTGCAGCTTAGGAATTACAGGGCTTCTACAACATTATAAGCCTGTGCAGCTTAGGAATTACAGGGCTTCTACAATGTTATAAGCCTGTGCAGCTTAGGAATTACAGGGCTTCTACAACGTTATAAGCCTGTGGAGACAACTCGGGAAAACTATTTTGATGCCTTTAGGTGAAAACTGCTGGTTGTTATTTAGTTGTCATTTTTCAATTGGAATCAGATCTTTTAAAACAATTCCACATAAAGAAAATAACAATTGTAAAAGAATTCAAAATGAAGGCAATGAAACCTACGACCACTGGTGTTGATCTGTGTGGGTTTGATTATACACTCACTTTTTGGGACAAGATATTGAAGTAATTTGATCATATTTGTGTTGGTCTTTTTGTCCGCTTTCATTTAAGGACTGAATTAATCCTTTAACTGTCTCATGTCTGAATCTTGATTTTGATGCTTGTTGGCTTAGAGTTAAGCATTTATGTATACCGTACTCCACATATTAAGCGCCCCTGCTCACCCAATGACTGAAAACATCATAAAATAAGTTTTGTTACATTATTTGCTTATTTTGCGTCTGACGCTCACAATGTTTTGTGGGCTACTATCTTGGACAAAACTGTTGGAACACTTCAGCTTTTGAGATCTACATATGTTATAGTGTTATGATTTTAAATAATTTTCCCGAGAATTGTAACCCCCTACCCCCTCCCCTCTCCCCCCCCCGCTCCCCACTTTTTAGTGTTGAATTTCTTTCTTTCTTAACGTCATTTCCAGGAAAAACAGTAACAACGGCCAACATTGAATGGGGAGGGGAGGAGAGGACAATTAATATAGTGAGGTAGGGGAGGGGGACACTGGCATCATCAATGAAATGATAAAATGTCCTTAAAATTCTAAAATATTAATTACAATTGAAAGAGTAGAGATTGAAGAAGCAACGGAAAAAAATTCCAGCATTTCTGGTATCTAGATGTGGAATAATTTACAATAGAAAAGTAGCTTCATGAAAAACATCACATATTTTCACCAAGTGTTTCAACGAGTTTTGTCCAAGATTGTAGTATAGAACAAGTTCACACAATGCAGTTCAAATAGCACACTGTACGCTGCACTGAACATGGGCTCTTTTTACAAAGAAAGTTTGGGCCTAAAAAGTGTTGCGATTCTATTTCCATAAGCACCCCGGGTGCTTATTACATCAAATACAGTATTTATGAATATGAAAGGAATCATTTCTCTTGTGTTCTTTTGCTTCAGGCTCAGCCTGGGTTATCCCCTTTCCCAGAGGGGATCAGAACTGTCACCATGATACCCGGTGATGGTGTTGGCCCTGAATTGATGGATTCAGTCAAGGAAGTTTTAGAAGCATATCTGTGCCAGTGAAATTTGAAGAGTTTCATTTAAGGTACGATGGTATTTACAGTACATTGGATTTTATTTTCGATTTAAAGAGATTTTTTTCTTCCATTTTTTCTGATTATTAAAGTATCTATAAGTTTAATTTTGATTCATGCATTGCTTTTCTTGATTGAATAAGTGACAGTTGCCATAAATAAGATAGGAATATCCAAAAAAAGTCAAGAGTTTGTTTAATCCCCTCTCCTTTGTATCATTAATACTGAACAATACTCAATTGCTGAGTTCTTCCAGAAAAATCCTCCGGATGAAATTATCTTCTTCCTTCATCATGCCTCCCTCTACAACCATATTTAATTCTCCTCTTCCACCCCCTCTCTACTTTGTTTTTGTTTCACCCATTCAACTCCTCTCTTGATCACAGCTTTCTGACTTTTGATCTTGAATTTCTCTTATTCTCCCCTGTTTCCTTTCCTTCCTACCTCTAGAATGATCTGACCTCTCAGGCACATTTTGACCCTCGTTGTCGTGGTGCCGTTAAGACCTCATCAAACAAACAAACAAACTGAACAATACCATCTGAACTGTCCTCTAAATCTTAGCAAAAACAGAAATTGCAAAAAAAAAGCATACATATTTTTTCCGTCACCACTGCATACTGTTTCTCTGTACATCATCAGTAACGTTCTTTTAAATTTGGAAAGATTCCGAGGAATAGACTGTAATTGATCAAGATTAGATTAATTAGGTCAAAGTATTGATAAAGATTAGATTAATCAAGTAATAGTATTAATAAAGATTAGATTAATTAAGTAAAAGTATTGATAAAAATTAGATTAATTAAGTAAAAGTATTGATAAAGATTAGATTAATTAAGTAAAAGTATTGATAAAGATTAGATTAATTAAGTAAAAGTATTGATAAAGATTAGATTAATTAAGTAAAAGTATTGATAAAGATTAGAATAATTAAGTAAAAGTATTATTGATAAAGATTTAAAGATTTAATTAAGTAAAAGTATTGATAAAAAGATTAGATTAATTAAGTAAAAGTATTGATAAAGATTAGATTAATTAAGTAAAAGTATTGATAAAGATTAGATTAATTAAGTAAAAGTATTGATAAAGATTAGATTAATTAAGTAAAAAGTATTGATAAAGATTAGATTAATTAAGTAAAAGTATTGATAAAGATTAGATTAATTAAGTAAAAGTATTGATAAAGATTAGAATAATTAAGTAAAAGTATTGATAAAGATTAGAATAATTAAGTAAAAGTATTGATAAAGATTAGAATAATTAAGTAAAAGTATTGATAAAGATTAGATTAATTAAAAGTATTGATAAAAAGTATTGATAAAGATTAGATTAATTAAGTCAAAGTATTGATAAAGATTAGATTAATTAAGTCAAAGTATTGATAAAGATTAGATTAATTAAGTCAAAGTATTGATAAAGATTAGATTAATTAAGTCAAAGTATTGATAAAGATTAGATTAATTAAGTAAAAGTATTGATGAAGATTAGATTAATTAAGTCAAAGTATTGATAAAGATTAGATTAATTAAGTCAAAGTATTGATAAAGATTAGATTAATTAAGTAAAAGTATTGATGAAGATTAGATTAATTAAGTCAAAGTATTGATAAAGATTAGATTAATTAAGTAAAAGTATTGATAAAGTTTGAAACAATTGAATAAAAGTTGCCATGAATAGATGAGAATATTGTCCTTATCCAAATAATCAAAGTGTGTTTACCCCCTCTTCTTTGTGTCATATTAACTAAAACAATATCATTCAAACTGTCCTATCAATCTTATCAAAAACAAGGAAAATCGTGTCAGATGTTGATTGTTTTGTTTACGTAAATGAAATAAAAACTTGCAAACAAAGAAAACAAGGGTTTTTTCACTGCAAACTCTTTTGTATGCACATCATCATTGATGTTCTTGTTTTCTTTTTAAAAGATTTCAAGGAACAGATTGTGTTTGACAAAGTATCAGTTTATTGAACATTTTGTTCTGACTTTAGCCTGAAAGTTCACATTATTTTCTAAAAGTTTTATACTTTCTTATTAAATATTTTTACAGTGAAATTCAAAAAAGGCAAGGTGATGAGTTGGATGCGACTGTAGACTCCCTGAGACGAAACCATGTGGGCATCAAAGGCATCATTCACACACCTGCAGCCACTGTTGGAGAACTACAAACACTCAACATGAAACTGAGGTAAACTACCTCCAACTACTTTAGAATAATTATATTCATTCTTAAGTACTGTATGACAGAAGTGTTGGCAAGTAAGAAGCTTAAACTAACCACAAGGAAGAGATTGGTCAGATGTTATGTTTTGACTATCTCTGAAACATGGACTTTATCACAGGAAATGGACAATATGCATATTCGTCCCTCAGGAAGCACTTTCTTTATGCTAGCTTTGAATGATCGAGCATGCTGTCTTTCGACAATTTTAGTTTGTGGTTGTACAGGATGATTCTGAGGGTTTCATATGGGGATGAGATTAGTAGTGTTAAGATTCTTGGGAAAGTGATGATTGAGAGGAGAGCATGAGTGTCAGAAATCAAAAGCAAGAAGATGCAGTTCATGCTGTGTAAACAACATTACTGCAATTCATCAAAATACCTGCTGTTCGGCAAATTTTAGAAAACTTAATCTTGCTGCATATTAAGAACCACAACCATTTGTGTGATACTATCCTCATCTGAACTTTCCGCTCCACTGATTCAATGATTCTATTGTTAACCAGCAAGTGCAGTATATTTGCTTGCCCTATTTAGTTTAGGGTGGTGCAGCAGAAAGCTTACTGAGCAACAATAGTTGGCCGTTTAAAGCATTTAGAGCTAAGTGATTTGTCTGGAGAGAGCATGCATGACTAATTTTAGTTGTAATTGATTTTTTAGAAATACTTTCAGCACAGAGCCTAATGGCCTTTACTCCTCATGTTATGGGTTACTTAAAAAAGGGCCTCAGAGACAGTTGTTAGATGGAAGGATAAAGAGAGGAAGACAAACGAAGAAAGAAAGTGGTATGGAGAGATGTAGAATTGGTCTGGGGCTTAGTTTATGCAGCTGAGCCAGTTGGAGGACCATGACAGGCCATCAACAAGATGGGGCATGGGTTAGGTATAGGCAGGTATATGCATGAAATGTATTTACATGGGTTAGGTATAGGCAGGTATATGCATGAAATGTATTTACATTGAAGTAAATGTGAGATGCTTTCTTTTTAGCAGTCATCAATATTGAAAAAGGTGTGTCTAAGAAGATTTTATTGTAATTATCTGTGTTGTTATTGTTTCCAAACTTTTATTTTCATTTCTAAAACAGGAAGGAAATTGATCTGTTTGCCAATGTGGTAAGGTGCAGAAGCTTGGTGGGTATGGACACCAGATATCACAATCTTGACTTTGTTGTCATCAGGGGAGCAGATTGAAGGAGAATACAGTGCATTGGAACATGAGGTGAGACGGTCATGCAAACAGAAAATGATTTCATTCAAATTGCTCAATTACTGCCAATTATACATCTTTCTAAATTTTTAGACAATTTTTTTATGCAAATTTGTGGCATATAACCAGGCTGACCACCATTATATGTAAGTCCTTTTGTTTATTTAATCATCAAGCACAGTTCATATTGTGAATAAATACATTTGATATGCAAATTTATTTTTATTTTAGAGTGTTCCTGGTGTTATTGAATGCTTAAAGATCATCACAAGGGCGAACTCACAGCGCATTGCAAAATTTGCTTTTGATTATGCAACACGACACAACCGCAAGAAGGTGACAGCTGTCCACAAAGCCAATATTATGTAAGATTCCGTTATCCCAAATAAGTAAATAAAATTAAGATTGTAGCGAAATATTTAGTTGAAAGGGCTCAGAAAAACCATTATTACACTGAAGATCCTATTTTGCATTTCTATTTTTAAATGTTAATTTTTAGCTCGACTGTTCGATAATATTTAGTAATATTTTGTTTTGAATTGTATTATTTCAAGTACTTTTAGGAAGAAATCTTCTAAACTGTACACCGCCCTCATTGATTTTCGTGCTGCATTTGAATAATCAATAGAGAAATTTTATTCAATAGGCTTAAGTGTCAGGGTTTTGGTAGTAACTCAAAAAATTAGCTTGTAGACAAATGGAAATGTAAGTGCATCTTTTAAAGCTCAAGTAATTTGAAATTATCTGCCCCTGATACACTATTTCTGTAAATAATTCCCTCTATAAGCTCATTCTCTATACTAGCTTTGAATAGTTGAGCACACTGTCCTCCGACAGTTCTTGTTTTTATTAAGCTGGAAAGCAGCATGAAGATTTCCTTTGGTATGCTCATATAGATATGTAGCGATCCATTCTCCATACTGCCACCAGAATATAGAATACCCTTCCAGCTGACATTGCTGGTTATATTACACATAACGGCACACAAGCTTTCAAGACCTGTGTCCATCATTTCCTCCTGTCTGGAGATGAGGGTTTTTAGCTGGAAAGCAGCACGAAGATTTCTTTTTGGTATGCCTGGAATAGATATGTAGCATTTTATGTTCCACACTGCCACCAGAGTATGAAATACCCTTTCAGTTGACATTGTTGGTAAAAAAACAGATAAAGGCATTCAACCCTCCATCCCATACTGCCACCAGAGTATGGAATACCCTTCCAGTTGACATTGTTGGTAATAAAACAGATAAAGGCATTCAACCCTCCATCCCATACTGCCACCAGAGTATGGAATACCCTTCCAGTTGACATTGTTGGTAATAAAACAGATAAAGGCATTCAACCCTCCATCCCATACTGCCACCAGAGTATGGAATACCCTTCCAGTTGACATTGTTGGTAATAAAACAGATAAAGGCATTCAACCCTCCATCCCATACTGCCACCAGAGTATGGAATACCCTTCCACTGGACATTGTTGGTAATAAAACAGATAAAGGCATTCAACCCTCCATCCCATACTGCCACCAGAGTATGGAATACCCTTCCACTGGACATTGTTGGTAATAAAACAGATAAAGGCATTCAACCCTCCATCCCATACTGCCACCAGAGTATGGAATACCCTTCCACTGGACATTGTTGGTAATAAAACAGATAAAGGCATTCAACCCTCCATCCCATACTGCCACCAGAGTATGGAATACCCTTCCAGTTGACATTGTTGGTAATAAAACAGATAAAGGCATTCAACCCTCCATCCCATACTGCCACCAGAGTATGGAATACCCTTCCAGTTGACATTGTTGGTAATAAAACAGATAAAGGCATTCAACCCTCCATCCCATACTGCCACCAGAGTATGGAATACCCTTCCAGTTGACATTGTTGGTAATAAAACAGATAAAGGCATTCAACCCTCCATCCCATACTGCCACCAGAGTATGGAATACCCTTCCAGTTGACATTGTTGGTAATAAAACAGATAAAGGCATTCAACCCTCCATCCCATACTGCCACCAGAGTATGGAATACCCTTCCAGTTGACATTGTTGGTAATAAAACAGATAAAGGCATTCAACCCTCCATCCCATACTGCCACCAGAGTATGGAATCCACCCTTCCAGTTGACATTGTTGGTAAAAAAACAGATAAAGGCATTCAACCCTCCATCCCATACTGCCACCAGAGTATGAAATACCCTTCCAGTTGACATTGTTGGTAATAAAACAGATAAAGGCATTCAACCCTCCATCCCATACTGCCACCAGAGTATGGAATACCCTTCCAGTTGACATTGTTGGTAATAAAACAGATAAAGGCATTCAACCCTCCATCCCATACTGCCACCAGAGTATGGAATACCCTTCCAGTTGACATTGTTGGTAATAAAACAGATAAAGGCATTCAACCCTCCATCCCATACTGCCACCAGAGTATGGAATACCCTTCCAGTTGACATTGTTGGTAATAAAACAGATAAAGGCATTCAACCCTCCATCCCATACTGCCACCAGAGTATGGAATACCCTTCCAGTTGACATTGTTGGTAATAAAACAGATAAAGGCATTCAACCCTCCATCCCATATACTGCCACCAGAGTATGGAATACCCTTCCAGTTGACATTGTTGGTAATAAAACAGATAAAGGCATTCAACCCTCCATCCCATACTGCCACCAGAGTATGGAATACCCTTCCAGTTGACATTGTTGGTAATAAAACAGATAAAGGCATTCAACCCTCCATCCCATACTGCACCAGAGTATGGAATACCCTTCCAGTTGACATTGTTGGTAATAAAACAGATAAAGGCATTCAACCCTCCATCCCATACTGCCACCAGAGTATGGAATACCCTTCCAGTTGACATTGTTGGTAATAAAACAGATAAAGGCATTCAACCCTCCATCCCATACTGCCACCAGAGTATGGAATACCCTTCCAGTTGACATTGTTGGTAATAAAACAGATAAAGGCATTCAACCCTCCATCCCATACTGCCACCAGAGTATGGAATACCCTTCCAGTTGACATTGTTGGTAATAAAACAGATAAAGGCATTCAACCCTCCATCCCATACTGCCACCAGAGTATGGAATACCCTTCCACTGGACATTGTTGGTAATAAAACAGATAAAGGCATTCAACCCTCCATCCCATACTGCCACCAGAGTATGGAATACCCTTCCAGTTGACATTGTTGGTAATAAAACAGATAAAGGCATTCAACCCTCCATCCCATACTGCCACCAGAGTATGGAATACCCTTCCAGTTGACATTGCAGGTAATAAAACAGATAAAGGCATTCAACCCTCCATCGTTTCTTCCTGTCCATGAGTCTGATGAGGGTTTTAATTTCCTTTACATCTGTCACCAGCCTTTTTTGGTGCATATACTATTGAACTGGTTTGGTTATGACTATTCCTTTGTTAATAGCTTTCTGTTCTGCCATTCCGTCGCATTTTTGGAGTCTTGTGTACTTGATTTAATCTCACTGAACCATCAAATTGACCCATTGGAGCCACCTAGTTATCTTATGTGTGTCTGTATATATTGTTCACATTTGCACTTGATATCAAAAATATCAAAAACGAATACAATTTTGTTTAATGCTATCTTTATATAATAGTGCACATATTCATGAGGCATATTTTGTATTAATCATGGCAATCTTTGACTGAGAATTAAATGATATGCACTCTTTCGTTTTTGATGATTACAGGAAGCTCGGGATGGTCTGTTCCTTGAATGCTGCATGGAGATGTCCAAACTCTATCCCAAGATAGAATTTGAAGCCATGATTGTTGATAACTGCTGTATGCAGCTGGTATCAAATCCTCACCAATTTGATGTGTTAGTCACGCCTAATCTCTATGGTAACATCGTTGACAATCTTGCTGTGGGGCTGGTGGGTGGGGCAGGTGTCGTTCCCGGAGAGAGCTTTTCTAAGGATTATGCAATATTTGAACCAGTAAGTATTTTTTAGACAAATCCTTATTCTATTTATGTATGTCTGTTGGGTAATGGAGGAGGTTTGCCAGGCTGGAATATTTAGTGGACCACGGCACCAATGATCCCAGAAAGAAGTAGAGGAGGAAAAGCGTAAAAGAAAGGGGGAAACAATGAAAGGAGGAAACAAAGAAAGGGGGAAACAAAGAAAGGAAAAGGGGAGACATGACTTGTCCTTCTCCTTAAAAATTTGTCCAGCAAATCATAACCACAAAACTTGCTGTAGCAAATAATAAGACCACTTATCTTAATTAAAATAAGCACTCAACCACACAAAAAGGACTTCTTCCACTGCTAATTTGATACTCAACACCAGCTTCCACAACAATCCATAACCAAATGGAGAACTAGTACAATATATCCACTGATAAGGGAAATTTGATCCTAATTACTTGTGGTTTCCGGAATAAAGAAAATAAAGAGGAAAAGTCTGACCCGACCTGCTTATAGGTCAGGTCTGACTGTTCAAAACTTTAAGGAACAAAACAACTAATGAAAAGGCATAAGACAAAGAAAGAAATGAGAAAATACAGACTGTTGGAATTAAGCATTCAGGTTTGTTATTTTTGTTGTCAGGGTTTGTACTAGCTTTGGATCTTTGGAAGGGAAATTCTTCTTTAAGAAAATGCTTTCAGAAGTTTGGTAGGGAATTTTAGTAGGGAATTTCCACATGTATGCAGACGATGCCAAAAATAACCTTTTAATTTTTTATACTTAAAAATAAAACTTCTTAAATTATATCTTTTCGCATAAATATTAGGGCTGTGCACATACGTTTAGCGACCTTAACGTTTAAACGACTGATTTTTTTGTTCGTTTAAACATTTAAACGTGACCTTTGACCTTGAGTTTTTGAAAAATTGGGGAAAATATTGAAATACCAATTAAGCCCCCCTGACACCTACAGTAACAACATGCTGTGCTATCATAACCAAGCCTTTTAGAGCAATAAATAAGAAACATCTTTGCAAAAAAATTGTTTTTATATGCCACGATACCTAATACTTATTTAATTACGCCCTAAATACCCCTTCTCTTTTCTGAGATTTTACGGCCCAATCCATCTGATGCTGATTTCATTTTCATGTATAATCCATCTCGTAATCTTAGGTTTAGTAATTTGTCCCTTCTCAAGGAATATAAGGTAAATCGGAAGTGAGGGGAGAGGTCCTTTGCATTTGCTGCACCACATACTTGGAACAGTTTACCCATTGAAATTAAACAGGCCATGCATTTAAACGTTTTCAAAAAGAAACTTAAGACTCACCTCATGAATTCTGCTTTTAATAATTCTGGATAGGTTTTTTGTGCTTTTGTTGTTTATTTGTTTGTTTGTTTTATCTTACTTGCGCCTTGAGCGCTCTTCAGAGTGGATATGTGCACATTATAAATCATTTGTATTATCATGTATTAATATTATGTGTTTAGGAAATTACTAAAACAGACTATGATTTACCATCAGAATAAACTGTGACGAAAAAAACAATTTAGTTAACAAAAGCAAGTAAACAAAGTTTCAATAAAGTACCTGAATGACTGTTAGAACAGTGAGTGTGTGATGTCATTCATCTATACTTGTCATTTACATGAAAACTTCTTGAAAATGCAATATTTCTTGATTCGAAGCCAGATTTTGTAAAAGTTTCTGCACATTTAAACCACGTGAAAAATATATTTGATTTACAGCATTCTAAAAAACTGCATATGTCTCAGCAACTATAATTCTAGTGTTTCTGTAAAACCAGGTAAACGTGTCAGATCATTAACCCTTTAAATTATTTCATATATTTTTCTCAATGAATGTGTTATATGCTTTAAGAAGCCCATTATATGAATATTGATTGTGTAGTAGACAACATAGGAAGAAAAAAGACTTGAAAGTGTTGAATCTTATTTAGGGTGCAAGGCACACCTTCTCTCAAGCAGTTGGTCGCAACATAGCAAATCCCACCGCAATATTACTGTGTGCTGCTAACATGCTGAGACATCTAAAGTAAGTCCCATTCACGTTCTTTCCCTTCGATACTGTTCTGTAAGTACCAGTGACGTATATCAAATATTCTGTTTGTCTTAAAATGTGGTTTGTATTGTCTAAGGTTGATACTATTTAAATCTTAGTATTGAGGTTTATAGATGTGCGTGATTGGATCTCTGAGAGTTTCATACCCGTGTTGGGGAATGTAGTTTGTATTGTCAAAGATTAATAGTATTAATTGTTAGTATTGAGGCTCATGGGTGTGGCGTGATTGGATCTTTGAGGCTCATGGGTGTGGCATGATTGGATCTTTGATAGTTTCATTCTCATTTGGGGGAATGTAGTTTGTATTGTCTAAGCTTGATAGTATATAAATATCATTATTGATGCTCATGGGTGTGGTGTAATTGGATCCTTGAGAGTTTCATTCCAGTGTTGGGGAGTGCAGTTTGTATTTTCTGAGTATGATAGTATTTAAATGTTATTATTGATGCTCATAGGTGTGGTGTAATTAGATCTTTGAAGCTTATGGGGTGGCGTAATTGGATCTTTGAAGCTCATGAGTGTAGCGTGATTGAATCTTTGAGGCACATGGGTGTGGTATGATTGGATCTTTAAGTTTCATTCCCATTTTGGGGAATGCAGTTTGTATTGTCAATGGTTGATATTATTTAATTGATAGTATTGAGGCTCATGGGTGTGGTTTAATTGGATCTTTGAGGCTCATGGGTGTGACGTGATTGAAACTTTGAGGCTCATGGGTGTGGCATGATTGGATCTTTGAGGCTCATGGGTGTGGCATGATTGGATCTTTGAGGCTCATGGGTGTGGCATGATTGGATCTTTGAGGCTCATGGGTGTGGCATGATTGGATCTTTGAGGCTCATGGGTGTGGCATGATTGGATCTTTGAGGCTCATGGGTGTGGTGTAATTGGATCTTTCAGGCTCGTGGGGTGGCGTGATTGGATCTTTAAGTTTCATTCCTGTTTTGGGAATTAATGTAGGGAAGAAAGTGCAAACATAGTTTTAAAGTTGCATTAACAATTTTTGGACTCAAGTTACTATGACTGGAAAATAAGTTTTGGTCCCAATGCAATAGCATCAGGAACCTATGCGGTCATGATGGCATATGTATTTATGTATGTGTGTGTGTGTATGTTTGTGACTGCCAGCTTGAAAACACAATATCTCAAGAATGATACACTGGATTCATGCCATATGTAGTACACAGATAGCCCATGGTCCGTAGATGTGCCCTATTTTTTTGGTAGTGATACCATGCATATTATTGAGTAGGCAGGGCTTAATGTAAAAATTTTGAAAATCTTAACAATCGCATGTCTGTTTTATTTCATATTTGGGATAATTATTATGATGATGTAAAAACGTTGAATTTCATTAATATGCATAGTGTGCGGGGCTTAATATGATTTTGCTGAAAAGAGCTTGTAAACACGGTATCTCAAGAATGGTAAACTAGATTCATGTCATATTTGGTACACAGCTAGATAGCCCATGGTCTGTAGATGTGCCCTATTGTTTTTGGTGGTGATATCATGCATATTAATAAGTGAAAATTTTGAAAAAATGATAAATGAGCAACTGTATGTCCGTTTGGCATCATATTGGGCATGATAATTTTGGTGGTTATTGTGTACATGCTTATCTTAATCATGGTGGGCATGGCTCAATGTGAAAGTGCTAAAATGTAAACACCATACCGTACCCAATGCATGATACATCAGATTTATGCTATATTATTATTATTATTATCATTATTAAGGAATTTATATGGTGCATATATTTGTATGTAAACATACATTCAATGGCGCCTTTAACAAAAAGCATGAAAAAATGAATGAGTTTTTAATTTCTGTTTAAATGAGTTAAACTTTGTACATTCTCGCACTTCACTGGGAAGGGTATTCCATTGTTTTGGTGCATCAACTGCAAACGAGGGATCACCTAGTGTTACACAGTTCGTGGATGGTATCTTGAAATTCTTTTGGCGACTTGATCGTAGGGTATATTGACTAGTGTTTGTATTGACGAACATTTCTTGGAGGTATGTAGGTGCATGGCAGTTGACACATTTGAAAGCTAAGCCGAGAATTTTGAAAATTATACGCCATTTTATTGGAAGCCAATGAAGCTCCTTAAGTGCTTCCGTGGCACTATCTTGTCGCTTACGCAATAAAATCAGTTTTGCAGCCTGATTCTGGATTCTCTGTAATGGGTGTATTGTGCTGGCAGGAAGTTTATTGAGGATTGCATTTGCATAGTCCAGTTGGGATGTGACCAATGAAATTACAATTTTTCGTTAGCTTTTTTAGATAAGTGCTTACGTATCTTCCTGATGTTATGAAGATAAAAAGGGGCTATTCTACACTTTTTTGCAACGAAAGATTTCATGCTCGAGGTCTCATCCAGTGGCACACCAAGATATTCAATTCCATCTTGTAGCTTTATTTCTGAGTTACCAACAGTAATGCTTGTAGTCATGCACTTTTTCCGCTGAATTTTACTTCCGAACATGATGCATTCTGTTTTCTCATTCTTCATTTTTAGACGATTTTTGTCATCCATATCAGGTACACAGATAGGTCATAGTCTGTACATATGTTCTAATGTTGTGGTAGTGAATATTAATGAGTAGCGGGCCTTAATGACAAATTATTGCAATAGGATAAATGAGCAATCATTTTTGCATCATACTTGCTTTGATGATGTTGTTAATTATTGTGCAAATTGCTAATGTTGTCAACATTTGTATTGATCTGCGTGATGAGTGTGGTTTATTAATAAATATCCTGGAACAAATATTTAATAATATGCAATGACATGACAGTAAGTACACAATTTGCAACTCAATCGGCTTATGAAAAAGAAGCATCGGAACCGCAAAACCTTTTGGTTCTGGTTTTTTTGTGTTTTTTGTTTTACAAGTTGCCGTTGAAATCATTGAAAAGCAGAAGAGAATGAGAAAAACATTTCAACCAACGTTATTTACGTTGAAACAATTTCTTCAGTATGTTAAAAAGAAGATAAAAAATTCTAGGTCTTTCTTCATTTGATATGTATATTGTCTCTATGTCAAAACGCAGATGACTTTAATTTGAAAATAACATGTTTGTATGCTGTGTAATATTCTCTATTAATCTTCATCAATGTTCACCTATGCTCGCTTTATTATAGTTTGGATATCCATTCAAAACAAATCACAGAGGCTGTTGAAAAAGTTATTCGAGCTGGAAAGGTAAGAATTAATTCAAAAACTAATTACTACTTTCAGAGGTTTAAGTCCTATCATGTGAATTCCCCTTTACCAAAAGGTTTTTCTCCTAACACCTACATGACTTGTCCTTCTCATCTCCCCATGGTGTTGTGAGCTCTCTTTTGCATGGCACCTTATATATGAGGGACCATTCTGTACAGGGTCAGAGGTTAGGGAGGTAAGACTTCTTTCTGGTGATTTAAAGGAAAGATGAGCCTGGTAGCCTGTCATATATTTTCTGGTAGGTAGGTATATGGTATGGCAGAGAAAAATATGATCTTATCTAGCTTACCGAAAATAAATGTGAAACTAGTATGAATTTTTATGATTATGCGGTAATTTAAGGTAATTCAATTTTTTTGCAACTTTTAGTACTTTATAATTAACTGTACAAAATTGTGGTATCATATATTGATGTATGTTGCTTATTAGAATATATATATGTGGGCCCTATGTGGGTTGGAGCTACGGGAAATCACATTGTTCTGACGTATGGTGAGTTGTTGAAGGAGTTTGTGCTCTGATTTACGCAATCTGTCTATATTTGATTGCTATTATTTGTTCATTCATTTATTCCTACTTAATCTAACTCCATAGCATCTTGTGTGTTCTCCTCAGTCTATCTTGTCTTATATGCTTATATGCTATCAAATCAAATCAAATTTGTTGTTGAATGAATCCTTGCAGGTGCGAACGCAGGACTTAGGTGGTTACGCAACAAATCAAGACTTCACCCAGGCTGTCATAAACAATCTTCAGTGACAGACCAGGAACACCACTGGACACATGAAGGTATTCAACGATGCGTCCCTTGAATGCTTCACAATGAATTACGCAGAAATACTGGCTGGACAAAACTGGATCAAACCAGCACAGGCATTAGTTCAATATCAGTACATTACTTTATAATGCTTATGTCAATAAACAACACTCCGTTAGACGAGGACATTGCTAGGAGAATGATAGTTTAAATAAAAGTAATGTCCTAATTCTATTTAAAACCTGTATTTCATCAAGTGAACTTATCATGACATATCACTTATCATTAAACCCATGTTTATTATATTGATCTATTTATTATTGATGAATTTTACTCAAATGTCACTTCAAATGTGTTAATAGCTCATTGTAAGAGTGTGATGCCTGGGTTTATAGGCTGTTTTACTTTAGTTTAGCTCTTTTTGCAAGGATTCTTGTTAATGATTTCCAAATTTAAAAGAAACACTTGCGTGTTTCTCTTGTTTTGGATTTTGTTAAGATTTTTTGAACTTCATCAATATTTGAAGGTGGATGAAAGATGAAAAGCTAGCAAGTATTTATATCTGGACTGTCCCTTCTCAGTGTGTTGGTTTCTATTATCATGTGTCTGCTGTAAAGACTGATACACATTTACAGAAGGGTAATATTGAGTGAATCATTTGCATAACGACAGCGCTCGTACCTTACGAGAAAATGATTTGTAGGTTCAACTAAAATTATAATGATCCACATCCCTAAATGAGTCATTTTGGTTGGGACCTGGACACCCAGCTCACCCCATGTGTGTAACATGGGGTGAATCCTATAAGTCAAGTAAAGCTCTAAGTCAAAGATTGACCATTTGATATTTTGGATCAATACCTTTTTTCACCATTAATAAGTTTTAGGCTTTAACGGTTTGTCTTCTGTTTGGCGTACTTAATAGATTCTGTGCACATCATAAAGTGAAATACATTTGCATATTGCAGGCAATACTTAGGTATTCACAATTTCATATTTAAAGGAGACATAAAGTCTGATACAATCATCATTTCATATGATAGAGGGTAAATCTTAATCAAGTACCAAAAACAGCAAGTCAAAATCTTATTTTTATTTCAAGTTCTTCATGTTTGAAGTTTACACATGTAGGCTGCCATTTTGTTCAATTCTGTATTGAAATATTGTGCATGATGACATAATTTCCCCAATAGGGACATAAGGAATTAAATGTATTTCTTTATAAATGTGATTAAAGTGTTTATTCCAAAATGATGTGATACAAAGTTTTAACATTATGTTTTGTTAATTTTAATGTGTACACAAAAATTTCCTTGACCCTTACATAAGAATTTTTTTTCTTCTCATAACCTAGATAAAGAAATACAAAGCACTCCAACATCCTGCTGGGCTGATGACATCATAATCTGCATGTTTTGAAATCAAAATGGCGGCTCCCATAGTACTATTTAGTAGTAGAATTAAAGTTTTTAATAATTATACAAATTGTGGTAGATTGCTTAAGGAGTATGAAGCGTTTTAAAGAGTCATTTTCCCCCATGCTTTTGAAACATTATATATTTATTGTGGGTTACTTTTACTGTTTAAAGTTTGCCCGAAAGGCAAGTCATGGAACTTATGAAGTCTGAAAAATTACATTCAGTGGGATTAATTTTCCACGTCTTGTATTTTTCAAATTCCATTTTCTCAGCATGTTGTTTTGGTTGGGTATCATCAATGATTTTATGACTCGAATAAAAAAAAAATTCTTTCATAGGTTTCCATCAAATATGTTTACTTTCAGCGGGGAGTTATTATGGCCACTTCACTTGCCTTCCTAGGTATTCAATCGTAATGTCATTTAATATACCTATTGTCTTTGCAGAAAAGTTTTGAATGTTGAAATTTGAGTTAAATTGTTTGATATTATTTGAATAATAGATATATAGTATTTACATTGAACACCTTGTTGTTTTACATCCCAAAAGCCATCTTCTTAGAGTATGTTTTACATCTTAAAAGCAGTCTTGTTAGAGTATGTTTTACATCCCAAAAGCTGTCTTGTTAGAGTATGTTTTACATCTGAAAAGCCGTTTTGTTAGAGTATGTTTTACATCCCAAAAGCTGTCTTGTTGGCTCGCATGCAAAGCATTTATGCGAACCTAAGTAATGGCGATTACGTCCATCCGGCCGTCCACAGATTTGTCCTGAGATTTCTTCAGAAATGTTAAAGTTTTTTGAGAATTCCTCAGAATTTCCTTATAAAATGTTAAAGTTTTTCAGAGGTACTTATGCTAGAATTAAAGACTAGTTCCTTAAAAAGTCTACAATACATTTGATAGTTTCTTAGAAGATAACTGTAAAATGATATAATTTTCCAATATTCTTCAGAGATCCTTAAGTCTCTCTTGTAGCACTTGAGATTTCAAATCCTTAAGGTTCTTCGAAATATTTGGGCACCAAACAGTTATATCAGGCATGATTTTTTAAACTCCACCTCTATTATTGTGCTCATTTGCATAAAGTTACTACTGTATATGACCTGACCAGACTTTTTTATTAAGCATGCTTAGTCAGGGAGTGTGACAAGATGTGATTGCATATAAACATAGGGAGGGATGCCATGTGGGACATGGATGGGGGCCATTAGGGACATATGATATAATATTTACCATGTTGTATACACCAAGGGCTATATCAGGCCTAATTATTTGACTCCACCTTTTTTTCTTATTCAACAACTCATTTGCATATAAGTTATTATATGAACTGACACTTTAATACATAGTATGCTCAATCAGGGACTGTGATAGCTAGGTTGAGACTTCTTATGGAGCTTAAGGGACGTCATGTGAGACATAGGGTGGGATAACATGTGGGATGCCATGTGGGACATGGGGTGGGATACCATATGGGACATGGGGTGGGATGCCATGTGGAACAGGGTGGAATGCCACGTAGGATATGTGGTGGAATGCCATGCAGGACATAGGGTGGATTGCCATGGGATGGAATGTCATGTTGGACATGGGATGTCATGTGGGACATGGCGTCCCACCCCATTTCAACAAGTCATTTGCATATAAGTTATTATATGAACTGACACTTTCATACATAGTATGCTCAATCAGTGACTGTGATAGCTAGGATGAGACTTCTTATGGAGCCTATGGGATGTCATGTGGAACATGGGGTGGGATGCCATGTGGTGGAATGCCATGTGGAACAGGGTAGAATGCCATGTGGGACATGGTGGGATGCTACGAGTAACACAGAGTGTGACATAGGTTGTGATGTCATGTGTGACATAAGGTAGGATGTCATGTGTGACATAAGGTAGGATGCCATGTGTGACATAGGGTAGGAGGCTATGTGGGACATAGGGTGGGAGGCCATGGGAACATGTGATGCCATGTGGTACATAAAGTAGGATGTCATTGGAACATTGGGAGGGATACCATGTGGAACATATGGTGGGATGCCATGTGGGACTTTAGGTGGGAAGCCACTGATGCAGGACACAGGGAGGGATGCCATGTGGGACATAGGGAGGGATGTCATGTGGTACATATGGTGGGATTGATGTGGGACACACATGTAGGATGGGATCCATGTGGGTCATAGCATGGGATGCCATGTGGGACATATGGTGGAATATGCCATGTGAGACACTGTGTGGTGGAATGCCCTGTGGGACATATGATGGAATGCCATGTGGGACATGGGACATGGGGTGGGATGCCATGTGGGAGATATGGTGGAATGCCATGTGGGACATGGGGTGGGATGCCATGTAGGAGATATGGTGGAATGCCATGTGGGACATGGGATGGGATGCCATGTGGGACATGGGGTGGGATGCCATGTGGGTCATAGGATGGGATGCCCTGTGGGACATATGGTGGAATGCCATGTCGGACATGGGATGTCATGTGGGACATGGGGTGGGATGCCATGTGGGAGATATGGTGGAATGCCATGTGGGACATGGGATGGGATGTCGTGTGGGACATGGGGTAGGATGCCATGTGGGACATGGAGTGGGATGCCATGTGGGACATGGGGTGGGATGCCATGTGGGACATGGAGTGGGATGCCATGTGGGACATGGGCTGGGATGCCATGTGGGACATGGGGTGGGATGCCATGTGGGACATGGAGTGGGATGCCATGTGGGACATGGGCTGGGATGCCATGTGGGACTTAAGTGTGAGATGCCATTTTTATAATTGGCCGGATCATATGATATGGGTGTCAATTTGCATGGGCATGCGAACCATGACGGTATTTACCGTTCTAGTTAGAGTATGTTTTTCATCCCAAAAGCCGTCTTGTTAGAGTATGTTTTACATTCCAAAAGCCGTCTAGTTAGAGTATGTTTTACATCCCAAAAGCTGTCTTGTTAGAGTATGTTTTACATCCCAAAAGCCGTCTTGTTAGAGTATGTTTAACATCCCAAAAGCAGTCTTGTCAGAGTATCTTTTACATCCCAAAAGCCGTCTAGTTAGAGTATGTTTTACATCCCAAAAGCGGTCTTCTTAGAGTATGTTTTACATCCCAAAAGCCGTCTTCTTATAGTATGTTTCACATCCCAAAAGCTGTCTTGTTAGAGTATGTTTTACATCCCAAACATCGTCTTGTTAGAATATGTTTTACATCCCAAAAGCCATCTTCTTAGAGTATGTTTTACATCCCAAAAGCCGTCTTGTCAGAGTATGTTTTACATCCCAAAAGCCGTCTAGTTAGAGTATGTTTTACATCCCAAAAGCCATCTTCTTAGAGTATGTTTTACATCCCAAAAGCCGTCTTGTCAGAGTATGTTTTACATCTGAAAAGCTGTTTTGTTAGAGTATATCTTACATCCCAAAAGCCGTTTTGTTAGAGTATGTTTTACATCCCAAAAGCTGTCTTGTTGAGAGTATGTTTTACATCCCAAAAGTTGTCTTAGAGTATGTTTTACATCCCAAAAGCCGCTTTGTTAGAGTATGTTTTACATCCCAAAAGTCATCTTGTTAGAGTATTATATTAAGACTTCTGCGACCTTTGATATACCACTTAACACTGGTTGAAGACCCAGCGAGGGATTAAGCCCGAAGCCCTGTAATTGACACTCGGTCGCTTTGACCCTTGCACCACATAGATCTCTTGTTTCTGCTTTGAATATTAAACAGTTAGTATTTGAGTTAATTTTTTGATTATTTGATGCAGTCAGTTTGAGCAAAATCGACATGTTATTGAAAGGTCTAAATAGAGCTTTAAACAAAGTGGTCGTGGATGTTGGGGCATTCTCAAAATAAGGGCTTTTCAAAAAAAAGGTTATCAATGTCTCTATGACCCCAACCCCTCACACACACACATTTGTTATACTGGCCATACCATGGCCTTTTAGTCTTGATAAGAACCAAGTATGTGTTCATATAAACTTGGTAGAACAGGCTTTCAAATACACCTTTCAAATTCTTTACATCAACAATCTTTCTCAACAAAATGTTGCGCACAAGTTGTGCAAAATCTTAGAACCTGCTGTGCATCTTTGTACAGTTATGATGAATTTTGTAAGAAAAAGGAGTTATAATGGCATGATAGATATGAATTGTTAGGCCAAAGCTTTACACCGGTCTGTCTGTGCATCTTTGTACAGTTATGATAGTTTAAACATAATGAATTTTGTGAGTTATAATGGCATGATAGATATGAATTGTTAGGCCAAAGCTTTACACCGGTCTGTCTGTGCATCTTTGTACAGTTATGATAGTTTAAACATAATGAATTTTGTGAGTTATAATGGCATGATAGATATGAATTGTTAGGCCAAAGCTTTACACCGGTCTGTCTGTGCATCTTTGTACAGTTATGATAGTTTAAACATAATGAATTTTGTGAGTTATAATGGCATCATAGATATGAATTGTTAGGCCAAAGCTTTACACCGGTCTGTCTGTGCATCTTTGTACAGTTATGATAGTTTAAACATAATGAATTTTGTGAGTTATAATGGCATGATAGATATGAATTGTTAGGCCAAAGCTTTACACCGGTCTGTCTGTGCATCTTTGTACAGTTATGATAGTTTAAACATAATGAATTTTGTAAGAAAAAGGAGTTATAATGGCATGATAGATATGAATTGTTAGGCCAAAGCTTTACACCGGTCTGTCTGTGCATCTTTGTACAGTTATGATAGTTTAAACATAATGAATTTTGTGAGTTATAATGGCATGATAGATATGAATTGTTAGGCCAAAGCTTTACAATCGGTCTGTCTGTGCATCTTTGTACAGTTATGATAGTTTAAACATAATGAATTTTGTGAGTTATAATGGCATCATAGATATGAATTGTTAGGCCAAAGCTTTACACCGGTCTGTCTGTGCATCTTTGTACAGTTATGATAGTTTAAACATAATGAATTTTGTAAGAAAAAGGAGTTATAATGGCATCATAGATATGAATTGTTAGGCCAAAGCTTTACACCGGTCTGTCTGTGCATCTTTGTACAGTTATGATAGTTTAAACATAATGAATTTTGTGAGTTATAATGGCATGATAGATATGAATTGTTAGGCCAAAGCTTTACACCGGTCTGTCTGTGCATCTTTGTACAGTTATGATAGTTTAAACATAATGAATTTTGTGAGTTATAATGGCATGATAGATATGAATTGTTAGGCCAAAGCTTTACACACGGTCTGTCGGTCTGTCTGTGCATCTTTGTACAGTTATGATAGTTTAAACATAATGAATTTTGTGAGTTATAATGGCATGATAGATATGAATTGTTAGGCCAAAGCTTTACACCGGTCTGTCTGTGCATCTTTGTACAGTTATGATAGTTTAAACATAATGAATTTTGTGAGTTATAATGGCATCATAGATATGAATTGTTAGGCCAAAGCTTTACACCGGTCTGTCTGTGCATCTTTGTACAGTTATGATAGTTTAAACATAATGAATTTTGTGAGTTATAATGGCATCATAGATATGAATTGTTAGGCCAAAGCTTTACACCGGTCTGTCTGTGCATCTTTGTACAGTTATGATAGTTTAAACATAATGAATTTTGTGAGTTATAATGGCATCATAGATATGAATTGTTAGGCCAAAGCTTTACACCGGTCTGTCTGTGCATCTTTGTACAGTTATGATAGTTTAAACATAATGAATTTTGTGAGTTATAATGGCATCATAGATATGAATTGTTAGGCCAAAGCTTTACACCGGTCTGTCTGTGCATCTTTGTACAGTTATGATAGTTTAAACATAATGAATTTTGTGAGTTATAATGGCATCATAGATATGAATTGTTAGGCCAAAGCTTTACACCGGTCTGTCTGTGCATCTTTGTACAGTTATGATAGTTTAAACATAATGAATTTTGTAAGAAAAAGGAGTTATAATGGCATCATAGATATGAATTGTTAGGCCAAAGCTTTACACCGGTCTGTCTGTGCATCTTTGTACAGTTATGATAGTTTAAACATAATGAATTTTGTGAGTTATAATGGCATGATAGATATGAATTGTTAGGCCAAAGCTTTACACCGGTCTGTCTGTGCATCTTTGTACAGTTATGATAGTTTAAACATAATGAATTTTGTGAGTTATAATGGCATGATAGATATGAATTGTTAGGCCAAAGCTTTACACCGGTCTGTCTGTGCATCTTTGTACAGTTATGATAGTTTAAACATAATGAATTTTGTAAGAAAAAGGAGTTATAATGGCATCATAGATATGAATTGTTAGGCCAAAGCTTTACACCGGTCTGTCTGTGCATCTTTGTACAGTTATGATAGTTTAAACATAATGAATTTTGTAAGAAAAAGGAGTTATAATGGCATCATAGATATGAATTGTTAGGCCAAAGCTTTACACCGGTCTGTCTGCATGTTTTGTCTGTGCATCTTTGTACAGTTATGATAGTTTAAACATAATGAATTTTGTGAGTTATAATGGCATGATAGATATGAATTGTTAGGCCAAAGCTTTACAAACCGGTCTGTCTGTGCATCTTTGTACAGTTATGATAGTTTAAACATAATGAATTTTGTAAGAAAAAGGAGTTATAATGGCATCATAGATATGAATTGTTAGGCCAAAGCTTTACACCGGTCTGTCTGTGCATCTTTGTACAGTTATGATAGTTTAAACATAATGAATTTTGTAAGAAAAAGGAGTTATAATGGCATGATAGATATGAATTGTTAGGCCAAAGCTTTACACCGGTCTGTCTGTGCATCTTTGTACAGTTATGATAGTTTAAACATAATGAATTTTGTAAGAAAAAGGAGTTATAATGGCATGATAGATATGAATTGTTAGGCCAAAGCTTTACACCGGTCTGTCTGTGCATCTTTGTACAGTTATGATAGTTTAAACATAATGAATTTTGTAAGAAAAAGGAGTTATAATGGCATCATAGATATGAATTGTTAGGCCAAAGCTTTACACCGGTCTGTCTGTGCATCTTTGTACAGTTATGATAGTTTAAACATAATGAATTTTGTAAGAAAAAGGAGTTATAATGGCATCATAGATATGAATTGTTAGGCCAAAGCTTTACACCGGTCTGTCTGTGCATCTTTGTACAGTTATGATAGTTTAAACATAATGAATTTTGTAAGAAAAAGGAGTTATAATGGCATCATAGATATGAATTGTTAGGCCAAAGCTTTACACCGGTCTGTCTGTGCATCTTTGTACAGTTATGATAGTTTAAACATAATGAATTTTGTAAGAAAAAGGAGTTATAATGGCATCATAGATATGAATTGTTAGGCCAAAGCTTTACACCGGTCTGTCTGTGCATCTTTGTACAGTTATGATAGTTTAAACATAATGAATTTTGTAAGAAAAAGGAGTTATAATGGCATCATAGATATGAATTGTTAGGCCAAAGCTTTACACCGGTCTGTCTGTGCATCTTTGTACAGTTATGATAGTTTAAACATAATGAATTTTGTAAGAAAAAGGAGTTATAATGGCATCATAGATATGAATTGTTAGGCCAAAGCTTTACACCGGTCTGTCTGTGCATCTTTGTACAGTTATGATAGTTTAAACATAATGAATTTTGTAAGAAAAAGGAGTTATAATGGCATCATAGATATGAATTGTTAGGCCAAAGCTTTACACGGTCTGTCTGTGCATCTTTGTACAGTTATGATAGTTTAAACATAATGAATTTTGTAAGAAAAAGGAGTTATAATGGCATCATAGATATGAATTGTTAGGCCAAAGCTTTACACCGGTCTGTCTGTGCATCTTTGTACAGTTATGATAGTTTAAACATAATGAATTTTGTAAGAAAAAGGAGTTATAATGGCATCATAGATATGAATTGTTAGGCCAAAGCTTTACACCGGTCTGTCTGTGCATCTTTGTACAGTTATGATAGTTTAAACATAATGAATTTTGTAAGAAAAAGGAGTTATAATGGCATCATAGATATGAATTGTTAGGCCAAAGCTTTACACCGGTCTGTCTGTGCATCTTTGTACAGTTATGATAGTTTAAACATAATGAATTTTGTAAGAAAAAGGAGTTATAATGGCATCATAGATATGAATTGTTAGGCCAAAGCTTTACACCGGTCTGTCTGTGCATCTTTGTACAGTTATGATAGTTTAAACATAATGAATTTTGTAAGAAAAAGGAGTTATAATGGCATCATAGATATGAATTGTTAGGCCAAAGCTTTACACCGGTCTGTCTGTGCATCTTTGTACAGTTATGATAGTTTAAACATAATGAATTTTGTAAGAAAAAGGAGTTATAATGGCATCATAGATATGAATTGTTAGGCCAAAGCTTTACACCGGTCTGTCTGTGCATCTTTGTACAGTTATGATAGTTTAAACATAATGAATTTTGTAAGAAAAAGGAGTTATAATGGCATCATAGATATGAATTGTTAGGCCAAAGCTTTACACCGGTCTGTCTGTGCATCTTTGTACAGTTATGATAGTTTAAACATAATGAATTTTGTAAGAAAAAGGAGTTATAATGGCATCATAGATATGAATTGTTAGGCCAAAGCTTTACACCGGTCTGTCTGTGCATCTTTGTACAGTTATGATAGTTTAAACATAATGAATTTTGTAAGAAAAAGGAGTTATAATGGCATCATAGATATGAATTGTTAGGCCAAAGCTTTACACCGGTCTGTCTGTGCATCTTTGTACAGTTATGATAGTTTAAACATAATGAATTTTGTAAGAAAAAGGAGTTATAATGGCATCATAGATATGAATTGTTAGGCCAAAGCTTTAACCGGTCTGGTGCATCTTTGTACAGTTATGATAGTTTAAACATAATGAATTTTGTAAGAAAAAGGAGTTATAATGGCATCATAGATATGAATTGTTAGGCCAAAGCTTTACAGTTAAACATAATGAATTTTGTAAGAAAAAGGAGTTATAATGGCATCAGTTATGAGATATGAATTGTTAGGGTCTGTCTGTGCATCTTTGTACAGTTATGATAGTTTAAACATAATGAATTTTGTAAGAAAAAGGAGTTATAATGGCATCATAGATATGAATTGTTAGGCCAAAGCTTTACACCGGTCTGTCTGTGCATCTTTGTACAGTTATGATAGTTTAAACATAATGAATTTTGTAAGAAAAAGGAGTTATAATGGCATCATAGATATGAATTGTTAGGCCAAAGCTTTACACCGGTCTGTCTGTGCATCTTTGTACAGTTATGATAGTTTAAACATAATGAATTTTGTAAGAAAAAGGAGTTATAATGGCATCATAGATATGAATTGTTAGGCCAAAGCTTTACACCGGTCTGTCTGTGCATCTTTGTACAGTTATGATAGTTTAAACATAATGAATTTTGTAAGAAAAAGGAGTTATAATGGCATCATAGATATGAATTGTTAGGCCAAAGCTTTACACCGGTCTGTCTGTGCATCTTTGTACAGTTATGATAGTTTAAACATAATGAATTTTGTGTAAGAAAAAGGAGTTATAATGGCATCATAGATATGAATTGTTAGGCCAAAGCTTTACACCGGTCTGTCTGTGCATCTTTGTACAGTTATGATAGTTTAAACATAATGAATTTTGTAAGAAAAAGGAGTTATAATGGCATCATAGATATGAATTGTTAGGCCAAAGCTTTACACCGGTCTGTCTGTGCATCTTTGTACAGTTATGATAGTTTAAACATAATGAATTTTGTAAGAAAAAGGAGTTATAATGGCATCATAGATATGAATTGTTAGGCCAAAGCTTTACACCGGTCTGTCTGTGCATCTTTGTACAGTTATGATAGTTTAAACATAATGAATTTTGTAAGAAAAAGGAGTTATAATGGCATCATAGATATGAATTGTTAGGCCAAAGCTTTACACCGGTCTGTCTGTGCATCTTTGTACAGTTATGATAGTTTAAACATAATGAATTTTGTAAGAAAAAGGAGTTATAATGGCATCATAGATATGAATTGTTAGGCCAAAGCTTTACACCGGTCTGTCTGTGCATCTAGAAACTTTGTTGTCTCGTGAGTGATTTTCCTTCCACCCCATAGTTATGTTCTACACATTTGTTACCTCTGCTTCAAGTCCATGCTGTAGAATATCAGCAAATCAAAATGGCCACCATCAATTCATAGGCAGGGAAGAAAAAGAAAAAAAATTCTTACAAACTATCCAACACACCCAAGACACCAAAATATGAGATCAAAACAATTACACATTCACATCTATACATTTATTGTTTCCAGGGACTTAAAAGTATTGTAACATTTCGAATAAATTTAAAATGCTGAAGCTAAGAACTTATCAAAGGAGAAGTTAAGTAGTCAAGAATGTTCATTCAATATTGATAGAGGACCTGGGGCCATTCCCCCCCCCCTCACTTTTCAGGAATTATATTTTTGGGCAAACCCAATTGACAGTACTTTTCAGCAAAATAATGACAAAAATATTAAGATGACAAACCCTGAAAATATTTCGGGGTTTTGTTCTCCCCCCCCCTCTCTTTCCTTCCTTCCCCCCACATCCTGTCATACACTTTTGTCATTTACCAAAAAAAAATTAGATCAAACTTGATGTCTTTTAATACCTTTATCATACAAGGTAGACACGTCTGACTCTTAATCCGTCGTTACAGGAAAGGTATTGTCTCAAAAAAGTTCAGATGTGAACACCACTGTGCTGGTCAGGTCACTTCCGATTTTCATTTGTACTTATTGATTGCGGGAAATTTGTGATGTTATCGATGATACATGAAGGCCCTATATGTTTGGTCCAACAGATGTGTGATCGATAACATCGCAGATTTCTCGCGATCAATAGGGAAAATTGAAAACCAGAGGTGACTTTACCAGCCTGGCGGCATTCACTTCTGAATGTATGTATGGGACGATACCTTTCCTTTAAGTCACGTCAAAAATACAATTCAAAACTTGTGAGTGATGGGTGCAGGCTCTGTGAAAACTATTGTAGGGCACTGCAACAATTGCCTAGGGATTTGAAAAGGAGAACAAATTCAAATGTACACCAATTCTGTACCAATGTGTAACAAACACCAGAGGAGATTTGCTTCTCCTTCTCGTATTGTTTCTTGTATTTTGAAAGCCAATTAATTATAATAATAATAGGCCCTTTCTAATGCAAAATTTCATTTTCTTATTAAATTATATTCTCTGCTCAAAGGAGGTTTTTTTTTAGGAAATCCTATGAAAGCCAATATGGGCCTGGAAATCCTACAAGAGCCAATGTGTCCCTGGATCACACAGCCCTTTGATAAAGCCACAGTACAAGGACTGTAAAGGGTATCTTTTGAACGCGCATCCCTGTCTTAGACCCCTTTATAACCCTAGCTCCCCATTTTGGCAGTGCTGACTCCTACTTTCATCCTCAGTATTCATACCCAAGAAAGTTGACAGAAAGACAATTAAAACATTTCTTTGTGAATTTGTATGAAAACATCTAGTTTTGGAGGTGCATTGAAAATCTAACAAATTGGCATTCTTTTATTAATTTAAATTTTGTTTCAACTTCTTAGTCTACCATGGAATGCATGAGAGAAATTAACAATTAATGATGATATTACACCCACATTTGGCAAAGGGATCCAATTTATGGTTAACCATGAACTTTTCAATAAAAAATTTCGAGTAATTGTGTAAATAGTCCAAAAAGACTAAATCAATTTTGTTTGAGACAAAAATGAATATTATCAGTATTTTAAGCAAGTCATCTCAATATCATTAGTATGGGGTGTTAGACAATTTTTATGTTTTAAATATGTTGCAATATAAAGAACAAGATATTGGGACAAATGGTTACTTATATTAAAAGTCAAGTTAATATCACAACCCATACATGGGTGTAGCCAGAGAAACAAAAGAATTGGATCAACAGCTAAGGTTATGCATATAGAGAGGCTCATGGAAATTTCATCAACCAATTGTGAAGAAGCTAATGGAGGTCTCTCTAACCCTCAACCATGGAAATAAAAAAAAACTTCTAAATTCCCACCGTTAGTATGCCACAGAAAATGTTATACAATATGGGTGGCTTTTACTACAAATGAAAGGACATACTTCTCACCTACTCCCACACAAAATAAAATGGGCCCTCATGTGCAGGAGCATAGGAGGGTTAACCGCCTCTGAGGGAGGCAAGAACACCAACAATTTACTGCAAAATTACACCGCTAAATTTCCTTCAGTTTTACTCAAATTTCTGTCAATTTTCCTATTGTTTTCCAATTCTATTTCAAAGTCAGCTAAATTTTACCTTACAATCGGGAAGAAAGCATGAAACAGGAAATGTAAAATATTCAGGAGTCAGTTTTCCTCCTGGTCCCTGCTTTCTACTCCTCTGCTCTTGTGGCAAATTGTCTAATAAGCTGTTGCTGATTCAAAATTGCTTAGACATTGTTCGTACACAAAGACTAGTACAATGAAATATGCAGACCTAATCCTAGCTGGGTCAAGGGTCGGTGGCTCAACTTGATGCAATCGATCAAATATAATCCTTCCATAATACAAAAAATTGCCAAATGCGACTAATAGATTCAATCAATTAGCAACCTCTGACAATAGTATAATAGATTCAATCAATTAGCAACCTCTGACAATAGTATAATAGATTCAATCAATTAGCAACCTCTGACAATAGTATAAATACATACAACTGACCTCAGAAAGTTACTATCTAAATCAACTTAAAATGCTACTAAATTGGGCAAAAGATGTGCCTTTGGTTTTTTTTCACTTTTTCACATCACTTAACATCACAAATTAAGGCACAGTATATGATAATGGTCAAGCCACATAAAATATCAAACACATAAGTAATACAAATTAAAATCATACTGGATAATTCTTTTATATGAGCCATGAGCCACAAAACATGTCAAGTCAATAGCTGTAATTTTATATATAAATATCAGAAACTTAGTGTGAAAAAGTATTATGATTTTTTAAACAATTTTGTGTGCATGTTCCCATATAAGGGTGAAAACAATCACGTTCCTGAGAGGTGATGGTGTAAAACTAAGTGGCAAAGGCTCTTGTGGTGGTTAACCCAGTATCACATAAAGGTTACAACTTTTCTTAAAGAGATTAGGTTTATAGTATTTGACTGTAAAGATTACCAAAGGAAGATTAAAATAAATACCTCAAATATTCAAAATATAATTTTGCATGTTACTGTTTAACAGCAAACACATACCAAAATCCTTTTCAGAATGAATCAGTGCATCAACCTTTTAAGCCAATTACGACTTTTTCTTCAAAATATGATAAACTTTTGAGATATCCAAATATAAGTGAAATAATTTTTTTCATGAAAAATATAATCTACTTTCACTGTAAAGATAATCTACTTCGATGACAATAATCTACATCTAAGATAAATATAATATACTTTTTAAAGATATTCTACTATTAAGGTAAATATAATATACATTCAATGTAAATATAATCTATATGTATATAATGAAAATCTAAATCAACTGATGAATTCAATCTATTTTCTAAGATAAAAAGTACTTTTCAAGCTAAATAAATCCACTATAAAATTAATACAATTTTTGATCTATGTTCAAGGTAAATATAATCATCAAAGGTGACTTTAATCTGTTTAATCTGAACAAGTCTACTTATAAGATAAATCAAATCTGCTTTCAAGGTTAAGATGATCTACATTCAAGGTAAATATAATCATCAAGGTGACTTTAATCTACGTTAAAACTGAATAAGTCTACTTAAAAGATAAATCAAATCTGCTTTCAAGGTTAAGATGATCTACATTCAAGGTAAATATAATCATCAAGGTGACTTTAATCTGTTTAATCTGAACAAGTCTACTTAAAAGATAAATCAAGTCTGCTTTCAAGGTTAAGATGATCTACATTCAAGGTAAATATATAATCATCAAGGTGACTTTAATCCATCTTAAAACTGAACAAGTCTACTTATAAAATGAATCAAATTTGCTATCAAGGTTAAGATAATCAAGTGTATAAAACCTTTCAAGCTCTTTAAGACAGATGCATAAATATCTGATGTAAGTGCACCTAAGACTAAGTGCACTTTTGCTTTTACAAAAATGAAAGAGCTCATTTGCTGAGGTAACAAACAAACAAACAAACATTATTTTATAAAATACTTATTAAAAAAAGTGAAAGACTACAGAAAATCACTTGTATGGTATTGGGTTGGTGTTAAGTTGCTCTCTAGTAAAATGTTTTTCCTAACAAAAAATCAGTTCTCCAATCTTATTGTTTCTTGTTTTCTCAAAGCTATACAAAACACCAAATTCAAGATATAAAACAAATAAAACAGTTGACATCAATTCTTATTGAACTGCTTTCATGTGTGTGATTCTATTATTTACAGAAATACAAAAGTCAGTAGCCTTATTCCTCCAAATCAAAGTTCCTTACGGAAACAACTTACTTTTTGATGGACATCTCTGTAACTGAGGCCCCCCCCCCCCACCCCCACTTCCAGGTTGAATTTGCACATCAACATCCAACATGTTGTCAGTGAATATATTGTGATTACAATTTTCTTATGACTTTTTTTCTTCAAAATTTCATAGGTTGAGCTTCTGCATCAGTGATGCTTGCATTGCAATTAATTTGAAAACCTTAAAAAGTTGTGAACTTGTGTTTATTTCTGAGAATTTAATCCAGTCAACCATTCATTATTTCATGAAAACTGAATATGTGTAATTTATTCATTATGCAAGCAATACAAATGTTAAACTGTAACTTTAATATGTACTCTTTAATTTCACGTCATGTTTTCAATTCATACTATCTATATTATTATTTCCAATCCATTGTACATAGCATATCTTACCTGAGGTAAAGATTTCAATCAAGGTTGAAAAACAATTATTTGATTAATTACACCAATTAAATTTGCCTGCCCATTTCATCCAGTATCATTATCTAACAAAACCTTATTCAATACTTCACATAAACAATAAGTTTGAATAAATGTGTAAAAATCAATTTGAAATTATGAAAACAAAATGGTATCAAATAAACAAATGATATTAAATGACTACATTTGATCTCTTTCCCTAAAATAAAAATCTTCATATTTCTTTGATCAATTATCATTTTTCCTTAACAATTAATATTTAAATTTGATCATTTCTAAGTAAAAGACCTGAATATCACATTTTCCTTATCATTGCTCTAATTTTAAACGTTAAGATTTCATGTAGCTGAGAGTACATTTTATCATATCAATATCTAAATCTTACTACACATTTAACGACACAAAAATAACCTGACACCAAATTTACATTCTTAGTTAATATTCAAGACATAAAATACATGTATACATTTAATAATGATATAATAATGAATAAGTTCATATCTTGATTACTAAAATTTTGTTCTATGTACAAATTATTTACAGATGTCTCCAACCAAAATCTTTCTAACAAAACAAACTAATCATGGAACTTCTTCAAGTGTTCAGGATCTTGATTGGCTATTCAACCCACCAATCTGATCAGCTCAAGTACAGTTTTATTCACAGATGGATAACTTCAAATTTTAAAGAAGAAATCCATCTTAAGATACAGTAAGATTTGTCTTTTCTCTGCAATTCAAGTTCAGTATCCTTTACTCTAAAATACTTGCCAATTTGTTTGAGAAACATCAATGACTTCAAAATTCTTTCAACCAATTCTTCATTCTTTCAACATTCCCTTTTCTTTGTTAAACTCTCTTCAAAATATCCTAATAATGACTATTCAAAATAATGACTATTTAAACAAATTAGTATTCCTTCAGTTATGAACATTCATACATGCTCTCTATTCAAATTTATGATAATTGTCTAAATTATGAATATTCATTATTATGAACATTATTTTTTGAGAACAATCATTTATCATGAATATTAATTTAAAACATGAATATTCAAATTGCTTAACATTCAAATAGCTGAATTTCAGGTAGAACAATACATGCTGGTTCTTCCTTAAATTAACATTTCCACAATTCTCTAAGCAATATGTAAAAAAGCCAGTGACCTTAAGCTCTGAGTAAATGATAAAACATGTTTAAAACATTCTGGCTTGTGTTGTTTTCTTTGTAAGAGGTTGTCTTCCTCTCAGAATGAGTATGTTTGAGACATGTCAACTGGTGTGACTTGAGTCACAGGCACAACCTTTGATGAGTGTTTCCCAAGTGTCTTGCCAATAGTGGTGCGTTTGCCCTGCGGATACAATCAAAAGGGAAAAAATAGAATTAGACTAGACAATTAGATGTATTTCCGCTAAGGGGTAGGTAGGGGGTGTAGATGGTATCAGGGCAAATGTCACCAAGTTTTAGGGATTTAGTCCATGTTCCAGGTGTTCCCCAATGCTACTCATCCCACCCCATGGCATCCATCCCACCCCATGCCATCCATCCATATCCCAATACCATCCATCTCTTCCTCCCAATGTCATCCCTCCCTCCCAATGTCATCCATCCCTCACTCCCAATGTCATCCATCCCTCACTCCCAATGTCATCCATCCCTCACTCCCAATGTCATCCATCCCTCACTCCCAATGTCATCCATCCCTCACTCCCAATGTCATCCATCCCTCACTCCCAATGTCATCCATCCCTCACTCCCAATGTCATCCATCCCTCCCAGTATCATCCATCCCTCCCAATGCTACTCATCCCACCCTCATGCCATCCAACTCCATGCCATCCATATCCCTTCCCAATGCCATCCATCCCTCCCTCCCAATGTCATCCCTCCCTCACAATGTCATCCATCCCTCCCAGTATCATCCATCCCTCCCAATGCTACTCATTCCACCCTCATGCCATCCATCCCTCCCTCCCAATGTCACCCTCCCCAATGCCATCCATCCATCCCTCCCTCCCAATGTCACCCCTCCCTCCCAATGTCATCCATCCCTCCCAGTATCATCCATCCCTCCCAATGCTACTCATCCCATCCTCATGCCATCCATCCCTCCCTCCCAATGTCACCCCTCCCTCCCAGTGTCATCCATCCCTCCCAGTATCATCCATCCCTCCCAATGCTACTCATCCCTCCCTCATGCCATCCATCCAACTCCATGCCATCCATATCCCTCCCCAATGCCATCCATCTCTCCCTCCCAATGCCATCCCTCCTCCCTCCCAATGCCATCCATACCTCCCAATGTCATCCATCCCTCCCTCCCAATGTCATCCCTCCCTCCCAATGTCATCCATCCCTCCCAGTATCATCCATCCCTCCCAATGCTACTCATCCCACCCTCATGCCATCCATCCAACTTCATGCCATCCATATCCCTCCCCAATGCCATCCATCCCTCCCTCCCAATGTCATCCCTTCCTCCCAATGTCATCCATCCCTCCCAGTACCATCCATCCCTCCCAATGCTACTCATCCCACCCTCATGCCATCCATCCAACTTCATGTCATGCCCTCCCTCCCTCCCTCCCTCCCTCCCAATGTCATCCCTCCCTCCTTCCCAATGTCATCCCTCCCTCCCAATGTTATCCCTCCCTCCCTCCCAATGTCATCCCTCCCTCCCAATGCCATCCATCCCTCCCAATGTCATCCCTCCCTCCAAATGCCATCCATCCCTCCCAATGCCATCCATACCTTCCCAATAATATTCACTTGAAGTACTCTTGTTTGACTAATCTTACTTTGAAATGAATCTTTAAGGATGAGAGAAGATACTCACTCCACCGGTGGTTGACAGTATAGTGTTGGCATCGATCTGTCTCTTAATGCGTTGATCAACGGCATTGCGAACCTTGCAAGAACAAAAGAAAGTTGATTGGTGGGTCACAAGAAAACAGAATAAACATTTTGTAGAGTACCCGCTTGTATCTCTTTAAATCTTTTGTTGTTTTGCTAAACCTTTCATGTATCTTGTTTTTGTTTAATAGTTAAGACTGAAATCAATTGAGCAAATAAGGCAATCCTTTTTGAAACAAGAGAAATCTTGTATTACATTGTTGTCAATTGCAGTCTTACATCCTTCTCCACCTTTCCCAAAGTAGAGCTTAAAATCTAATTAAAATTCTAAGGATGCTGATAGTTTAACCCTTAAATGACACAGGGGTTCAAAAAGTGACTGCAATTTTTCAGAATTATTTCTTCTAAATTAATTTTCACAACTTTCCTTTCGTTTCTATCACTACAAGTTTGGCATATATGAATGCTAAACAATAATCTTTTCAATAAAAGATTCAAATAAAAGAAATTATTGACATAAATATGCAAAATTTAAGCAAAATTAGGTCAAAATTGCTCATTTTTTTGAGCTTGTATTATTTTTTATGAATAATGAAAATGCAGGATTTTTGTACATATTTCCTATCCATTAAGACCAGTCTAAAAAAAAATTATAAAAGCAAAACATGCAAAAACAATGAAATTAAACATATAATAATCACCCCTGCAATCACTCACGAAACACAAAGTCGCTCATCCAGTTCGGATGTCGAACTCCGGTACGCTCACGTGAGATGCCGCACACATACCACTACACAACGCTGCCTGTGCGTGATTTATAGGTTTGTTTTGAAACTGATATTTCGGTGTGGATAGTTGCTATTTTTGATATTGATTGAAAATTTAGAAAATTCTGATTCCAACGATATGTTTTGCATTGGGAAGTTCTATTGCAATCAGAAACTACAATTTTCGTCAGATATTGGGTCTCAAAAAGGCTAAAAATCATGAAATTTGGCACACATTTTGCCACAAAAAGATATTGTTGATAGGGGAAGTCAAAATTCAACTGGAATTGGATGCATTGATGTCTTTGGCAGTTTCTCAGGGGTTTTCTGGCAAATGCAAGGTCTCGAAGTACGGCAGGTACATTTTAGAGAAAAAAATTGAAATTTGACACAAAAAATTTAAAATTTGACTTCTTACCCATTTTCAAGCAAGTTTTACTCAAAATTCTTATTTTAACCCTCATCAAAAATGTTTATTTATTCAAAACACTAAAATAGCTTTTAAATGATACCAGAAGCACTGCTGTAGGACTCTTTGATGTAGCACCATCATTTGTTTGGGAAAAGTGCATGTCCATGACCAGCCGCGTGATCATTTAAGAAATAAGAGACTTTTTAAAGCCTCTAATTCTGAATACAACTGTCTTTGAATCTTGAAAATAGCATTAATTAAACATTATTAAAAATATGTCCCCAAGCACAAGTGGGATTTGGGGGGCAACAGGGTACTTGCCCCCCCCCCCCAACCCCCACACTTTTCTCAGAATTTGTATCTTTTGTATGGTGACTTTGCCTTCCATTTTCCAAATCCCGCCCATGTCCCTAAGTATGCATTTTCTGAATGGGGGATCTTTTTGTAAAGGCTTAAAACGAGAGATGCGAACACTGACATGAAATCAGAAAACAACATATCGAAATACAAATATTTTTACCTCAGTGTTTAGGAAACAGTAGAAGAGGGAAATGAAGAATCCCTGCAATGTGAAGAGAAAAAAAAAACCACAAGTGAAAGCTCTTATTGAATTAAATGCAAACTTGTTTTCAATCAAACATACATAGAAGTTAATACAAACATAAATAAATAAAAAGGTTGAAGGCACTCGAAGACATGTGTTGTATGTATGAGATACCCCCTTACAAAAAAAAAAAAAAAAACATGTGAACATTTGAACTCAAGAGTAACCAAAGAGGGGAAAAACATTTGGTATGTACTTGAAAATGAGATGAGAGACAGCAGAATATCAAGAAAGAAAGTGATATGCAGTTTACATTAGTTAATAGCTTCAATCCTAGTCTTGATTAAACGATACTTTAGATTCATTTCAAATGACCAAGTGAGGGGCTATGTTTGATGATAAAGGGCAAGGAATTGCACACGTTAAATCATCACACACCACATGATAAAGGGCAAGGAATTGCACAAGTTAAATCATCACACACCACATGATAAAGAGCAAGAAATTCATTTGTTAAATTATCACACACCACATGATAATGGGCAAGAAACTGCACACATTAAATCATCACACACCATATGATAATGGGCAAGGAATTGTACATGTTAAATCACACACCACATGATAATGGGCAAGGAATTACACACATTATATCATCACACACCACATGATAAAGGGCAGGGAAATGCACACATTATATCGTCACACACCACATGATAAAGGGCAGGGAATTGCACACGTTAAATCATCACACACCACATGTCCATATGTCATGTGACCCATTACTTGAACAACTCCATCAAGGGGATATGAATTTTCCTTTTAATATAAATGACAAAGAACTATTTAAGAAACAAATTGGTTTACAAAGCTCGTTGATTTCTTATTCCATTCAGGACTTTCTGCATTTTAATGTTAATAATAATAATAATAATAATGAATACTTGTTATGCACCAGTATCCATCAAAAGTGATGCTCATGGCGCAGCGACACAACAATTTATGCAAAATAATGAGAAAAAAATAATAATAGTTAAGAATACTGCAAAATACATACATACAAGAACAAATATAAGCTTAAAATTGAACAGAATCAGTGCACATGAGGAATGTCTTAAATGATGCATTCCTTTGAAAATTAATTGCCTATTTCTCACTTAGAATTATGTTTTGTTTAATTATTGAGATGCGCTATAACATGTACTTCACAAGAACAGGCTGTGCCCATCTGGTCATGTACCTTACACTCTAAATGAAATAATCATTCATTCTAATTTTATAGAAATACATAAAGAATTATCTTGGATCTGCATTTATGACATCGTACTTTAGATTGCAAGGTCACCTTCAATGCACTGATGAAATCTTTGAAATGCAATCACTCCTACACGGAATAAGAATCAACATGTTTGTTCACTGATTTCTTTCTGTAATAGTTCTCTATTAAAACATAAAACATGACAATATTCCTTTTAGAAATTGCAAACAAGACCTATAGCCACACCAACTGTTCCTCAATGACAAACCCTGGCACTTCTGTCACGTCGTCAGGAGTGTTCAGTCCTTTCCCCCTCACAAGAACCTCCATTTCAGCAGGGCATGACTTTAAAGACTGCTAAAAGCATGATTAAGAAACTTGGATACTATACTCAGTAATTGTACTCAGCAGTAATCACAGTACCTTTTCTTCTGCAAACAAACAATGAGGCTTATTGTGAAGGGCCAGTCTTGTAGAGTTACTCTGAGTTCAGGGCCAGATCTAGTGTAATTAAAGAGCTGAGGATTCATTTTGAAATTGAAAAGATGTTTTTATCATAACACTCTTTTGTAAATGAGTGCAATAGCAAGATGAATAACTCTGACCATAAATTTTCAGTCCAATGCATCCAAACTAACCAGAGTGTTTACAACTTTTTGATGAAAACATCCTTTTAAAAGTCCAAATGAATCCTCAGCCCCACATTACATGCATGACTTAGCCCTAGCTGCAGTAACCAAATCCACAATACCTGGCT
The DNA here is from genome assembly GCA_020152595.1 of Chiridota heheva. Classification (NCBI taxonomy): domain Eukaryota; kingdom Metazoa; phylum Echinodermata; class Holothuroidea; order Apodida; family Chiridotidae; genus Chiridota; species Chiridota heheva. Next base: position 319,126 of record JAIGNY010001057.1, read on the forward strand.
CTTCACAATAAGTTCCATAATGTGCATATAGATGATTGGGAGTGCAATTACTGATGCGTAAAATCACTCAACTATCTGTCCTGATTGCTTCTAGCAGTCTAAAAGTCATACCCGCCGAAATGGAGGTTGTTGCAGGTAAAAATACTGAAAATTTGTAGCGAGGATTTGGCGTAATGAGACTGATATTTAATAGTCCGAGTTTTACATCATGAAATCAAAAACATCTTCATTATCTTCTTTTGTCAGAAAATACTGAATTTCAAGTATGAGCTTCAAATATGCGCTTCAAATATGAGCTTCAAATATGCGCTTCAAATATGAGCTTTAAATATGAGTGTTCAACATGATGAAGAACGTATAATAAATCTGATTTAATTAAAAAGATATTCACCGATTCAAGATATCACTGATATCGGCCATCCCTCCCAAATGCTCTTCATCCCTCCCTATACCATCCCTCCCAAATGCTCTCCATCCCTCCCTATACCACCCCTCCCAAGTGCCCTCCATACCTCCCTATACCATCCCTCCCTATACCATCCCTCTCAAATGCTCTCCATCCCTCCCTACACCATTCATCTTTAGATATGCTTTCAATTTCGTTCCCAAATTTCAGTCACTGAAGATCATGAGAATTAAAATTTGAATACAACAGGTTGATGTTCCAACTATAGTATTATTCATACCACACACATCTGCATTTGAGATTTCCAAAGGCGCTCATAATTTTGATTACTTTCAAACAGTTACAATCCCAGAAAAAAGTACTTGGCTCTTTTTGTTCTTTCCTACTCTTTATGCCCCTGATCAATGTTGCACATATCTAATCAAAAACTTTCTTTCCCAACATTGGATAGGGGTTGAAGGGGAAAAAAAATGCCAAAACTTTTGTCCCAGATTGTAGGCAATAGTTGCCTCTTCCAATTTATAGACCTTTTAATGAATTTGACAAATCTTTCTCCTAGAGGTACAGTAGTGGACAAACCTGCAAGGACAGCAAGCCTGCAACTGGGTACTCTAACCATGCCATAGCGTTGGTCACGTACAAGCTTAACACCCAAGGTAAGCCAAGAATGGGTAGCAGGAGAAATGCACTTCTGAGACCGGCCCTTGAAAATTAAAATTTTCGAAAAAAATATATACATGTGGTTTATCAAAATGAATCACATTAAAAGCTGCAAAATTATCATTTTGTATCAGAGATACAAGCAAGGTGAGAGAACCAATATCTATATAACACATTCTTAAGTGTCTCTGGACATTTAGCATTTGAGCATTTCAGCATCTAAGCATTTGCAGTTTTTGAATTTTAAAAATAGCACTTTTAAATCTTGATTAAAGTTTGATCAGTCTTTAATTCATGCAAAATTTGTGATGTCTGACCAGGCAAACAGCTCATAATCTGTATATAATTATTTGCACTTCTTTACTGTATCTTAGTCACTAAAAATAATAGGAAAGTCTTTTTCTGTTAGAATTTGATTGGAATACAATAACACCTCAAAATATTTTGGTCAGAATAAGACTGTAAACTTCTCATTGCCCCTATGATAATATCTAAATCCGCATAATATCCAAATCCGCATGCTATCCAAATCCGCATGCTATCCAAATCCGCATGCTATCCAAATCCGCATGCTATCCAAATCCGCATTCTATCCAAATCCGCATGCTATCCAAATCCGCATGCTATCCAAATCCGCATGCTATCCAAATCCGCATGCTATCCAAATCCGCATGCTATCCAAATCCGCATGCTATCCAAATCCGCATGCTCCGCATGCTATCCAAATCCGCATGCTATCCAAATCCGCATGCTATCCAAATCCGCATGCTATCCAAATCTGCATGCTTACCAAATCCGCATGCATAATATCCAAATCCGCATGCATAATATCCAAATCCGCATGCATAATATCCAAATCCGCAAGCATAATATCCAAATCTGCATAATATCCAGATCCGCATAATATTCAAATACGCATATCTAAATACGCATATCCAAATACGCATATCTAAATACGCATAATATCCAAATACGCATAATATCCAAATACGCATAATATCCAAATACGCATAATATCCAAATACGCATAATATCCAAATTTGCATAATATCCAAATACGCATGATATCTAAATCCGCACGATATCCAAATCCGCATGATATCCAAATCCGCATGATATCCAAATCCGCTTAATATCCAAATCCGCATAATATCCAAATCCGCATAATATCCGAATCCGCATAATATCCGAATCCGCATAATATTTAAATACGCATAATATCCAAATACGCATAATATCCAAATATGCATAATATCCAAATACGCATAATATCCAAACACGCATAATATCCAAACACGCATAATATCCAAACACGCATAATATCCAAATACGCATAATATCCAGATCCGCATAATATCCAAATCCGCATAATATCCAAATCCGCATAATATATAAATACGCATAATATCCAAATACGCATAATATCCAAATACGCATAATATCCAAATACGCATAATATCCAAATACGCATAACATCCAAATACGCATAATATCCAAATACGCATAGTATCCAGATACTCATAATATCCAAATCCGCATAATATCCAGATACACATACTATCCAGATCCACATACTATCCAGATACGCAAAATATCCAGATCCGCATAATATCCAAATACACATAATATCCAGATACTCATAATATCCAAATACACATAATATCCGAATACGCATAATATCCAAATCCGCATAATATCCAAATCCGCATAATATCCAAATCCACATAATATCCAAATACGCATAATATCCAAATACGCATAATATCCAAATACGCATAATATCCAAATACGCATAATATCCAAATACGCATAATATCCAAATACGCATAATATCCAAATATGCATAATATCCAAATACGCATAATATCCAAATACGCATAATATCCAAATACGCATAATATCCAAATATGCATAATATCCAGATACGCATAATATCCAGATACTCATAATATCCAGATACGCATAATATCCAGAAATGCATACTATCCAAATCCGCATAATATCCAGATGAATAATATATAAATACGCATAATATCCAAATACGCATAATATCCAAATGCGCATAATATCCAATACCATAATATCCAAGTACATATAATATCCCAATACATATAATATCCGAATACACATAATATCCAAATACGCATAATATCCACATACGCATAATATCCAAATACGCATAATATCCAAATCGTAATATCCGAATACACAAAATATCCAAATACACATAATATCCAAATCGCATAATATCCAGATACTCATAATATCCAGATCGCATAATATCCAGTTCGCATACTATCCAGATACGCATAATATTAAGATCTGAATAATAATATCCAAATCGCATAATATCCAAATACACATTATATCCAAATACACATAATATCCAAATACATACAATATCGAATACATATGATATCGGAATACACATAATATCCGAATACACAATATCCAAATACGCATAATATCCAAATACGCATAATATCCAAATACGCATAATATCCAAATATGCATAATAACCAAATACGCATAATATCCAAATACATATAAAATCCAAATACACATAATATCCATATACACATAATATTCAAATTAATTCTTTTTTCTCTCAACAGAAGTTTTAATAGAAACAGATGCATTGCAAAACATATTTTGTAGGTAGGATCTAAGGCACCGGGTGGGACCTGTTTTGAACCATTAATTGGACATCTGTTTCTCTCTCTCCTCCCAGGAAGGGGGTGGCAGAGGGCGTAAATTAAGAAAAATAACAAAAAAGGCCAAGTCAAGTCGTCAGAAGTTTGTAGTCCTTTCCCCCGCACAAGAACCTCCATTGCATTGGGGTCCACGTTTAAAGAGTGCTAAAAGCATGATTAAGAAACTTAGACGCTATACTCAGTCATTGTACTCAGCAGTAATCTCACTACCTTTTCCTCTGTAAACAAACAATGCGGCTTATTGTAAAGGGCCAGGTTTGATAACAATCAACAAGGACTTTAAGAGCAAAATGGTACAAGAAGTAGCTTTAATACATACATTCAAGCATTCTTTGAGAATGTGCACATGTTTAAGATGCCATCTTAAATTCCTTTTTCTTTCTTTTTCAATCTACAAGTGTTAGCTGAGAGACTGTTGGGGATTTGTACAAATGAACTGATTGGTAAAAATGGTTCACTCATAATAGTTAATAGCTACCAATATTCAGATCTAGTGGTGGCATCAGGATTTTGGGGCAACTTTGTCTGGTGGGAAGGCATTGCCTACAGATCTGACAAAGTATGTCACTGCACGAGTTAAATCATATCTGTTTAGCCATTTAAGGTCACAAAAACTACTCAAAAAAAAATTAGGATAAGAATAAATAAATATATATATATATATATATATATATATATATATATATATATATATATATATATATATATATATATATATATATATATATGTACATATATATATATATATACATATAAATATATATATATATATATATATATAAACATACATACATACATACACACCTACATACATACATACATACATTACATACATATATACATACATATACATACATTAAGAATATGAATTACAAACAGGCCTGGTTACAAATCAGCTTGCCTTCTATGAAAATCAAATGAAATATTACTTACTTGATCTGGACAATGGTTTCTTCTCCTTCCTTCTTGGTTTGCAGTTTGGACGCACTGATGACAATTCGGGTCACACTGACCAAAACGATCAAATTGATCTGAGAATCAAACAATCAAACTGATCTCAGAATCAAACGATCAAATTGATCTGAGAATCAAATGATCAAACTGATTTGAGAATCAAATGATCAAATTGATCTGAGAATCAAACAATCACATTGATCTGAAAATCAAAACGATCAAATTGATCTGAGAATCAAATGATCAAATTGATCTAAGAATGAGAATCAAACGATCAAACTGATCTGAGAATCAAACGAAGCAACTCCTTTATTTTATTACATCTTTAAACATTGCCCAAAGCAAATCTTCTCAATTCTACCATGTTTATTCCCTATTTTCCCCTGATTTGTGTCAGTGCAATGAGACTGAATTGTATGTTGTGCTTTATAAGAGCCGTGCATTATTATTAATATCTTGGAAAGGTAACCCTGATCCATGAAGGGACCACCAAGGATCTGCTGTATATAAGGTATATGGACAGGCGACATATTAGTTCAATTGCTTTCAAATCTAGGCAAAAACCATCGTAGTATAAAACAATTAATTTCATTATACAATGGGTTCAACACTAACCAGCGCTTTCAACCCTCAATTCAATTTACAAATTTGATGCAAATTTGATGATGTATTGCAGGGTGACATTGCTGTTTTCTTTTTCCAATCCTTTGTTTTCTAAATGACTGTCATAATTCTTGAAGTAGTGCAGTCTTTGCCATGCCCACAATCACATTCTACCTTTGCCATTGCTTGCAGTGACTAAGATTTAGGAAAGGAATTTAAGGAATTACATAGGGATTTTGAGCTGTTTCCCCGGTCATACATGACAAGTTTAACATGAATTGGACTGATCAAACTGGTAAAACTGTAACGTTTGGAACTGAGTTAGGGTCATCCATTTCCAAGTTATCAATGAAATTGTCATTCACGTAGCACCTGAATTTCATGAGTTGAGAGTCTCCCCTCAAATGCTGACTATTATAATTATAAAAACTGTAAATATGTTTAAAAGGTTTTACAAAGTTGAAAGAAACAAACAAGTTATTGTGCTAAAACTATGTTCCTAAAAGATTTCTAGGCATGATCACATGACCCTCAGACCACAATCAAGGCCTTTAGGACTGGTTCAAGGTTATGTTTGAATATTCATCAAATATCAAGGTCACCTGTTTGACCTTGATAAGCCCCGCCTACTCATTTATATTTACTACCACAACATTAGATATATATATATGTACAGATTATAACCCATCTGTGTACCTGATATAGCATACATCTGTTGTATCGTTCATGAGATACAGTATGGTGTTTACATCATTTAGCACTTTCACATTAAGCCATGCCTACCATGCATATTAATGACATCTGTTGATAACATAAGCATGTACACAATAATCAACAAAATTATCATGCCCAATATGACATAAAACGGACATACAGTTGCTCATTTATCACTATTTCAAAATTTCCTTTGTAAGCCCCGCCCATATGCATGATATCATCACCAAAAAACAATAGCGCATCTACAGACCATGGGCTATCTGTATACCAAATTTGACATGAATCCAGTTTTCCATTCTGGAGATACAGTATTGTTTTTACAGGCCCTTTTAAGCAAAATAATAAAGCCCTGCCCAATATGCATATTAATGAAAATCAACGTTTTTACATCATGAACATGTACACACCAGCTAACATCATAATTATCCCAAATATGAAACAAAACAGACACACGGTTGTTAAAATATGAACATTTCAAGATTTTTACATTAAGCCCTACATTGCATTGTATTAAAAAATGCATGATATCACAAGTAAAAACGATCAGGCACATCTACAGACCATGGGCTATCTGTGTACCAAATATGACATGAATCCAGTCTACTGTTCTTGAGATACAGTGTTTACAAGGTCTCTTCAGCAAAATCATATTAAGCCACACCCACTATGCATATCAATGAAATGCCATGTTTTTACATTATGAACATGTACACACCAGCTTACATCATATTCATGCCGAAAAGTTTCTCTTTAAGCTTACCCGCACCCGACACCTGAGTTAATCCTGAAAACTCAGGTATGACAATTACCAAACCGACTTCCTGTTCAGTGTATTGTGTTTGCACTCAAACAATGATTGTTTATCTGCCATTCCCATGCATATCACAGCCAAGTAGCCCAAAGCTATTTGTGTGTATAAGATTGCACAAAGCCAGAGCTGAATAATCAAGGCACTTTGTGATTGAAATCACTCATCCGTGATAAGTGTCTTAGTGGAAGAAGTTTGTTTCAAACTGATAATAAAAATAAGTGTGTATCATAATGCCTAAGGTGATGTGTGCATTAAGTGTGAATGATTGACAACCATTTCTCCTAAGGAAATATATTGCTTCATGTTATACCAAATATAAAACAAAACAGACATGCGGTTGTTAAAATATGAATATTTTAAGGTTTTTACATTAAGCCCCACCTACTCATTAATATGCATGATATCTTCATCAAAAACGATATGGCACATGTACAGACCACAGACTATCTGTATAATGAATATGACATGAATCCAGTTTACCATTCTTGAAACACCGTAGTTTACAAGCTTTTTCAGCAAGATGATATTAAGCCACACCCACTATGCATATTAATGAAATTCAACATTTTTACACAATGAACATGTACTCACCAGCATGTAACATCATAAATACACCATAAATGAAACAAAACAGACACATGGTTGTTAAAATATAAAATTTCAAGATTTGTACATTAAGCCCTGCCTACTCATTAATATGCATGACACTAACAATCAAAACAATACCGACCACAGGCTATCTGTGTACCACATATGAGATGAATCCATTGTACTTTTCTTGAGATATCACGTTTACAAGATGGGCATCACATACACACACCCACACCCTCACACGCCATCATGACTGCATAGGTTCTGATGTTCTCGCATCGGAACCAAAAATGTGTTAGATTGCTTTGGAGGTATGAGACTTGGTCATAGATTGTTATTTTCAATTCTATCATATGAACTAAAAGATTATGTCAGACTTGATGTCTCCTTTAAGTACATAAACTCCTGCAAACTTGATGCTGCTACAATCATTGGTAACTTCAGCATTTGTAGACCTACCAGTATAATGGCCAAGACAGGTGCAACAAAAGCATAGATGAGATTGGAGTCTGCATCACTTGAGACGAAACAACTATAGGAGAAGAAACAATTGCTTCTATGAAATATACATTGCACAATTTGTTATTCATGTATTATTGCATTGCATTCATTTATTAATGGATCTTTATCTTGTGTATTATGTATTTTAGCTTAACCTATTATTCATTTTGTAATGGATCTTTATCTTGTGTATTATGTATTTTAGCTTAACCTATTATTCATTTTATAATGGATCTTTATCTTGTGTTTATGTATTATAGCTTCACCTATCATTCATTTTATAATGGATCTTTATCTTGTGTATTATGTATTTTAGCTTCACCTATTATTCATTTTGTAATGGATCTTTATCTTGTGTATTATGGATTTTAGCTTCACCTATTATTCATTTTGTAATGGATCTTTATCTTGTGTATTATGGATTTTAGCTTAACCTATTATTCATTTTGTAATGGATCTTTATCTTGTGTATAATGTATTATAGCTTCACCTATTATTCATTTTATAATGGATCTTTATCTTGTGTATTATGTATTTTAGTTTCACCTATTATTCATTTTATAATGGATCTTTATCTTGTGTATTACATATTTTAGCTTCCCCTATTATTCATTTTATAATGGATCTTTATCTTGTGTATTATGGATTTTAGCTTCACCTATTATTCATTTTATAATGGATCTTTATCTTGTGTATTATGTATTTTAGTTTCACCTATTATTCATTTTATAATGGATCTTTATCTTGTGTATTATGGATTTTAGCTTCAACTATTATTCATTTTATAATGGATCTTTATCTTGTATATTATGTATTAAAGCTTCACCTATTATTCATTTTATAATGGATTTTTATCTTGTATATTATGTATTATAGCTCACCTATTATTCATTTTATAATGGATCTTTATCTTGTGTATTATGTATTTTAGCTTCACCTATTATTCATTTTATAATGGATCTTTATCTTGTATATTATGTATTATAGCTTCACCTATTATTCATTTTATAATGGATCTTTATCTTGTGTATTATGTATTTTAGCTTCAACTATTATTCATTTTATAATGGATCTTTATCTTGTATATTATGTATTAAAGCTTCACCTATTATTCATTTTATAATGGATTTTTATCTTGTGTATTATGTATTAAAGCTTCACCTATTATTCATTTTGTAATGGATCTTTATCTTGTGTATTATGTATTTTAGCTTCACCTATTATTCATTTTGTAATGGATCTTTATCTTGTGTATTACGTATTTTAGCTTCACCTATTATAATGGATCTTTATCTTGTGTATAATGTATTTTAGCTTCACCTATCATAATGGATCTTTATCTTGTGTATTATGTATTTTAGCTTCAACTATTATTCATTTTATAATGGATCTTTATCTTGTATATTATGTATTTTAGCTTCACCTATTATTCATTTTATAATGGATCTTTATCTTGTATATTATGTATTATAGCTTCACCTATTATTCATTTTATAATGGATCTTTATCTTGTGTATTATGTATTTTAGCTTCACCTATTATTCATTTTATAATGGATCTTTATCTTGTATATTATGTATTATAGCTTCACCTATTATTCATTTTATAATGGATCTTTATCTTGTGTATTATGTATTTTAGCTTCAACTATTATTCATTTTATAATGGATCTTTATCTTGTATATTATGTATTAAAGCTTCACCTATTATTCATTTTATAATGGATTTTTATCTTGTGTATTATGTATTAAAGCTTCACCTATTATTCATTTATTAATGGATCTTTATCTTGTGTATTATGTATTTTAGCTTCCCCTATTATTCATTTTATAATGGATCTTTATCTTGTGTATTATGTATTATAGCTTCACCTATTATTCATTTTATAATGGATCTTTATCTTGTGTATTATGTATTTTAGCTTCAACTATTATTCATTTTATAATGGATCTTTATCTTGTATATTATGTATTAAAGCTTCACCTATTATTCATTTTATAATGGATTTTTATCTTGTGTATTATGTATTAAAGCTTCACCTATTATTCATTTTGTAATGGATCTTTATCTTGTGTATTATGTATTTTAGCTTCACCTATTATTCATTTTGTAATGGATCTTTTATCTTGTATTACGTATTTTAGCTTCACCTATTATAATGGATCTTTATCTTGTGTATAATGTATTTTAGCTTCACCTATCATAATGGATCTTTATCTTGTGTATTATGTATTTTAGCTTCAACTATTATTCATTTTATAATGGATCTTTATCTTGTATATTATGTATTTTAGCTTCACCTATTATTCATTTTATAATGGATCTTTATCTTGTATATTATGTATTAGCTTCACCTATTATTCATTTTATAATGGATCTTTATCTTGTGTATTATGTATTTTAGCTTCACCTATTATTCATTTTATAATGGATCTTTATCTTGTATATTATGTATTATAGCTTCACCTATTATTCATTTTATAATGGATCTTTATCTTGTGTATTATGTATTTTAGCTTCAACTATTATTCATTTTATAATGGATCTTTATCTTGTATATTATGTATTAAAGCTTCACCTATTATTCATTTTATAATGGATTTTTATCTTGTGTATTATGTATTAAAGCTTCACCTATTATTCATTTTGTAATGGATCTTTATCTTGTATATTATGTATTTTAGCTTCCCTATTATTCATTTTATAATGGATCTTTATCTTGTGTATTATGTATTTTAGCTTCACCTATTATTCATTTTGTAATGGATCTTTATCTTGTGTATTACGTATTTTAGCTTCACCTATTATAATGGATCTTTATCTTGTGTATAATGTATTATAGCTTCACCTATTATTCATTTTATAATGGATCTTTATCTTGTGTATTATGTATTATAGCTTCACCTATTATTCATTTTATAATGGATCTTTATCTTGTGTATTATGTATTTTAGCTTCACCTATTATTCATTTTGTAATGGATCTTTATCTTGTGTATTACGTATTTTAGCTTCACCTATTATAATGGATCTTTATCTTGTGTATAATGTATTATAGCTTCACCTATTATTCATTTTATAATGGATCTTTATCTTGTGTATTATGTATTATAGCTTCTATTATTCATTTTGTAATGGATCTTTATCTTTATATTATGTATTTTAGCTTCCCTATTATTCATTTTATAATGGATCTTTATCTTGTATATTATGTATTATAGCTTCCCTATCATTCATTTTATAATGGATCTTTATCTTGTGTATTATGTATTTTAGCTTCACCTATTATTCATTTTATAATGGATCTTTATCTTGTATATTATGTATTTTAGCTTCCCTATTATTCATTTTGTAATGGATCTTTATCTTGTGTATTACGTATTTTAGCTTCACCTATTATAATGGATCTTTATCTTGTGTATAATGTATTTTAGCTTCACCTATTATTCATTTTATAATGGATCTTTATCTTGTGTATTATGTATTATAGCTTCACCTATTATTCATTTTATAATGGATCTTTATCTTGTGTATTATGTATTTTAGCTTCACCTATTATTCATTTTATAATGGATCTTTATCTTGTGTATTATGTATTATAGCTTCACCTATTATTCATTTTGTAATGGATCTTTATCTTGTGTATTATGTATTTCATCTTCACCTATCATAATGGATCTTTATCTTGTGTATAATGTATTATAGCTTCACCTATTATCTATTTTATAATGGATCTTTATCTTGTGTATTATGTATTTTAACTTCACCTATTATTCATTTTATAATGGATCTTTATCTTGTATATTATGTATTATAGCTTCACCTATTATTCATTTTATAAAGGATCTTTATCTTGTGTATTATGTATTTTAGCTTCACCTATTATTCATTTTATAATGGATCTTTATCTTGTGTATATTGTATTTTAGCTTCCCCTATTATTCATTTTATAATGGATCTTTATCTTGTGTATTATGTATTTTAGCTTCAACTATTATTCATTTTATAATGGATCTTTATCTTGTATATTATGTATTTTAGCTTCCCTATTATTCATTTTATAAAGGATCTTTATCTTGTATATTATGTATTATAGCTTCCCCTATCATTCATTTTATAATGGATCTTTATCTTGTGTATTATGTATTTTAGCTTCAACTATTATTCATTTTATAATGGATCTTTATCTTGTGTATTATGTATTTTAGCTTCACCTATTATTCATTTTGTAATGGATCTTTATCTTGTATATTATGTATTTTAGCTTCCCCTATTATTCATTTTATAATGGATCTTTATCTTGTATATTATGTATTATAGCTTCCCCTATCATTCATTTTATAATGGATCTTTATCTTGTGTATTATGTATTTTAGCTTCACCTATTATTCATTTTATAATGGATCTTTATCTTGTATATTATGTATTTTAGCTTCCCTATTATTCATTTTGTAATGGATCTTTATCTTGTGTATTACGATTTTAGCTTCACCTATTATAATGGATCTTTATCTTGTGTATAATGTATTATAGCTTCACCTATTATTCATTTTATAATGGATCTTTATCTTGTGTATTATGTATTATAGCTTCACCTATTATTCATTTTATAATGGATCTTTATCTTGTGTATTATGTATTTTAGCTTCACCTATTATTCATTTTATAATGGATCTTTATCTTGTGTATTATGTATTATAGCTTCACTATTATTCATTTTTGTAATGGATCTTTATCTTGTGTATTATGTATTTCATCTTCACCTATCATAATGGATCTTTATCTTGTGTATAATGTATTATAGCTTCACCTATTATCTATTTTATAATGGATCTTTATCTTGTGTATTATATATTTTAACTTCACCTATTATTCATTTTATAATGGATCTTTATCTTGTATATTATGTATTATAGCTTCACCTATTATTCATTTTATAAAGGATCTTTATCTTGTGTATTATGTATTTTAGCTTCACCTATTATTCATTTTATAATGGATCTTTATCTTGTGTATATTGTATTTTAGCTTCCCTATTATTCATTTTATAATGGATCTTTATCTTGTGTATTATGTATTTTAGCTTCAACTATTATTCATTTTATAATGGATCTTTATCTTGTATATTATGTATTTTAGCTTTCTATTATTCATTTTATAAAGGATCTTTATCTTGTATATTATGTATTATAGCTTCCCTATCATTCATTTTATAATGGATCTTTATCTTGTGTATTATGTATTTTAGCTTCAACTATTATTCATTTTATAATGGATCTTTATCTTGTGTATTATGTATTTTAGCTTCACCTATTATTCATTTTGTAATGGATCTTTATCTTGTATATTATGTATTTTAGCTTCCCTATTATTCATTTTATAATGGATCTTTATCTTGTATATTATGTATTATAGCTTCCCCTATCATTCATTTTATAATGGATCTTTATCTTGTGTATTATGTATTTTAGCTTCACCTATTATTCATTTTGTAATGGATCTTTATCTTGTGTATTACGTATTTTAGCTTCACCTATTATTCATTTTGTAATGGATCTTTATCTTGTGTATTACGTATTTTAGCTTCACCTATTATTCATTTTATAAAGGATCTTTATCTTGTGTATTATGTATTATAGCTTCACCTATTATTCATTTTGTAATGGATCTTTATTTTTGTGTATTATGGATTTCATCTTCACCTATCATAATGGATCTTTATTTTGTGTATAATGTATTATAGCTTCACCTATTATTCATTTTATAATGGATCTTTATCTTGTGTATTATGTATTTTAGCTTCACCTGTTATTCATTTTATAATGGATCTTTATCTTTATATTATGTATTATAGCTTCACCTATTATTCATTTTATAATGGATCTTTATCTTGTGTATTATGTATTTTAGCTTCAACTATTATTCATTTTATAATGGATCTTTATCTTGTGTATTATGTATTTTAGCTTCACCTGTTATTCATTTTATAATGGATCTTTATCTTGTATATTATGTATTATAGCTTCCCCTATCATTCATTTTATAATGGATCTTTATCTTGTGTATTATGTATTTTAGCTTCACCTGTTATTCATTTTATAATGGATCTTTATCTTGTGTATTATGTATTTTAGCTTCACCTATTATTCATTTTATAATGGATCTTTATCTTGTGTATTATGTATTTTAGCTTCACTGTTATTATTTTATAATGGATCTTTATCTTGTATTTATATTATAGCTTCACCTATTATTCATTTTTATAATGGATCTTTATCTTGTGTATTATGTATTTTAGCTTCACCTATTATTCATTTTGTAATGGATCTTTATCTTGTGTATTACATATTTGCTCAATGTAGAGGTATTTCTCTACTATTTCAAATTGGTAAATCACTGGCCCTTATTTGACACTATTAATAACAATGTCCCTTATTTGACACTCTTAATAACAATGTCCTTTATTTGACACTGTTAATAACAATGTCCTTTATTTGACACTCTTAATAAGAATGTCCTTTATTTGACACTGTTGATAAGAATGTCCTTTATTTGACACTGTTAATAAGAATGTCCTTATTTGACACTGTTAATAAGAATGTCCTTTATTTGACACTGTTAATAAGAATGTCCTTTATTTGACACTGTTAATAAGAATGTCCTTTATTTGACACTGTTAATAAGAATGTCCTTTATTTGACACTGTTAATAAGAATGTCCTTTATTTGACACTGTTAATAACAATGTCCTTTATTTGACACTCTTAATAAGAATGTCCTTTATTTGACACTGTTAATAAGAATGTCCTTTATTTGACACTGTTAATAAGAATGTCCTTTATTTGACACTGTTAATAAGAATGTCCTTTATTTGACACTGTTAATAAGAATGTCCTTTATTTGACACTGTTAATAACAATGTCCTTTATTTGACACTGTTAATAACAATGTCCTTTATTTGACACTGTTAATTAATGTCCTTTATTTGACACTCTTAATAAGAATGTCCTTTATTTGACACTGTTGATAAGAATGTCCTTTATTTGACACTGTTAATAAGAATGTCCTTTATTTGACACTGTTAATAAGAATGTCCTTTATTTGACACTGTTAATAAGAATGTCCTTTATTTGACACTGTTAATAACAATGTCCTTTATTTGACACTGTTAATAAGAATGTCCTTTATTTGACACTGTTAATAAGAATGTCCTTTATTTGACACTGTTAATAAGAATGTCCTTTATTTGACACTGTTAATAAGAATGTCCTTTATTTGACACTGTTAATAACAATGACCCTTGTTCCTACTGTTAACCTATTGGCCCCCATTTCAAACTAATTAAAGAAATATTCCCATGTATTTTCATTTCCTATATATGATAGAGGAAAATGAAAAAAAAAAATCATCCTGATATCTTTTCCATTTAGGAGTTATTGCATTTCAAAAATTGCTTGAGTGTGTTGAAAAGTGACCTCACAGTGTACAGTGTGATGTCATAAAGGCAAATCCAAGACAATTTTTGTGTCATTTTCTTTTCTTTTTTTAAATTTACTTATTTATCTATTTATTTTTGAGTTAAAAAATATACCCTTTGTATGACCCACTGATGGCCCTAAGGCAATAACTAAACTGGCATTTGATACAAATTTCAAGAAAAACGACTGTTGTTCTTAAATGTTTGGCAGCTCTGATTAAAATGACTGTAGCAAAGAAACTCACTCGCGACCATTTGTACCATAGTCATCATGTTTCAGCCCAAACGATACTCCCACGACAATTGCTGCCAGTCCTGCAATCAAATAAATATGCATAACTTCTTTGTAATTTAAATATACAAAATCATTTGTTACTTGAATAGAACTTTTGAAGACAAATTGTGAAGACATCAAGTTGTCCCGATTCTATGCTGCTGAAATAAACAATCTCCACAAAGTTCTTTCAAAGATTATTACATCCAGAATTTTGAAGAGTTACATGGAAAGATAAAAACAGTTGGAAAATGTAAGCTTCCAGAATTTAAAAGTTCAGTCACATTCCCATTGTGGCTGTGGCCGAGCTAAATATGTTCATTTCAAACTCTTACCAGCAGAGTTAAATAGAAAGCCAAAGGAAGAGAAAGAGGAGGGAAAGGGGGGGGAGTTGTCTTTATTTTGTCTGGGTTGGCACAGGATTCTTCCCCTATAAGGATTTCATCTTCCCAGTTGTATGCTTTCTTCCCAGGAGGTTAAAATTGGAAATCATTTAATATAAAAAATTGGTAACATTTCCTGAAAATTGGCTAAAATTTTCTGACAACTGGGCAGAATGTCTCAAAATAAAAAATAAAAAAAAAAAAAAAATTCCCAGAAAATAAAGATTTTCCAGAAATTGAAGAAGATTTCTCAGAAATTGAAGGAGATTTCCCAGAAATTGAAGGACATTTCCCAGAAATTGAAGGACATTTCCCAGAAATTAAAGGACATTTCCCAGAAATTGAAGGACATTTCTCGGAAATTGAAGGAGTTTTTCTGGAAATTAAAGGGTTGGTTTTCCAGATTAGTGGCAACTCTGACGGAAACTTAATTTACCAGTGCAAATTTTCCACTTGTCATTGGGAAATTTTGAGGGTTACTTCCCCCCTTAGAAGTGACCCTTCCTATGCATCTGCTATATCTTAAATGCATTGCTTATCATTTTGAAGTCTTAAAGGAGGTATTGAGTCAAACATTTTAACATTAATTAAAAAAAAATGAAACCTAATGCCAAAAATGCATCTTAAAAACTTATGCAGTTGTCAAGTTATCCACTTTTAAGGTAAAAGTAACATGGGGGCTGCCATTTTGTGGTGAAATACTATCAATGTGCACTAACATGATGTGCCCTATGCATTAACACACAATAATTTACTTATTTTTCTTGAAATTTTTTATCACTAGAATTATGTACAAATAAAAGTTGATAGACCCAGGTATGCAAAGGAAAAATAATCTCTTATAAGCTACAAAATTTGAAATAGATTGTAAACAAATACATTATATTTTTTTTCTACCAAGAACTGTGTTTGATGATGTCATTTCTAACGGGTGGTATAAATGGCTACTCTATGTAAGTTATTTTTGACAGAATTATTATTTTAATTAATTGGACAAAAATATTAGATTGCCTTGTAGCAGAAGATGCAGAATTTGGAGAAATGACTTATAATTATTGCTTCTACCATTAACAAATGAGAACCTGCAGACTTCCATTTAAAGGTATGTGGACAGGTAGAAATTGTTCAAAAAGGACCAGAACACAGCTCAAATTCTTCAATGTAATTCTTCATATTTCTTCCCCAAATTTCAAATATCAAAGGATCTCAACTTGCGTTCTACTGCTAAATCTGGCCATATTGGCCCCTTTGAAGATCTCCTTACAAACATAAAGATAAGGAAGCTGATAAGGTATGGACATGTTGTGAGGGAACATTTCAAGGAAAGAGATGCAGAGGAAGATAGCATAAATGCCGGACTAACAAGATTGGGGAGTGGACAAGAAGGACTTTTGCAGAAACGCAAGCTCTCGCCCACAACTGTCAATCCATGAGAAGACTTGCGTTCCACTCACTAAACTGGCACTCCGATGATTCTCCTGGGAAATAAGGGATCAAAACGAGGCAAGGCAAGGCTAAAACTGGGTCAAGGTTGTAATAATTT
Source organism: Chiridota heheva (assembly GCA_020152595.1). NCBI lineage: Eukaryota > Metazoa > Echinodermata > Holothuroidea > Apodida > Chiridotidae > Chiridota > Chiridota heheva. Next base: position 336,758 of record JAIGNY010001057.1, read on the forward strand.
TATTATCCTGTTCACTGTAGCCAAGTTTTCCCATTCAAAATATTTGGGAAAAGGACTGAAAAACAATCAGTTAACATGAGTATTTTCTAGTTGTCCCATTGAGAGGTCACAAAATATTGTGCAATTTATGCTAATGAAGCATCTAGGTTTAGAAATGCTGTAAAATGGACAATTGTAAGCGATTTATATGGGACACGTAAAACACCTTAAGATCATGCTGTTGCTACCTGTCCTTACATACCTATAAGACGTTTTTACACTTTAGCAAATATTCTTTAAATGATGCGCTTTTACAGTTTAGCAAATAATCTGATAAATGATAGCAAATATTCTTATAAATGATGCATACCCCAGCTTGTACCTTTAAATCTTACGGCTTTGGCGTTTTTACACTTTAGCAAATATTCTTATAAATGATGCATACCCCAGCTTGTACCTTTAAGTCTTACGGCTTTGGCGTTTTTACACTTTAGCAAATATTCTTATAAATGATGCATACCCCAGCTTGTACCTTTAAATCTTACGGCTTTGGCGTTTTTACAGTTTAGCAAATAATCTGATAAATGATAGATGATGCATACCCCAGCTTGTTCCTTTAAGTCTTACGGCTTTGGCGTTTTTACACTTTAGCAAATATTCTGATAAATGATGCATACCCCAGCTTGTACCTTTAAGTCTTAACAGGCAAATAATCTGATAAATGACAAATGATGCATACTTGTACCTTTAAGTTTAGCAGCAAATATTCTGATAAATGATGCATACCCCAGCTTGTACCTTTAAGTCTTACGGCTTTGGTGTTTAACAGTTTAGCAAATAATCTGATAAATGACAAATGATGCATACCCCAGCTTGTACCTTTAAGTCTTAGGGCTTTGGCATTGTTACACTTTAGCAAATATTCTGATAAATGATGCATACCCCAGCTTGTACCTTTAAATCTTACGGCTTTGGCGTTTTTACAGTTTAGTAAATAATCTGATAAATGATAGATGATGCATACCCCAGCTTGTACCTTTAAATCTTACGGCTTTGGCGTTTTTACAGTTTAGCAAATAATCTGATAAATGACAAATTATGCATACCCCAGCTTGTTCCTTTAAGTCTTACGGCTTTGGCATTGTTACACTTTAGCAAATAATCTGATAAATGACAAATGATGCATACCCCAGCCAATGCAATAATACACCCAGGTGCGTTTAGCGCCTCCTTCGAAAACGTTGATGATCTGACGGTAGAGGTGAACTCCCTCTACCAACATCCAGGCAAATGTCGATAAGAAGAAGTAATGCAAAAGGACTGTCACTGCCTTGCATAATTCCTGAAAATATAAGTTGTCAACTGGCATTTAATACAGTATCATTATTATCATTTATAGCATATTATTTTATAAATAAATATTGATGAAAAAACCGTGACACATACACATAAATGAATAATTACGATCAAATTTGTATGCTATTTGAGGAGGTAATTTTATAAGAATTATAGCAATTGTAGAATGGGAGAAAGAAAGGGGGGGGGGGTAACACAAGCGAGTGCACTGCAACAAGGTAAATCATACAACTTGTTATGTTTGGTTTGGTGCCTTGGATTCTTAAGTCCATTGATTTCTTTACTATCAGTTTTTACATGTCGGGTCATAACAAGATTTGGTATTAGATATGATCATTAAAGGAAAGGAGACACAGTTTTTGGAGTAATTATGCACATTGTTGTCGAACAACTTTTATCGAGTAATATGCCTGTGAAGTTTCATATATATGATAGAGGACTATGAAATAAACAAATTAGTGCAAAAACCGTGTTGATATCTTATTCTGTTCTGAATTTATAACATTTCCAATAAGTAACCCCTCAGTGTATGGTAAGAAGTAAAAAATGGAGATCCACAACAATTTTCATACATTTTTTGCAAAGTAATTGCGTCTTTCTAAAGTATTGGAATGTTTTTTGTTTAATTATTGAGATGCACCCTATAAGAACATGCTTTGCTCCTCTGCACATTAATTATTGAGATGCACCCAATAAGAACATGCTTTGCTTCTCTGCACATTAATTATTGAGATGCACCCTATAAGAACATGCTTTGCTTCTCTGCACATTGATTATTGAGATGCACCCTATAAGAACATGCTTTGCTCCTCTGCACATTAATTATTGAGATACACCCAATAAGAGCATGCTTTGCTCCTCTGCACATTAATTATTGAGATGCACCCAATAAGAACATGCTTTGCTTCTCTGCACATTAATTATTGAGATGCACCCAATAAGAACATGCTTTGCTTCTCTGCACATTAATTATTGTGATGCACCCAATAAGAACATGCTTTGCTTCTCTGCACATTAATTATTGAGATGCACCCTATAAGAACATGCTTTGCTTCTCTGCACATTAATTATTGAGATGCACCCAATAAGAACATGCTTTGCTCCTCTGCACATTAATTATTGAGATGCACCCTATAAGAACATGCTTTGCTTCTCTGCACATTAATTATTGAGATGCACCCTATAAGAACATGCTTTGCTTCTCTGCACATTAATTATTGAGATGCACCCAATAAGAACATGCTTTGCTCCTCTGCACATTGATTATTGAGATGCACCCTATAAGAACATGCTTTGCTCCTCTGCACATTAATTATTGAGATGCACCCAATAAGAACATGCTTTGCTTCTCTGCACATTAATTATTGAGATGCACCCAATAAGAACATGCTTTGCTCCTCTGCACATTGCACTCTGCACATTAATTATTGAGATGCACCCAATAAGAACATGCTTTGCTCCTCTGCACATTAATTATTGAGATGCACCCAATAAGAACATGCTTTGCTTCTCTGCACATTAATTATTGAGATGCACCCAATAAGAACATGCTTTGCTTCTCTGCACATTAATTATTGAGATGCACCCAATAAGAACATGCTTTGCTTCTCTGCACATTAATTATTGAGATGCACCCAATAAGAACATGCTTTGCTCTGCACTCTGCACATTAATTATTGAGATGCACCAATAAGAACATGCTTTGCTTCTCTGCACATTAATTATTGAGATGCACCCAATAAGAACATGCTTTGCTTCTCTGCACATTAATTATTGAGATGCACCCAATAAGAACATGCTTTGCTTCTCTGCACATTAATTATTGAGATGCACCCAATAAGAACATGCTTTGCTTCTCTATTGAGATGCACCCAATAAGAACATGCTTTGCTCCTCTGCACATTAATTATTGAGATGCACCCAATAAGAACATGCTTTGCTCTGCACTCTGCACATTAATTATTGAGATGCACCCAATAAGAACATGCTTTGCTTCTCTGCACATTAATTATTGAGATGCACCCAATAAGAACATGCTTTGCTCCTCTGCACATTAATTATTGAGATGCACCCAATAAGAACATGCTTTGCTTCTCTGCACATTAATTATTGAGATGCACCCAATAAGAACATGCTTTGCTCTCTGCACATTAATTATTGAGATGCATTATAAGAACATGCTTTGCTTCTCTGCACATTAATTATTGAGATGCACCCTATAAGAACATGCTTTGCTCCTCTGCACATCAATTATTGAGATGCACCCTATAAGAACATGCTTTGCTTCTCTGCACATTAATTATTGAGATGCACCCTATAAGAACATGCTTTGCTTCTCTGCACATTAATTATTGAGATGCACCTATAAGAACATGCTTTGCTCCTCTGCACATTAATTATTGAGATGCACCCAATAAGAACATGCTTTGCTTCCTCTGCACATTAATTATTGAGATGCACCCAATAAGAACATGCTTTGCTCCTCTGCACATTAATTATTGAGATGCACCATTAATAAGAACAATAAGAACATGCTTTGCACTCTGCACATTAATTATTGAGATGCACCCAATAAGAACATGCTTTGCTTCTCTGCACATTAATTATTGAGATGCACCAATAAGAACATGCTTTGCTCCTCTGCACATTAATTATTGAGATGCACCCAATAAGAACATGCTTTGCTTCTCTGCACATTAATTATTGAGATGCACCCAATAAGAACATGCTTTGCTCCTCTGCACATTAATTATTGAGATGCACCCTATAAGAACATGCTTTGCTCCTCTGCACATTAATTATTGAGATGCACCCTATAAGAACATGCTTTGCTCCTCTGCACATTAATTATTGAGATGCACCCTATAAGAACATGCTTTGCTCCTCTGCATATTAATTATGAGATGCACCCTATAAGAACATGCACATTAATTACCCAATAAGAACATGCTTTGCTTCTCTGCACATTAATTATTGAGATGCACCCAATAAGAACATGCTTTGCTTCTCTGCACATTAATTATTGAGATGCACCCAATAAGAACATGCTTTGCTCCTCTGCACATTAATTATTGAGATGCACCCAATAAGAACATGCTTTGCTTCTCTGCACATTAATTATTGAGATGCACCCAATAAGAACATGCTTTGCTCCTCTGCACATTAATTATTGAGATGCACCCAATAAGAACATGCTTTGCTCCTCTGCACATTAATTATTGAGATGCACCCAATAAGAACATGCTTTGCTTCTCTGCACATTAATTGATGCACCCACATTAAGAACATGCTTTGCTTCTCTGCACATTAATTATTGAGATGCACCCTATAAGAACATGCTTTGCTTCTCTGCACATTAATTATTGAGATGCACCCTATAAGAACATGCTTTGCTCCTCTGCACATTAATTATTGAGATGCACATTAATTAATAAGAACATGCTTTGCTCCTCTGCACATTAATTATTGAGATGCACTCTGCACATTATAAGAACATGCTTTGCTTCTCTGCACATTAATTATTGAGATGCACCCAATAAGAACATGCTTTGCTCCTCTGCACATTAATTATTGAGATGCACCCTATAAGAACATGCTTTGCTTCTCTGCACATTAATTATTGTGATGCACCCAATAAGAACATGCTTTGCTTCTCTGCACATTGATTATTGAGACACACCCAATAAGAACATGCTTTGCTCCTCTGCACATTGATTATTGAGATGCACCCAATAAGAACATGCTTTGCTCCTCTGCACATTAATTATTGTGATGCACCCAATAAGAACATGCTTTGCTTCTCTGCACATTAATTATTGAGATGCACCCAATAAGAACATGCTTTGCTCCTCTGCACATTAATTATTGTGATGCACCCAATAAGAACATGCTTTGCTTCTCTGCACATTAATTATTGAGATGCACCCAATAAGAACATGCTTTGCTTCTCTGCACATTAATTATTGAGATGCACCCAATAAGAACATGCTTTGCTTCTCTGCACATTAATTATTGAGATGCACCCTATAAGAACATGCTTTGCTTCTCTGCACATTAATTATTGAGATGCACCCAATAAGAACATGCTTTGCTCCTCTGCACATTAATTATTGAGATGCACCCTATAAGAACATGCTTTGCTTCTCTGCACATTAATTATTGTGATGCACCCTATAAGAACATGCTTTGCTTCTCTGCACATTAATTATTGAGATGCACCCAATAAGAACATGCTTTGCTTCTCTGCACATTAATTATTGAGATGCACCCTATAAGAACATGCTTTGCTCCTCTGCACATTGATTATTGAGATGCACCCAATAAGAACATGCTTTGCTTCTCTGCACATTAAATTGAGATGCACCCAATAAGAACATGCTTTGCTTCTCTGCACATTAATTATTGAGATGCACCCAATAAGAACATGCTTTGCTCCTCTGCACATTAATTATTGAGATGCACCCAATAAGAACATGCTTTGCTCCTCTGCACATTAATTATTGAGATGCATGCTTTGCTTCTCTGCCATTAATTAAGAACATGAACATGCTTTGCTTCTCTGCACATTAATTATTGAGATGCACCCAATAAGAACATGCTTTGCTTCTCTGCACATTAATTATTGAGATGCACCCAATAAGAACATGCTTTGCTCCTCTGCACATTAATTATTGAGATGCACCCTATATGAACATGCTTTGCTTCTCTGCACATTGATTATTGTGATGCACCCAATAAGAACATGCTTTGCTCCTCTGCACATTAATTATTGAGATGCACCCAATAAGAGCATGCTTTGCTTCTCTGCACATTGATTATTGAGATGCACCCAATAAGAACATGCTTTGCTTCTCTGCACATTAATTATTGAGATGCACCCAATAAGAACATGCTTTGCTCCTCTGCACATTAATTATTGAGATGCACCCAATAAGAACATGCTTTGCTTCTCTGCACATTAATTATTGAGATGCACCCTATAAGAACATGCTTTGCTCCTCTGCACATTGATTATTGAGATGCACCCAATAAGAACATGCTTTGCTCCTCTGCACATTAATTATTGAGATGCACCCAATAAGAACATGCTTTGCTCCTCTGCACATTAATTATTGAGATGCACCCAATAAGAACATGCTTTGCTTCTCTGCACATTAATTATTGAGATGCACCCAATAAGAACATGCTTTGCTCCTCTGCACATTAATTATTGAGATGCACCCAATAAGAACATGCTTTGCTCCTCTGCACATTAATTATTGAGATGCACCCTGCACAATAAATAAGAACATGCTTTGCTTCTCTGCACATTAATTATTGAGATGCACCCAATAAGAACATGCTTTGCTCCTCTGCACATTAATTATTGTGATGCACCCAATAAGAACATGCTTTGCTCCTCTGCACATTAATTATTGAGATGCACCCAATAAGAACATGCTTTGCTCCTCTGCACATTGATTATTGAGATGCACCCTATATGAACATGCTTTGCTCCTCTGCACTAAGAACTGCACATTGATTATTGAGATGCACCCAATAAGAACATGCTTTGCTCCTCTGACACATATTGAGATGCACCCAATAAGAACATGCTTTGCTCCTCTGCACATTGATTATTGAGATGCACCCAATAAGAACATGCTTTGCTTCTCTGCACATTGATTATTGAGATGCACCCAATAAGAACATGCTTTGCTTCTCTGCATTAATTATTGATTATTGAGATGCACCCAATAAGAACATGCTTTGCTTCTCTGCACATTGATTATTGAGATGCACCCAATAAGAACATGCTTTGCTCCTCTCATTAATTATTGAGATGCACCCTATAAGAACACTCTGCACATTAATTATTGAGATGCACCCAATAAGAACATGCTTTGCTCCTCTGCACATTAATTATTGAGATGCACCCAATAAGAACATGCTTTGCTTCTCTGCACATTAATTATTGAGATGCACCCAATAAGAACATGCTTTGCTTCTCTGCACATTAATTATTGAGATGCACCCAATAAGAACATGCTTTGCTCCTCTGCACATTAATTATTGAGATGCACCCAATAAGAACATGCTTTGCTTCTCTGCACATTAATTATTGAGATGCACCCTATATATAAGAACATGCTTTGCTTCTCTGCACATTAATTATTGAGATGCACCCTATAAGAACATGCTTTGCTCCTCTGCACATTAATTATTGAGATGCACCCTATAAGAACATGCTTTGCTTCTCTGCACATTAATTATTGAGATGCACCCAATAAGAACATGCTTTGCTTCTCTGCACATTAATTATTGAGATGACACACCCAATAAGAACATGCTTTGCTCCTCTGCACATTAATTATTGAGATGCACCCAATAAGAACATGCTTTGCTCCTCTGCACATTAATTATTGAGATGCACCCAATAAGAACATGCTTTGCTTCTCTGCACATTAATTATTGAGATGCACCCAATAAGAACATGCTTTGCTCCTCTGCACATTAATTATTGTGATGCACCCAATAAGAACATGCTTTGCTCCTCTGCACATTAATTATTGAGATGCACCCAATAAGAACATGCTTTGCTTCTCTGCACATTAATTATTGATGATAAGAACATGCACCATTAATTATTGAGATGCACCAATAAGAACATGCTTTGCTTCTCTGCACATTAATTATTGAGATGCACCCAATAAGAACATGCTTTGCTCCTCTGCACATTAATTATTGAGATGCACCCAATAAGAACATGCTTTGCTTCTCTGCACATTAATTATTGAGATGCACCCAATAAGAACATGCTTTGCTTCTCTGCACATTAATTATTGAGATGCACCCAATAAGAACATGCTTTGCTTCTCTGCACATTGATTATTGTGATGCACCCAATAAGAACATGCTTTGCTTCTCTGCACATTAATTATTGAGATGCACCCAATAAGAACATGCTTTGCTCCTCTGCACATTGATTATTGTGATGCACCCAATAAGAGCATGCTTTGCTCCTCTGCACATTGATTATTGAGATGCACCCTATATGAACATGCTTTGCTTCTCTGCACATTGATTATTGAGATGCACCCTATATTGAACATGCTTAAGAACATGCTTTGCTCTCTGCACATTGATTATTGAGATGCACCCAATAAGAACATGCTTTGCTCCTCTGCACATTAATTATTGAGATGCACCCAATAAGAACATGCTTTGCTCCTCTGCACATTAATTATTGAGATGCACCCTATAAGAACATGCTTTGCTTCTCTGCACATTGATTATTGAGATGCACCCAATAAGAACATGCTTTGCTTCCTCTGCACATTAATTATTGAGATGCACCCAATAAGAACATGCTTTGCTCCTCTGCACATTGATTATTGTGATGCATAAGAACATGCTTTGCTCCTCTGCACATTATTATTGAGATGCACCCAATAAGAACATGCTTTGCTTCTCTGCACATTAATTATTGTGATGCACCCAATAAGAACATGCTTTGCTCCTCTGCACATTAATTATTGAGATGCACCCAATAAGAACATGCTTTGCTTCTCTGCACTCTGCACATCTGCACATTGTTGAGATGCACCCTATATGAACATGCTTTGCTCCTCTGCACATTAATTATTGAGATGCACCCAATAAGAACATGCTTTGCTCCTCTGCACATTAATTAATGAGATGCACCCTATAAGAACATGCTTTGCTTCTCTGCACATTGATTATTGAGATGCACCCAATAAGAACATGCTTTGCTTCTCTGCACATTAATTATTGAGATGCACCCAATAAGAACATGCTTTGCTCCTCTGCACATTAATTATTGAGATGCACCCAATAAGAACATGCTTTGCTCCTCTGCACATTAATTATTGAGATGCACCCAATAAGAACATGCTTTGCTTCTCTGCACATTAATTATTGAGATGCACCCAATAAGAACATGCTTTGCTCCTCTGCACATTAATTATTGAGATGCACCCAATAAGAACATGCTTTGCTCCTCTGCACATTAATTATTGAGATGCACCCAATAAGAACATGCTTTGCTTCTCTGCACATTAATTATTGAGATGCACCCAATAAGAACATGCTTTGCTCCTCTGCACATTAATTATTGAGATGCACCCAATAAGAACATGCTTTGCTCCTCTGCACATTGATTATTGAGATGCACCCAATAAGAACATGCTTTGCTTCTCTGCACATTAATCATTGAGATGCACCCAATAAGAACATGCTTTGCTTCTCTGCACATTAATCATTGAGATGCACCCAATAAGAACATGCTTTGCTTCTCTGCACATTGATTATTGTGATGCACCCAATAAGAACATGCTTTGCTTCTCTGCACATTGATTATTGTGATGCACCCAATAAGAACATGCTTTGCTCCTCTGCACATTAATTATTGAGATGCACCCAATAAGAGCATGCTTTGCTCCTCTGCACATTGATTATTGAGATGCACCCTATATGAACATGCTTTGCTTCTCTGCACATTGATTATTGAGATGCACCCAATAAGAACATGCTTTGCTCCTCTGCACATTGATTATTGAGATGCACCCAATAAGAACATGCTTTGCTCCTCTGCACATTGATTATTGAGATGCACCCAATAAGAACATGCTTTGCTCCTCTGCACATTAATTATTGAGATGCACCCTATAAGAACATGCTTTGCTTCTCTGCACATTGATTATTGAGATGCACCCAATAAGAACATGCTTTGCTCCTCTGCACATTGATTATTGAGATGCACCCTATAAGAACATGCTTTGCTTCTCTGCACATTAATTATTGAGATACACCCAATAAGAACATGCTTTGCTCCTCTGCACATTGATTATTGAGATGCACCCTATAAGAACATGCTTTGCTTCTCTGCACATTGATTATTGAGATGCACCCAATAAGAACATGCTTTGCTTCTCTGCACATTAATTATTGAGATGCACCCTATAAGAACATGCTTTGCTTCTCTGCACATTGATTATTGAGATGCACCCAATAAGAACATGCTTTGCTTCTCTGCACATTGATTATTGTGATGCACCCAATAAGAACATGCTTTGCTTCTCTGCACATTAATTATTGAGATGCACCCAATAAGAACATGCTTTGCTTCTCTGCACATTGATTATTGAGATGCACCCAATAAGAACATGCTTTGCTTCTCTGCACATTAATTATTGAGATGCACCCTATAAGAACATGCTTTGCTCCTCTGCACATTAATTATTGTGATGCACCCAATAAGAACATGCTTTGCTTCTCTGCACATTAATCATTGAGATGCACCCTATATGAACATGCTTTGCTTCTCTGCACATTGATTATTGAGATGCACCCAATAAGAACATGCTTTGCTTCTCTGCACATTAATTATTGAGATGCACCCAATAAGAACATGCTTTGCTTCTCTGCACATTAATTATTGTGATGCACCCTATAAGAACATGCTTTGCTCCTCTGCACATTGATTATTGTGATGCACCCAATAAGAACATGCTTTGCTCCTCTGCACATTGATTATTGTGATGCACCCAATAAGAACATGCTTTGCTTCTCTGCACATTAATTATTGAGATGCACCCAATAAGAACATGCTTTGCTCCTCTGCACATTGATTATTGAGATGCACCCAATAAGAACATGCTTTGCTTCTCTGCACATTAATTATTGAGATGCACCCAATAAGAGCATGCTTTGCTTCTCTGCACATTGATTATTGAGATGCACCCAATAAGAACATGCTTTGCTTCTCTGCACATTAATTATTGAGATGCACCCTATATGAACATGCTTTGCTTCTCTGCACATTGATTATTGAGATGCACCCAATAAGAACATGCTTTGCTCCTCTGCACATTGATTATTGTGATGCACCCAATAAGAACATGCTTTGCTTCTCTGCACATTGATTATTAAGATACACCCAATAAGAACATGCTTTGCTTCTCTGCACATCAATTATTGAGATGCACCCAATAAGAGCATGCTTTGCTTCTCTGCACATTGATTATTGAGATACACCCAATAAGAACATGCTTTGCGCCTCTGCACATTGATTATTGTGATGCACCCAATAAGAACATGCTTTGCTCCTCTGCACATTGATTATTGAGATACACCCTATATGAACATGCTTTGCTTCTCTGCACATTGATTATTGAGATGCACCCAATAAGAACATGCTTTGCTTCTCTGCACATCAATTATTGAGATGCACCCTATATGAACATGCTTTGCTTCTCTGCACATTGATTATTGAGATGCACCCAATAAGAACATGCTTTGCTTCTCTGCACATTAATTATTGAGATGCACCCAATAAGAGCATGCTTTGCTTCTCTGCACATTAATTATTGTGATGCACCCAATAAGAGCATGCTTTGCTCCTCTGCACATTAATTATTGAGATGCACCCTATAAGAACATGCTTTGCTTCTCTGCACATTAATTATTGAGATGCACCCAATAAGAACATGCTTTGCTTCTCTGCACATTGATTATTGAGATGCACCCAATAAGAACATGCTTTGCTCCTCTGCACATTGATTATTGTGATGCACCCAATAAGAACATGCTTTGCTCCTCTGCACATTGATTATTGAGATGCACCCAATAAGAACATGCTTTGCTTCTCTGCACATTAATTATTGTGATGCACCCTATAAGAACATGCTTTGCTCCTCTGCACATTAATTATTGAGATGCACCCTATATGAACATGCTTTGCTTCAATGCACATTAATTATTGTGATGCACCCAATAAGAACATGCTTTGCTTCTCTGCACATTGATTATTGAGATGCACCCAATAAGAACATGCTTTGCTCCTCTGCACATTGATTATTGTGATGCACCCAATAAGAACATGCTTTGCTCCTCTGCACATTGATTATTGAGATGCACCCAATAAGAACATGCTTTGCTCCTCTGCACATTAATTATTGTGATGCACCCTATAAGAACATGCTTTGCTTCTCTGCACATTGATTATTGAGATACACCCTATATGAACATGCTTTGCTCCTCTGCACATTGATTATTGTGATGCACCCAATAAGAACATGCTTTGCTTCTCTGCACATTGATTATTGAGATGCACCCAATAAGAACATGCTTTGCTTCTCTGCACATCAATTATTGAGATGCACCCAATAAGAACATGCTTTGCTCCTCTGCACATTAATTATTGAGATGCACCCAATAAGAACATGCTTTGCTCCTCTGCACATTGATTATTGAGATGCACCCTATATGAACATGCTTTGCTTCTCTGCACATTGATTATTGTGATGCACCCAATAAGAACATGCTTTGCTTCTCTGCACATTGATTATTGAGATGCACCCTATAAGAACATGCTTTGCTTCTCTGCACATTGATTATTGAGATACACCCAATAAGAACATGCTTTGCTCCTCTGCACATTAATTATTGTGATGCACCCAATAAGAACATGCTTTGCTCCTCTGCACATTAATTATTGAGATGCACCCAATAAGAACATGCTTTGCTCCTCTGCACATTAATTATTGAGATGCACCCAATAAGAACATGCTTTGCTCCTCTGCACATTAATTATTGAGATGCACCCTTTAAGAACATGCTTTGCTTCTCTGCACATTAATTATTGTGATGCACCCAATAAGAACATGCTTTGCTTCTCTGCACATTAATTATTGAGATGCACCCTATAAGAACATGCTTTGCTCCTCTGCACATTAATTATTGAGATGCACCTTATAAGAACATGCATTGCTTCTCTGCACATTGACCTTAATCTCTACATAAATACAGATTTTGTAGAAATACAAATTCAAGGAATACTCCTTCAAAATATTCCCTATTTACCTCACATGCTTTACGCATGATAGCCAGACGGTGCAGTTTTGATATTCCCACATGTTTTGTGCGTGATAGCCAGAAGGTGCAGTTTTGATATTTTCACATGCTTTATGCGTGATAGCCAGATGGTGCAGTTTTGATATTCCCACATGCCTTATGCGTGATAGCCAGATGGTGCAGTTTTGATATTCCCACATGCTTTATGCGTGATAGCCAGATGGTGCAGTTTTGATATTCCCACATGCTTTATGCGTGATAGCCAGATGGTGCAGTTTTGATATTCCCACATCCTTTATGCATGATAGCCAGAAGGTGCAGTTTTGATATTCCCACATGCTTTATGCATGATAGCCAGATAATGCAATTTTTTTAAGATCAGGAAGAAAGAATTTGAAGTTACCAAAAAAAAAAAAGGAAACAACATGACAGAAAAAACCCAATGTATTTCCAATCTTATGCATGAACAGTTAAGGTAACTGAACCTCTGATGTCATTCATGGCTGGTTACATATTGATAACTGAACCTCTGATGTCATTCATGGCCAGTTAGTTGTAGATAACTGAACCACTGATGTCATTCCTAGACAGTTAATGTAGTTGTAGATAACTAAACCACTAATGTCATTCCTGGACAGTTAGTTGTAGATAACTGAACCACTGATGCCATTTCTGGACAATTATGTGTTGAGGTACTGTACATATGATGTCATTCATGGCCAGTCACATGTTGATAAATGAAGCGATTTAACGTACTACATCAACTGTACAAGTCATTAACCCAACCACTGGGGTAGAAATCACAAAAAAGTTGATGTCCTGTTTATACTATATGGGCCGTTAATTCCGTTTAACACCCTTCACCACAGAGCTGAGAAGCTAGTGGCTAAATGGGGTGACTATCGCCGTACTCCGTACGCATCCCCGTTAAGTATCATAGAGCCGTCATGGATCTACCAAGGCATCAATGTGCCAAGTATGTTCTACTAGCCGTCCGCCCAGTTTGCCTCTGTTCACCATGAAGCAACAAAGCTAGTGCCTACGTGAGGGGGACTACCGCTATACTGGTATGTGTCCCTAACGTAATAGCTATCAGTACAAAAGAACCACCTCGATCTATAATAGTGTTAACATACTACATCTCTTACATGAGTCGTTACCTCATTATACTTCTATTTACTATGAGGCCACTGAGTAAGTGGCTACACATGAGGGAGTAAAGCCGTAATCAGTACACGTTACTCAGTACACGTTGCTCAGTACACGTTACTCAGTACACATTACTCAGTACACGTTCCTGTTGGAATAGCTCAAATTATACTAGAGCCGTATGGAATACTAGGTGGTGTTCACGTTCTACGTAAGCTAAACGAGCCATTAACTGTTTGTTTCACTGCGGAATACCGGGATCGGGATACCAGGACATATACATGTATGACTACCAAGATTCTGCACAATGCTATTAATTGCGCTGGCAATTGTGGGAAAAGAAAGGTTTTTTATGATTAGAAATATTTGTTATGAGAGACTTTACTCTAAGAACATGTCTTATGGGCAAAAAACAATATATTTCAAGATGTTGATGCTATAGGTTTGAGAAAAAAAAACACTGTTCACAGAACAGTGATAGTTGAAAATTCGCTATTCCGAGAACAGTGCTTTTTAAGCAGGAATTTCAAGCCTGTGGTGTACAGTGAGATGGTATAAATGTAGATCCAAAACAATGTTTATGTCTTTCTTTAAAAATTAATTTCACGTTTCTAAATTATTGGAAACGTTTTTTGTTTAATTATTGGGATGGGGTATAACATGTCCTTTCCAAGAAAATGTTTTTCACATGCACCTAGGCTCATGCGCCTGGGCTCATGAGCCTGGGCTCATGCGCCTGGGCTCATGCGCCTGGGCTCATGCGCCTGTGCTCATGTGCCTGGGCTCATGCGCCTGGGCTCATGCGCCTGGGCTCATATGCGGCTTGGCGCGCCTGGGCTCATGCGCCGGGCTCATGCGCCGCGCGCCGGGCTCATGCGCCTGGGCTCATGCGCCCGGGCTCATGCGCCTGGGCTCATGCGCCCGGGCTCATGCGCCTGGGCTCATGCGCCCGGGCTCATGCGCCTGGGCTCATGCACCTGGGCTCATGCGCCTGGGCTAACTTTATGCTTGAGTAATGTAACTGAAATTCAAATTACCGGATTTTCATATTTATCTACTCCAGCCATGAAGACAATCGTTGCTATCAACAATGCAATCATGAGGTTAGTGTGGATCTGAAAACGAGCTGCCATCAAGCTTGATCTGAAAGAGAAACAAAAAAAATATTTATTATTTCATTTATTGAGACAAATATCCAACAAATCTTCATCATCATTATTAGGTTCAGTGACCTTGGACATCATTGAATAATTTTCCTCCACTCGACCTGGTTGGATGCTGGTAGGTTTTGCCTCTCCAGTCCTGAGTCCAAGCTCTGAATAGGAAAACATTTAAAACGACTAAAATACAAAGATAACAAATTACAATACAAAGATAACAAACTACAATACAAAGATAACAAACTACAATACAAAGATAACAAACTACAATACAAAGATAACAAACTACAATACAAAGATAACAAACTACAATACAAAGATAACAAACTACAATATAAAGATAACAAACTACAATACAAAGATAACAAACTACAATATAAAGATAACAAACTACAATACAAAGATAACAAACTACAATACAAAGATAACAAACTACAATACAAAGATAACAAACTACAATACAAAGATAACAAACTACAATACAAAGATAACAAACTACAATACAAAGATAACAAACTACAATACAAAGATAACAAACTACAATACAAAAAATACAATACAAACTACAATACAAAGATAACAAACTACAATACAAAGATAACAAACTACAATACAAAGATAACAAACTACAATACAAAGATAACAAACTACAATACAAAGATAACAAACTACAATACAAAGATAACAAACTACAATACAAAGATAACAAACTACATTACAAAGATAACAAACTACAATACAAAGATAACAAACTACAATACAAAGATAACAAACTACAATACAAAGATAATAAACTACAATAAAAAAGATAACAAACTACAATACAAAGATAACAAACTACAATACAAAGATAACAAATTACAATACAAAGATAACAAACTACAATACAAAGATAACAATTTAAAAGTAATTTGAAAAACATAAATGGTATTGAATTGTGAAAGAGATAAATCATTAAAATTGAAAAAGAGGTACAAATGTGACTGAAAATACATAAGAGGTTCAGGAGACTTTAAGGACAGTTTTAAAACAAAACTTGTAGAAAATAGAGCCCTGCCTTAATACAATTTGGAAAAAATAGAAAGAAACACAACAAGAAATGAATACAAAACTAGGCTGAATTTGCTAGAGCCCATGCACCCACACACTGAGATAAATCAACCCACCATGGAAAAAAAGGGATGCTCAATAAATAATTAACTATACAAAATTACTTAAAGGAGACATTAAGTCTGACATATTTCTTATTTCATTTGATAAAGAATTGAAAAATATATCAACTACCATAAACAGCAAGTCAAAAGCTAATTCCTATCTCAAGATATTCCCATTTAACATTGACACATAGCAGCTGCCATTTGCTCAAATCCATATAAAAATCTTGTCAAACATGACTTTATTTACCCAGCACAGCAATGTAATGTGATGTATTGCTTGCTTCACATTTTTCTATTAAGAAATTGTTCCAAAATGTTGTGACATAAACTTTTATTAGCTTTTTTTGGTAGTATCACGTAAACATAAAAATGTCCTTGACTCATACACAAGGAAAATAATTTATCATAAGCTAGAAACTTGAGATAGATCATAAAGAAATACATAACAGTCCAATATCGTACTGTGTTGATGACATCATCGTCTGCATGTTTTAAAAATCAAAATGGCTGCTCCCATAGTGCATGTAGAATTACAAAAAACTATGTAAAGCAATCTAGCTTTATGAGTTGTGAAACTTGGTCAAAACATTTGTTATTTGTAATTTCTATCAAATGAAATAAGGATTATGTTGGGCTTTATGTCAACAAGGATTCTAAAGAAAAGTTAATATAATCTGAGGAATTATAAAACAATCTTACCGCTTGTCTTCTAAAGAAATATTAGACTGTGGATTCCTCAAAAGCTTTTTCTAAAGAAATTCAAGCCTCTAATAAGGATTTCTAAAGAGAAGTTGATATTCTCGGGGGAATTCTGAAGAAGAAGAAAAAGTTACAGATAGAAATCTTTGACAAAATACATGGATATCTAAACAAAACAAGAACTTTCCTTCAAACTTACCGCAAAACAAAGTAAAGAATAAGAGCAACTATGAGAGCTAGAACAGAAATTCCACATCCGACTATTGTTATAATCGTAGCAGCCATGTTGTCCTCGATCTGAAACACAGTAATTAAAGTCCAACATTAACGGAATATTCCCATAAATATTTATTTTCATATATACGATAGAGGACTACGAAACAATTTGGTGTAAAAAATCATGTTGATAACTTTCTCCTTTTAGGAGTTTTTGCATTTCAAAGATTGTGCGAGTGTGTTTAACAGTGACCTCACAGTGTACAGTGTGATGTCATAAAGGCAAATCCAAGACAGATTTTTCTTTTAAAATTATTGACCTCTTTCTAAACTGCTGAAAGCATCTTGTACATTTATTGCAATAAAGTATATCATATACTTTAGAACGTGCTGCGATAAGGTATGTCATATACTTTAGAACGTGCTGCGATGGGTATATCATATACTTTATAACGTGCTGCGATGAGGTATGTCATATACTTTAGAATGTGCTGCGAGGTATATCATATACTTTAGAACATGCTGCAATGAGGTATATTATATACTTTAGAACGTGCTGCGATGAAGTATATCATATACTTTAGAACATGCTGCGATGAGGTATATCATATATTTTAGAACGTGCTGCGATGAGGTATATCACATACTTTGGAACGTGCTGCGATGGGGTATATCATATACTTTAGAACGTGCTGCAATGAGGTATATCAAATACTTTAGAACGTGCTGCAAGGAGGTATATTATATACTTTAAAAAGTGCTGCGATGAGGTATATCATATACTTTAGAACGTGCTTTGCCCATCGGCTCATGAACCCTACACTCTAAGTAAAAGAAAAGCATCTAAAAAAAAAATAGAAATACATTAAAAATCATCTTAGATCTGCTTTTATGACACCGCAAGGTCATAAATCAACATACTTCCGCAATCTTTGAAATGCAGTGACTCCTGAATGGAAAAAGATATCACAAGACACTTAAAGCCAAATAGAAATGCCGACAAAATATGAAAGGAATATTCCTGTTTATTTCCGTTTATATGATAGAAGACTATTAAAATAACAAATTGGTGAAAAACAATGTTGGTATTTTATACTGTTTAGGAATCATTACAATTCACTGTTGTGTTAAAAATGACCTTGCAGTGTACAGTGTAATATCATGCCTACAGACCCCAGACAAAACTTCTATGAAATTCTATCAATATTAAATTCATTTTTATTTTCAGCTTGAGTGTAAGGTACTTGAGCAGAAGGGCTACGCATGTTCTTGTAATGTACATATTATACCATCTCTACAAATCAACACAAAATGCTTCCAATAACTTAGAAAAAGACAAAAACTTGACTTGAATGTGCAATTATGACATCACACTGTACAGCTGTGAGTTTACTTGTAGAATAAAATAACAACATGGTTTTTACACCAGTGAGCTTTTCAATAGTCCTCTCTACCATATACATGAAAATGAAAAGGAATATTCCTTTTAGGAGTCTAGACATTACAATATAAATATTATAATCTTTTTGAGTCTAGACATTGCAATAGAAATATTATAATCCTTTTAGGAGTCTAGACATTGCAAAAGAAATATTATAATCCTTTTAGGAGTCTAGACATTGCAATAGAAATATTATATTCCTTTTAGGAGTCTAGACATTACAATATAAATATTATAATCCTTTTAGGAGTCTAGACATTGCAATGGAAATATTATAAACCTTTTAGGAGTCTAGACATTGCAATATAAATATTATAATCCTTTTAGGAGTCTAGACATTGCAATAGAAATATTATATTCCTTTTAGGAGTCTAGACATTACAATATAAATATTATAATCCTTTTAGGAGTCTAGACATTGCAATAGAAATATTATAATCCTTTTAGGAGTCTAGACATTGCAATAGAAATATTATATTCCTTTTAGGAGTCTAGACATTACAATATAAATATTATAATCCTTTTAGGAGTCTAGACATTGCAATGGAAATATTATAAACCTTTTAGGAGTCTAGACATTGCAATAGAAATATTATAAACCTTTTAGGAGTCTAGACATTGCAATGGAAATATTATAAACCTTTTTAGGAGTCTAGGCATTGCAATAAAATATTATAATCCTTTTAGGAGTCTAGACAATGCAATAGAAATATTATAATCCTTTTAGGAGTCTAGACATTGCAATAGAAATATTATAATCCTTTTAGGAGTCTAGACATTGCAATAGAAATATTATATTCCTTTTAGGAGTCTAGACATTGCAATAGAAATATTATAAACCTTTTAGGAGTCTAGACATTGCAATAGAAATATTATAATCCTTTTAGGAGTCTAGACATTGCAATAGAATATTATATTTCTTTTAGGAGTCTAGACATTGCAATAAAATATTATATTTCTTTTAGGAGTCTAGACATTGCAATAGAAATATTATATTCCTTTTAGGAGTCTAGACATTGCAATAGAAATATTATATTCCTTTTAGGAGTCTAGACATTACAATATAAATATTATAATCCTTTTAGGAGTCTAGACATTGCAATAGAAATATTATATTCCTTTTAGGAGTCTAGACATTGCAATAGAAATATTATAAACCTTTTAGGAGTCTAGACATTGCAATGGAAATATTATAAACCTTTTAGGAGTCTAGGCATTGCAATAAAATATTATAATCCTTTTAGGAGTCTAGACATTGCAATAGAAATATTATAATCCTTTTAGGAGTCTAGACATTGCAATAGAAATATTATAATCCTTTTAGGAGTCTAGACATTGCAATAGAAATATTATATTCCTTTTAGGAGTCTAGACATTGCAATAGAAATATTATAAACCTTTTAGGAGTCTAGACATTGCAATAGAAATATTATAATCCTTTTAGGAGTCTAGACATTGCAATAGAATATTATATTTCTTTTAGGAGTCTAGACATTGCAATAAAATATTATATTTCTTTTAGGAGTCTAGACATTGCAATAGAAATATTATAATCCTTTTAGGAGTCTAGACATTGCAATAAAATATTATATTTCTTTTAGGAGTCTAGACATTGCAATAGAAATATTATATTCCTTTTAGGAGTCTAGACATTGCAATATAAATATTATATTCCTTTTAGGAGTCTAGACATTGCAATAGAAATATTATAATCCTTTTTAGGAGTCTAGACATTGCAATAGAAATATTATATTCCTTTTAGGAGTCTAGACATTGCAATAAAATATTATATTCCTTTTAGGAGTCTAGACATTACAATATAAACATTATAATCCTTTTAGGAGTCTAGACATTGCAATAGAAATATTATAATCCTTTTAGGAGTCTAGACATTGCAATAAAATATTACAATCCTTTTAGGGTCTAGATATTGCAATACAAATATTATATTCCTTTTAGGAGTCTAGACATTGCAATGGAAATATCATAATCCTTTTAGGAGTCTAGACATTGCAATAGAAATATCATAATCCTTTTGGGAGTCTAGACATTGCAATAGAAATATTGTAATCTTTTTAGAAGTCTAGACATTGCAATAGAAATATCATATCCCTTTTAGAAGTCTAGACATTGTAATAAAAATATTATAATCCTTTTAGGAGTCTAGACATTGCAATAGAAATATTATAATCCTTTTAGGAGTCTAGACATTGCAATGGAAATATTATATTCCTTTTGGACAATTTTTAGCTTCCGAATTATGGCTAACAAAAGTTTGAGCAATTTTCAATACATAAGAATGAGAATTGGGACAACAACTGACAATTCAAATCAAATTTGAATTCAATTGAATTTATTTAAATAAAGTAAGCCACTGGCCTTTGTCACAAAATACATAGCAAGAGTATAGTGCAAAGTGGTTGGTTAACATGTTATAACAAAATCTAGAAATTGTATATTAGCAAAAACCATTTCTCAATATGGTTTAGAACTTGTTTTTTAGTTGGGTACAGAACTCGCTATTTGTCTACAGACCTTAATCATATGAAAAAAAGTGAACAAGTTTCTCCGAGTCTGATGACAAAGGTGATTTAAAACGTTGAATATCATCAGGGTAGTTATAGTAATAATAGAGTAAAGACTCATGCCTTACTTCATTAAGAAAAACAACTCTTGGTATAATTCTCTGAATTCTTTAGTCAATGGAAATTATAGGAAATACCTATTCCAATTTTATTCAAATCATTTTTTTTTTTAAATCAGCTTTTTCTCCTTTCAGAAATATTCCCATGAATTTTCATTTTCATTAACATGATAGAGGACTATTAAAGCAACAAATTGATGTAAAAACCATGGAGAGGGGTATGGAGGGTTGGGAGGATGAGCAGGGGTGGGGAGTGGTGGGGATAGAGTTGGGAGAGGTGGGGTGAGGAGGGGTAGGGAGGGGTGGGGAGGGCTTGGTAGGGGGTATGGTAGAGATTCAAAACCTTTTGGTTTGAATCTGCTGCACCACTATATAAACATATATAACAAAGGATTTAAAAAAGAAAATACCAAGGTCACCTGTATACATAACAAATTTGCATTTCAGTCTCAAAAGGTTGTAAAAATGGTAAATTTCTCCCGATTTTAATGAAATAGTTTGCTACTTCCATGGCTCTATTTGTCCATAGGAATAATAACTTGAATTACAAAAACCCTGGAAAGTATTACTAGAAAAAAAGTATTAAAAAAGTGGAATATAACAAACCTCTCCACCAACATTCATGAGTATGGCAAAGCTGGTTAAGTGGTCTGATTCACAGTCCACTTTTGAATAGCTTACATTCCTGTGAAAGTAGCCCTTCGATGTCCACACGCCAGCGTAACTTGTAGTGCTGTAAAAAGATAATTTATTCACACTTCTAATTGATGGTATATCATTTCTTTCTAATGCTCAATGAATATTCATGTCAATTTTCATATTGATATATATGATAGAGGACTATTAAAAAAAACAATCTGGCTTAAAATTCATTTTGATATCTTTTTCCGTTTATGGGT
Source organism: Chiridota heheva (assembly GCA_020152595.1). Taxonomy (NCBI): domain Eukaryota; kingdom Metazoa; phylum Echinodermata; class Holothuroidea; order Apodida; family Chiridotidae; genus Chiridota; species Chiridota heheva. The sequence continues at coordinate 359,311 of JAIGNY010001057.1, forward strand.
TTTTGCATATCAAAGACTATGAAAGTGTGTTGAAAACTGACCTCAGTGTAAAATGTGATGTCATAAAGGCAGATCAAAAAAAATTCTTATATTTTTCTATTAAACAAGAACTGTCGGAAAGGACAGTATGCTCAGCTATTCAAAGCTAGTATAGAAAATGGGCCAATTGAGGGAAGTATTTACGGAAATTCAAAATATACAAGCTTCAAAAAATCGTTAAGTTTTCCCAGAAATTTTAGGACAATTAAAAAGCTCAAGGTTACCTCACCCAGTAACTCAGAAAACAAGTAGACACTAGCAGTCTTTATAATTATAACACTTCTTTTAGTTCTATCAATTGAACAACAAAGAAAGGAGAGGCCCTGACTTGACAATGTCAATGAAAGAATGTCATTACGCCCCCTTTTTCAACCTGTACCCTCCCCCAACCTACACATTCCCAGAACTACATCCTGGATTGTAATACAACTTCCAATTTAAGAAAATATGTGAATCAAGCAAAGTCAAGCAGCATGAAAAATGTACAATAACATTAAAGCAAAATTATGTGAAACAATGTTGCTTAATGCATGACAAACTAGACATTGGAAATTATACAAATTCCCTCACCACTAAAAATGCATATTCCATACTGTCCCACATTCCATCCCAGCCTGTCCCACACCTATGTCATCCCACACCTATACTCAATGCAATCACACCTGATCAAAACCAGATACTGTCTGTATGTCATTACATCACTTGCATGATCTACATGCCATCACAACTGAAATCCAGATGACACCCCACCACATGCCATTCCACCCTGTTCCACATGCCAACCCACCCTGTTCCATATGCCAACCCACCCTCTTCCACATGCCAACCCACCCTGTTCCACATGCCCACCCATCCTGTTCCACATGCCAACCCACCCTGCTCCACATGCCAACCCACCCTGTTCCACATGCCAACCCACCCTGCTCCACATGCCAACCCACCCTGCTCCACATGCCAACCAACCCTGCTCCACATGCCAACCCACCCTGCTCCACATGCCAACCCACCCTGTTCCACATGCCAACCCACCCTGTCCAACATGCCAACGCATCCTGACCATCATCCCACCTCATCCTGCCCTACATACAATTCCATCCTGTCCCACATGAATTTTCTCATCATAATTCCTTTAGCTACTTTATCATCATGTCATCTTCTACCCACATTCCACTTATTGTTTATATTTCCCAAACCCCTAAGTAAAATTCTTTAGAAGCGAGAAACTTTTATTTGCTTCTTTATTCATAGAAAGCCAAACATTTTGATTCCTATTCATGTCAGGAATGTCAATATTATAACAAAAATAAGAATGTGAAGTGAGTAAGTCTCACCTGCCATATATTTTTGACCTCAGGTCAAACATTTTGCAGCAAAATCTATTGCTATGCAAATAACTTAATTAATATGCACTCTACATTCCCATTAAGTGTGTACAATGCTCTTCACGTATACTGTATGATCATTTGTTCAAGCAAAATCACTACTCCCACTTTAATTCAAGGGATACCACAGATACAAATATTTTCATTGTTATGCAAATAAGCTAATTAGTATGCACACACAACCCCCCCAATCATGCTCAACTGAACAGTACCAATGCCATCTACCACTGTACCAAGTTATTATCTCAGGTTAAACATTTTTTATGAGTCTATTGTTATGCAAATAAACCTAATTAATATGCACATTCATGACTTTGGTTTACATCGCCATTTTGGGGGGTAAAAACACTGTCGTCTGCTGTACACTTAATAATAATAATAATAATAATAATAATAGTAATTCTTATATAGCGCTTTATACTGTCCTAGACTGTCTCAAAGCGCTTTACAATCATTACCCTGGTCACTGGGCCTTAACTCTCCTGAAAACTTTCTCACTCCCTGGGGAGTCACAAGCCCGTTTTATCAGCAGCCATATACAGGCGCCGGGCTCCAAACACATAGAACTGTCACTGCCCTCACAGGTACCCATTACAGCTGGGTGGACTGAAGCAATGAAGATAAAGTGTCTTGCTCAAGGACACAACACACTGGCCTGGCCAGGAATCGAACCCAGTACCTTCCACACCAGAGCCCGACACCTTAACCACTAGGCCACTGTGCTCCACTTATACAGACTTAGACTTATACACATTTGCATGTTGTTACATTAGATTATTTGTGTAAGATAATTTTGCCAGAATCTTGCTGTGCTGTTAGTTGCACTAATATATGTGTGCGGGGGAATATAAAGACATTTTCTCGATTTCCATCTGATCCTGATCAACGTTCGAAGTGGGTTTTTGCTGTATGATGCAACGGCTTAAACCTATGGTTCACACTAAGATTTGCAGCGAGCACTTTATATCAGGTATGTAGGTTTTGTCTGAATATAATGAACAATCAGTTGGCGTAACATTAAAGTTACTCTTCGTATACCATGTGAAAATATAAAAGTTGGGGAAAAAATGAAGTAAAATCGGAAGCGAACAAAAAATTGCAATTAGTAAAACTCGCTGATCTGGTACTGGCAGGTTAGCATGTAGTATGTTTGTTAAACGATGTGACTGAGCTGTGTAAAGACGCATGAAATGCAACAATGCGGCTGTCCTGCAAAATGGAGTCAAGTTGAGTTAGAGTCACGTGATGAAATCCCTCTATATGATCATTTGTGCAAACAAAATCCCCACATCCACTTTAAATTAAGAGATATCATAGATATAAAAATGTTAATTGTTATGCAAATAAGCTAATTAGTATGCACACACACACCCCAATCATGCTCATATGAACAGAACTCATGTTCTCTACCCCCTATGCCAAGTTACATAAATGTACACCATTTAGAACTTAATTTATGAAAACTTTAACCCAAACTTTCACCAGACGCCAATGCCAAGACGCCAATGCCAACACCGACGCCAGGGATAGTAAAATAGTTGAGCTTAAAACAAAAAAATGTTTTAGAGTGTAAGGTTAATGGGCAAATGGGCTAAGAACGTTCATATAAAGTGTATGATATACCGCATCTCAATGAATAAACAAAACGAAATCTAGGAAAAGGAAATTAATTTTCAAAGAAATACACAAACTAATATTGAATTTGCCTTTATGACATCACAATTTACACTGTGAGGTCACTTTTCAACACACGCACGCAATCTTTGAATGCAAAAAATCCTGAATGGAAAAAAATATCAGCATGAGTTTTACACCAAATTATTTTTTCATATTCCTCTATCATATACATGAAAATAAAAATTGACAGGAATATTCATTTAAATAGTGTGTAGTTGGTTGCTTGGAAAAACAATAGTTTGACATAAAAATGTGTAAGGTTGGCTGTTTGTAAAATGAATTTGCATATTAAGACAAGAAACTCAACTAACTGTACAATTCTCCAAGTTACCAATTTTCCTGACGTTTTTCACAATTTTCACAGATTATAAGGCAATTCAGCCTGTGTGGCCTCTAGGCATCCATAGACCTTTAATCCTAGGTGGAATGGCCATAACAGATCCCCGGGAAACCCCTTCGGGTTCTAATGGCCCTAACGGATCCCTAGAAGACCCCCATTGGGGTCTACTGTGGCCATTACATGTGTCACAGACTGCACAATGGCCCTAACAAATCCCTAGAAGATCCCTTAGGGTTCTACTGTAGCCATTACGAGTGTCACAGACAGCAGAATGGCCCTAACAGATCCCCAGAAGACCCCCTCGGGTTCTACTGTGGCCATTACGTGTGTTACAGACTGCAAAATGGCCCGCCCTAACAAATCTCTAAAAGACCCCTTCGGGTTCTACTGTGGTCATTACGTGTGTCACAGACTATATAATGGCCCTATAATGGATCACTAGAAGACCCCCTTGGGTTCGACTTTGACCATTATGTGTATCACAGACTGCAGAATGGCCCTAAAAGATCCCTCCGGGTTCTACTGTGGCCACTACGAGTGTCACAGACTGCAGAATGGCCCTAACGAATCCCTAGAAGATTCCTTTAAGTTCTACTGTGGCCAATATGTGTGTCACAGACAGCAGAATGGCTCTAACAGATCCCTAGAAGACTCCAGGTTTCTAGTGCTATTCTCCATTTTATTTAGAGTGTGAAAGACTAAAAATGTCCCTTGTTGTTTTTTTAAAGGATTCGTTGAGTGATCCTTTATATGAAGTTGGACAAAATTCACCCTTAAACTTGACCTAAAAATGACACATCATTCAGAACAAATAATACTTACTTGGTCACGTCATAGAAAGCACAGTAAACTTGAGTAGCATTTTTAGCCTGAATAAGAAAATATATAAAAATTAAGAAAAATAAAACTTGACTATGACAGTACACAATTCAAAATTCACTAATACACACCAATACATATATCAGTCGGTCACTTTATATTTCACACATTTATTACATTAATTCATTTTGAAAATAGGGATGGCATGTAAGATAGAATGGGTTGGCATATGGGACAGAGTGTATTGGCATGTGGGACACTCTGGATTGGCATGAGGGACAGCGTGGAATGGCATGTGGGACATGTGGTGCATGGCATCTGGATTTCAGTTGTGATGGCATGTGGGTCAATTCATTTTAAGCTTGGTCAGTAGCACAATTAGTGGAGCATTGGCTTCCCAGCTGGAAGGTCATAAGTTCAATCCCCAGTTGAGTCATACCCGGGACCTAAAAAAGGGGACCTGCGGTCTGCCCTTAGATGGTGCTAAACATGGAGATTAGAGCATGGTAATTGGCTTCCAGTTTCATATAGAATTCAATTCAAAGTTTTTAAAATCACTTTACAAAGCATACCATGGCGTCGCTCCTACCTAACTCAATGGAAGAAAACAAATACATACTCTTAATTTGCATCGTGCAATCAAATGTTATTACATCAGTCTTGCTTCAATCTTGTTACATACGCTGCGTATTTTCTCATGCTGCTAAAATCTGTTAAATCACCTAGTCTGTCACTATAGCTCAAATTCTTTTAAATCTCAGCTTAAGATCCATCTTTTTACTCTGGCTTTTTACACCATGATAGTTTTTTTAATCTTTGATATCATCTTGTATCTTGTTTTGGCTTGTTTTATTTAAAATCCTTGCCTTTTGTCCTTTAATCATTCTATAATGTATCTTTATCTTGTGTATTATATAATGTATCTTCATCTTGTGTATTATATAATTTCTTTATCTTGTGTATTCTATAATGTATCTTTATGTATCATATAATTATCTTTTTTTTGTGTATTATATAATGTATCTTTATCTTGTGTATTCTATAATGTATCTTTATCTTGTGTATTCTATATTGTATCTTTATCTTGTGTATTATATAATGTATCTTTATCTTGTGTATTATATAATGTATCTTTATCTTGTGTATTATATAATGTATCTTTATCTTGTGTATTCTATATTGTATCTTTATCTTGTGTATTATATAATGTATCTTTATCTTGTGTATTATATAATGTATCTTTATCTTGTGTATTATATAATGTATCTTTATCTTGTGTATTATGCATCTTAACTTCACCTATTCATTTGTTCTTTTAAATTTGATACTCAATTTCTTTGCATTTTTAGTATTTTTTAAAACATTTTTGCTATATCTGATTTACAATCTTTTTAAGTTGTTTGGTATATAATGCATATATTGTGAAGAACATTGGTACTTTTTGTGATATTTCGCTATATATTCTTCTTCTTCTTCTTCTTATTATTATTATCATTTATAACACAAGCTTGTGTGCCATTTGCTGGTTGCCACTTGGAACCTCACAGTTCCCATTGTAAAGAGTTTTTCTGGGTCTGGCTTAGTGGTAGGTCAGAAAGGTTACCAAGAAAGCAACGTGTATACCTCCACCACCCAAAAAATTCACCCAAAACAAATCTTAATAACACAACCCCCACTGTCATCAGGAGTTTGATGCTGAGTGGCAAAAAAGGGCAGCTTTGTCTAATGGAGGCAAATTAGGCATATAGATTGGACAAAATATGGCAACCATACAATATTTTCTGGGGGGAAAGTGGGGGAGTGAAAGCAATCTTGAGGTGGGAGGGGGAAAATTCCCCCTTACCCCAAAGCGGCATCAATCCATTTCAAATAAATTGTACCCTAACAATCTTTGGCTCACCAAGTTTTATCTCCCATTATCTTTTTGTAGTTCTAAACTAACTATCTTCTTGACCTACATTCTAAGCTCAGTTTGATTCTGGCCAGCTTCTATTTAAGTCATATCCCTGTTTTAAATCTTATTCAGACCAGATGTGCATTCCATCAATTCTTCCATTCATGCCAGAGACCAAAAGTTTTGATTTTCTTTCAGAGCAGGAATATGTTGTTAAAACATTCCATTAAAATGTTTAAAAGAGTCCTTTCAAATACCCCCACCAATAACTACATCTCTCCATTTCTGTCCTTCCACTCTTTCAATGTATCTACCAATTGAAATCACCTATTTCCTGAATAAAAGGCCATTTCAAAACAAATTTAAACCCAAAGTGATTTCTTCAACCAATCAAGTGCTCGAATTTTCCCTTTGTTTCCCAACCATGCAATCAACTGCAGTTTCTTAAGCACACACATACAGTTTTTATAAGCCATGCATGATTAGAGATTATGCTTTGTCCCATTCAGTGCGTGAATTGTGCAAACAGGTTAGAATATCCCAGTATTTGATTAGTCAATAAGAATCCCTCCCCCTGTAAATGATTGGTCCATCATGGACACATGAATTTTGGCCATGTGACATTATCAAAATTAGTTTTTTGAAATTGAAAATGTCTATATCTAAGCCACATTCTATGTTTGTTCAAAATCTGTTGATTACTTCTTAAGATATGTTGATGCTTACAAACAAACACACAGACACATAGACAGACAAACAAACAAACTGACAAACATACCACTGTTAAACTTTGTTGATGGAAATATGTAAAGTTAAAAAAAAAATTAACTTACACCTAAACAACCGATAGAAAACCAGAGTTTTATCTTCCTGGTAATTTCCTCAGTTTCAGTATAAACTGAAATCGACAAGGTATCACTGCCAATAACTATTTTGGAACTCTTTCCTCTTTTGCCTTGGGATTGAATGTCATAAGCTTTAATGAAATGGTCCTTCTCGCTTGTATTTTGTTTAATCAGAAGCACTGCAATGGATGCTAAGAAAAGAGGGTACAGATAGAAGAATTGAAAGGATTAGTTCAGTTGTCCATCTATTATGAAAGAAGACTTCAATAGAAATAAAATGGTGAACAAAGCATTCAAAAATCTTATTCCATTTAGGAGATTTCGAGCTTAAAGCTCTGTCATATCTGTGTAGAAATGACTGGTGTAGTGGGTTTACTGTGGAAGGTAGGCACCCTTATCCTCAAATCTATTTAACTTTTTTACTATTTGAATTATTTTTCCTCGACCTTTCTTCAGGTGGTAAACTATAATCACCCAAACTAGATTCTAATTTACTACTTTCCTGATACATCCAATGGTTTTCAAGGCACGGAAATCGCAAGACAAAATATAATAGAATACATAAAGACTTAGAGGAATCTGAGGCTGTGATGCACAAATAATCACAACTAGATTTTGGTCGTTCTACTACACAAATGTTACCAACTTAAAAGTTGAATATTTCCTCAACAGATTAAGTTTTTTAATGCTTTGACCACTGAACAAATCCAGCAAATTCCATATTACAATCTGAATAGATTAGTTTTTAATTTGGAAAAAAAACCATTTTAGTTTTGGAGTTACAACTGATCAAACTTTGATCAGTTTTTAATACATAAGAAATTTGTGATGTATGACTCGGCGGACAGCTCAAAATCATTTAAATTATCTATCAAATCTTAGTCACTGAAAATGATAAGAAAGCATTCCTACTTCATATGCATTCCTACTTCATATGTATTAGGGGCATAGCAAAAACTCATGATAAGAAAGCATTCCTACTTCATATGCATTCCTACTTCATATGTATTAGGGCATAGCAAAACTCATGATAAGAAAGCATTCCTACTTCATATGCATTCCTACTTCATATGTATTAGGGGCATAGCAAAAACTCATGATAAGAAAGCATTCCTACTTCATATGCATTCCTACTTCATATGTATTAGGGGCATAGCAAAAACTCATGATAAGAAAGCATTCCTACTTCATATGCATTCCTACTTCATATGTATTAGGGGCATAGCAAAAACTCATGATAAGAAAGCATTCCTACTTCATATGCATTCCTACTTCATATGTATTAGGGGCATAGCAAAAACTCATGATAAGAAAGCATTCCTACTTCATATGCATTCCTACTTCATATGTATTAGGGGCATAGCAAAAACTCATGATAAGAAAGCATTCCTACTTCATATGCATTCCTACTTCATATGTATTGGGGCATAGCAAAACTCATGATAAGAAAGCATTCCTACTTCATATGCATTCCTACTTCATATGTATTGGGGGCATAGCAAAAACTCATGATAAGAAAGCATTTCTACTTCATATGCATTCCTACTTCATATGTATTGGGGGCATAGCAAAAACTCATGATAAGAAAGCATTCCTACTTCATATGTATTGGGGACATAGCAAGAACTCATAAATGTTTGGTCAGATTTTTCTGCACCACTTCAAATTATGATAATCATTTAAACAACAAATGAAAATACAATCCCTATAATACATCACATAGTTTGCACAAAATATACAAATGTCCAAGATTTGAAAATGCTGTAAAATGGTCAATGTTTATTCCAATTGTGATGAAAATTGTTGCTACAATGAGGGTTTTTAATAGATTTGAAATTTAGCTACTGCTGCCTCACCTGTCCATATACCTGTATAGGTATATGGACAGGTAGATATCTTATGTTCCTCAAACACACCTTTACAGTTTGAACAAAATATTTACAAAGAAATATAAATGAAAGCAGAAAATGAATGCTACTGTGAAATATAAATAGCTACTTATGTATTTACAAAGAAAAACTATGAACTGTCAGCTTGCTCGACTACTTGTAGTTAGCATAGAGAAAAGGCTTATTGTGGGACGCACATGCAATTATGGGGCTAGTAGAGGTAGTTAATTTCGAATTACCAGAGATTTGAAGGATGCACTTGCTTTTTGCTTTGTTTTAGATTTTCACAACATTTTACTACAAGCCATAAAAATCTCAAGGTTACTAACTCACCAGTTAACTCTCAAAACATGAAAACACTCTGTATGACTGAAACACCTCTTAAGCCACAAAAAAAAGATTGAAATATAACAAAGCTTCCTTGTGGCAATGATGTAATTATGTATCATTTACTAACCAAAATACCCTCTATTTATCTAAAACTATTAGTGGACAAAAAAAATTATGTTAGTTTTCATTACATAATTCATCCCTTACCCCTCCCCAACTCATACCACCTCCAACCCCCACAAATTTCCAGGCCTACATCCAGGATTGTAATCTAGCTTCCAATTTAAGAAAACATGTGTCAATTAAAATTTGTTTGTTTGTTTGTAGAATTTTCCTCTTAATATCTGAGTAAGCTTCATTTGTTTGTTTGTGGGATATTCCTCTTAATATCTGAGCAAGCTTCATTTGTTTGTTTGTTTGTGGGATATTCCACATTACATCTGAGCAAGCTTCATTTGTTTGTTTGTTTGTGGGATATTCCACATTACATCTGAACAAGCTTCATTTGCTTGTTTGTTTGTTTGTGAGATATTCCACATTATATCTGAGCAAGCTTCATTTGTTTGTGGGATATTCCACATTACATCTGAGCAAGCTTCATTTGTTTGTTTGCTTGTGGGATATTCTACATTACATCTGAGCAAGCTTCATTTGTTTGTTTGTGGGATATTTCACATTACATCTGAGCAAGCTTCATTTGTTTGTGTGTTTGTTTGTCGGATATTCCACATTACATCTGAGCAAGCTTCATTTGTTTGTTTGTTTGTGGGATATTCCACATTACATCTGAGCAAGCTTCATTTGCTTGTTTGTTTGTGGATATTCCACTTTACATCTGAGCAAGCTTCATTTGTTTGTTTGTTTGTGGGATATTCCACATTACATCTGAGCAAGCTTCAATTGTTTGTGGGATATTCCACTTTACATCTGAGCAAGCTTCATTTGTTTGCTTCTTTGTGGGATATTCCACATTACATCTGAGCAAGCTTCATTTGTTTGTTTGTTTGTGGGATATTCCACATTACATCTGAGCAAGCTTCATTTGTTTGTTTGTTTGTGGGATGTTCCACTTTACATCTCAGCAAGCTTCATTTGTTTGCTTCTTTGTGGGATATTCCACTTTACATCTGAACAAGCTTCATTTGCTTGTTTGTTTGTTTGTGGGATATTCCACATTACATCTGAGCAAGCTTCATTTGTTTGTTTGTTTGTGGGATATTCCACATTACATCTGAGCAAGCTTCATTTGTTTGTTTGTTTGTGGGATATTCCACATTACATCTGAGCAAGCTTCATTTGTTTGTTTGTGGGATATTCCACATTACATCTGAGCAAGCTTCATTTGTTTGTTTGTTTGTGGGATATTCCACATTACATCTCAGCAAGCTTCATTTGTTTGTTTGTTTGTTTGTGGGTTATTCCACATTACATCTCAGCAAGCTTCATTTGTTTGTTTGTTTGTGGGATATTCCACATTACATCTGAGCAAGCTTCATTTGTTTGTTTGTGGGATATTCCACATTACATCTGAGCAAGCTTCATTTGTTTGCTTCTTTGTGGGATATTCCACTTTACATCTGAACAAGCTTCATTTGCTTGTTTGTTTGTTTGTGGGATATTCCACATTACATCTGAGCAAGCTTCATTTGTTTGTTTGTTTGTGGGATATTCCACATTACATCTGAGCAAGCTTCATTTGTTTGTTTGTTTGTGGGATATTCCACATTACATCTGAGCAAGCTTCATTTGTTTGTTTGTGGGATATTCCACATTACATCTGAGCAAGCTTCATTTGTTTGTTTGTTTGTGGGATATTCCACATTACATCTCAGCAAGCTTCATTTGTTTGTTTGTTTGTTTGTGGGTTATTCCACATTACATCTCAGCAAGCTTCATTTGTTTGTTTGTTTGTGGGATATTCCACATTACATCTCAGCAAGCTTCATTTGTTTGTATGTTTGTTTGTTTGTGGGATATTCCCCATTACATCTCAGCAAGCTTCATTTGTTTGTTTGTTTGTGGGATATTCCACATTACATCTGAGCAAGCTTCATTTGTTTGTTTGTGGGATATTCCACATTACATCTGAGCAAGCTTCATTTGTTTGCTTCTTTGTGGGATATTCCACTTTACATCTGAGCAAGCTTCATTTGTTTGTTTGTTTGTTTGTGGGATATTCCACATTACATCTGAGCAAGCTTCAATTGTTTGTTTGTTTGTGGGATATTCCACATTACATCTCAGCAAGCTTCATTTGTTTGTTTGTGGGATATTCCACTTTACATCTCAGCAAGCTTCATTTGTTTGTTTGTTTGTTTGTGGGATATTCCACATTACATCTCAGCAAGCTTCATTTGTTTGTTTGTTTGTGGGATATTGCACTTTACATCTGAGCAAGCTTCATTTGTTTGTTTGTTTGTGGGATATTCCACTTTACATCTGAGCAAGCTTCATTTGTTTGTGTGTTTGTTTGTCGGATATTCCACATTACAACTGAGCAAGCTTCATTTGTTTGTTTGTTTGTGGGATAGTCCACTTTACATCTAAGCAAGCTTCATTTGCTTGCTTCTTTGTGGGATATTCCACATTACATCTAAGCAAGCTCCATTTGCTTGTTTGTTTGTTTGTTTGTGGGATATTCCACATTACATCTCAGCAAGCTTCATTTGTTTGTTTGTGGGATATTCTACATTACATCTGAGCAAGCTTTATCTGTTTGTTTGTTTGTTTTTGTGGGATATTCCACATTACATCTGAGCAAGCTTCATTTGTTTGTTTGTTTGTGGGATATTCCACATTACATCTGAGCAAGCTTCATTTGTTTGTTTGTTTGTGGGATATTCCACATTACATCTCAGCAAGCTTCATTTGTTTGTTTGTGGAATATTCCACTCTACATCTAAGCAAGCTTCATTTGTTTGTGTGTTTGTTTGTCGGATATTCCACATTACATCTGAGCAAGCTTCATTTGTTTGTTTTTGTTTCTGGAATATTCCACATTACATCTGAGCAAGCTTCATTTGTTTGTTTGTTTGTTTGTTTGTGGGTTATTCCACATTACATCTCAGCAAGCTTCATTTGTTTGTTTGTTTGTGGGATATTCCACATTACATCTGAGCAAGCTTCATTTGTTTGTTTGTTTGTGGGATATTCCACATTACATCTCAGCAAGCTTCATTTGTTTGTGGGATATTCCACATTACATCTGAGCAAGCTTCATTTGTTTGTTTGTGGGATATTCCACATTACATCTGAGCAAGCTTCATTTGCTTGTTTGTTTGTGGGATATTCCACTTTACATCTGAGCAAGCTTCATTTGTTTGTTTGTTTGTGGGATATTCCACATTACATCTCAGCAAGCTTCATTTGTTTGTGGGATATTCCACATTACATCTGAGCAAGCTTCATTTGTTTGTTTGTGGGATATTCCACATTACATCTGAGCAAGCTTCATTTGTTTGTTTGTTTGTGGGATATTCCACATTACATCTCAGCAAGCTTCATTTGTTTGTGGGATATTCCACATTACATCTGAGCAAGCTTCATTTGTTTGTTTGTGGGATATTCCACATTACATCTGAGCAAGCTTCATTTGTTTGCTTCTTTGTGGGATATTCCACTTTACATCTGAGCAAGCTTCATTTGTTTGTTTGTTTGTGGGATATTCCACATTACGTCTGAGCAAGCTTCATTTGTTTGTTTGTTTGTGGGATATTCCACATTACATCTAAGCAAGCTTCATTTGTTTGTTTGTTTGTGGGATATTCCACATTACATCTGAGCAAGCTTCATTTGTTTGTGGGATATTCAACATGACATCTAAGCAAGCTTCATTTGTTTGTTTGTTTGTGGGATATTCCACATTACATCTCAGCAAGCTTCATTTGTTTGTTTGTTTGTTTGTGGGATATTCCACATTACATCTCAGCAAGCTTCATTTGTTTGTTTGTTTGTGGGATATTCCACATTACATCTCAGCAAGCTTCATTTGTTTGTTTGTTTGTGGGATATTCAACATGACATCTAAGCAAGCTTCATTTGTTTGTTTGTTTGTGGGATATTCCACATTACATCTCAGCAAGCTTCATTTGTTTGTGTGTTTGTTTGTGGGATATTCCACATTACATCTCAGCAAGCTTCATTTGTTTGTGGGATATTCCACATTACATCTGAGCAAGCTTCATTTGTTTGTTTGTGGGATATTCCACATTACATCTGAGCAAGCTTCATTTGTTTGCTTCTTTGTGGGATATTCCACTTTACATCTGAGCAAGCTTCATTTGTTTGTTTGTTTGTGGGATATTCCACATTACATCTGAGCAAGCTTCATTTGTTTGTTTGTTTGTGGGATATTCCACATTACATCTCAGCAAGCTTCATTTGTTTGTTTGTTTGTGGGATATTCAACATGACATCTAAGCAAGCTTCATTTGTTTGTTTGTTTGTGGGATATTCCACATTACGTCTGAGCAAGCTTCATTTGTTTGTTTGTTTGTGGGATATTCCACATTACATCTAAGCAAGCTTCATTTGTTTGTTTGTTTGTGGGATATTCCACATTACATCTGAGCAAGCTTCATTTGTTTGTGGGATATTCAACATGACATCTAAGCAAGCTTCATTTGTTTGTTTGTTTGTGGGATATTCCACATTACATCTCAGCAAGCTTCATTTGTTTGTGTGTTTGTTTGTGGGATATTCCACATTACATCTCAGCAAGCTTCATTTGTTTGTTTGTTTGTTTGTGGGATATTCCACATTACATCTCAGCAAGCTTCATTTGTTTGTTTGTTTGTGGGATATTGCACTTTACATCTGAGCAAGCTTCATTTGTTTGTTTGTTTGTGGGATATTCCACATTACATCTCAGCAAGCTTCACTTCTTTGTTTGTGGGAAATTTCACTTTACTGAACAGTACTAATGCCCTACAACTGTATCAAGTACCAAGTTATTACCTCAGGTTAAACATTTTCTACAAAAGTCTATTGTTATGCAAATAACCTAATTAATATGCACACGCAACCCCCATTCATGCTAATTTGAACAGTACTCATGTCCTCTACCCATGTGGCAAGTTACATGAATGTACACCATTCATAACTTACTCTACCATGTGGTAGTAATATCGCCGTTTTGAAATTACCTTTTTCTAAAAATAAAATCGCAACCTCACCAAACTTCTATAGGGGTGCAAATAGTTTCTTTGCAAAGATCTCGGAAAGATCTTTCATGAAATTGTATTTTATTGGGTGGTTTATACTCACTTTTTTTCATTAAATTTTGTCCAAACATTCAGAAATTTCACTTTTTGCTTCAAATGTCCCAAAAAATGCATATTTTTGAAAAATTTACAAACATTGCTTAGAAAATAAATTTTGATATTTTCTTTTTATATATAATATGTAGACAAGTCATATTGTCCAAATCTAATCAAATTTTGCTCATACCTGGTCATAATTTTTAAATTATTTGTAACATATGTTAAATTTTGTGATTTTGGGTAATTTTTGGTAATTTTTTGACCCTTTTTGTTAAAAAATCGTAAGATCCACCCCTATATCGTAATAAAAAGTCTCAAACACCATTCTGTAGCAAAAACAATGTGCTTTCACATGGATTATGCAATAAAAGACTTACCCCTCCCCCCCCCCCCTTCCGATTGTTGTTAAAACATTATATAGCTACATCACTCAAATTATTTCAAGATTTTTTGACATTTACTTTAAGACGACCGAAGAATGTGTGTCCCGAATCTTGTTTGAAAGTGAAATTAAGGATTAGGAAATGTCAGAGGGCTTATCACCAGTGATGGAAATCTTTTAGTACCTGGACCCAACCTGAAGAGGCCTAATGATTATCAGAACTAGGTGAAATGATTTTTTTAAATTTCTAAAATCGCAAGTGCATTTTTCAAACTTCATGTTTACTAATGTTACTCGTTAGGCTTAATTAGGCATAGCTAACGTTAATTCCGATCCTTTCAAAATTAGGCAAAAACAGTGTAATTTAGCTGGGATTATTTACTTGTAAGAATTATAAACAAGTAAATGGGTCATTAAAATCCAATGTGATTAACATAATTTGTCTTAATTATAGTAATTTTGGATGAAACTCTACAGATCAATCTTTAATTTGTAGTGCAACAGTGCTCATATACCTATTTCGTGAATTCTCGATTCCATGTTGTGAGGTTGTGGTGCAGTTGAGTAGGATTAAAATTTTAAGGGTAAAGGGTCCCATGTTGTTGGAAAGAGACACATGTTGGGGCAAGAGACTCATGGTGGGGGACAAGCTGTCCCATGTAGGGGGAAATTATTTTCTTTGAAGCAATTTGGATTCTGGAAGAGGGCCATATTTTGGAGGGGTGGCATTTCCCCTGGTCCCTCCTTCCAATATAAATAAGCCAGAACCCCCACCCCACCCCCAATCCCTCTATTTTTTTGAAAACAGTTGAAATTGTATATCTCTAAAGGATTTTCCTGTATTTGGACAAATTTGTTGACATTTAATATGCGGTACCAACTGTCACTGAAGGATACCAAGTTTGGCAATGTCGACATGTTTACTGATACTCTGAACCATTTTTGAGTACCTTTTCACTGAAAATTCCAATAGTAAGTTTCTACAAGACTTTCAGTATATTTTGAATACAGATAAGTATTTTCAAAGCTTCCAATGGCTGAAATTGGCGCATAAACTGACAATTTTAAGCCTGTGCATAATAAATGAGGTAAATTAGCTAATTTGCATATCATTTGCATAACATTTTTATTGAAATATTGGTGTAAACATTTCCTTTTTATATTATATTAGTTTTGTGCATCATAGAAAGAAACAATGCATGTTTATAGGAAAGTATAGTGCCAATTCCTATCAGATAGATCATTGGCAAAATCAGAGGTCAATTTTTAGGTCAAAAAGGTCAAATAAATTAAAATTGACATATAAATTTTGTCCTTGCTCTAAAAAAATCAAGAGTACTATCAAATAAAAGGTCCTTTTTTCAACAATTCATAAATTCTATCAATAATTTTTTCTAATTAGCCACAAGAAAGCAGAATATTACAAAGATAGCAGTTTTAGGACATCTAATAATCTAAATTAATGACCTCATTTAAATAAATTTGCATATTTGACCAGAGAATTATGTAAACCAACGTGAAGTTCAATGTCTTAGCTTTCATATACATTAACATAAACTCATTACAGTAGAAAATGAAGACAAATTTGTGAAAAAGCCCACTTTCCAAAATGTTTCCTAAAATAACACTTGTAATCTCAAATGTTCTGGTAGAGTATGGGTTAAGTTATGAACAAATGAATGTTAAACATTTTGTACAAAAGTCTATTTTTATGCAAATAACCTAATTAATATGCACACTTCACCTCACCAGTATGTGTAGACAGTGCTCTTCACATATATGATCATCGGGGCAAACAAAATCCCCACATCCACTGCAATTTAAGAGATATCATAGATAAAAATATTTGTAGTGTTATGCAAATAAGCTAATTAGTATGCACACACAGCCCATAATCATGCTCACTTGAACAGTACTATGCCAAGTTACATAAATGTGCACCATTCTTAACTTAAGTTATAAAAACTTTAACCAAAAACTTTAACCAAACCTTTAATCTGACAAATATTTTCATTGTTATGCAAATAAGCTAATTAGTATCCACACACAACCCCAACCCCCTCCCAATCACACTCATTTAAACAGCACCCATCTCCTATCTCCCCATGCCAAGTCACATGTATGTACACCATTCATAAGTTAAGAAAACTTTAACCTGACAAATATTTTCATTGTTATGCAAATAAGCTAATTAGTATGCACACACAACCCTCCAATCATGCTCATTTGATCAGTACCCATGTCCTTTACTTCTATGCTAAGTCACATGAATATACACCATTCAAAATTTAACTTATGAAATTTTTAACCAAACCTTTACCTGACGCCGACGCGGACACAGACGCCGACACCGGGGGTAGTAGAATAGCTCTACTATTCTTCGATAGTCGAGCTAAAAATGAACATTCTAAGATTTTCACTTTAAGTCCCACCTACTCATTAATATGCATGACATCACCATCAAAAACAACAGGGCACATCTAATCCAGTTTACGATTCTTGAGATAACGTGTTTACAAGCTCTTTTCAGCAAAATCTTATTAAGCTCTGCCCACTATGCATATTAATGAAATTCAACGTTTTTACATCATAAACATGTAAATACACACCAGCTAACATCATAATTATAACAAATATAGAACAGACATGTGGTTGTTAAAATATGAATATTTCAAGATTTTCACATTAAGCTCTGCCTACTTATTAATATGCATGACGTCACCATCAGAAACAATATGGCACATCTACAGACCATGAGCTATCTGTGTCCTACATATTGCATGAATCCAGTGTATCATTCTTGAGATATCTCATTTATGAGCTGGCCGTTACAAACACACACCCACCCATACACACACATACCTACGCACGCCATCATCACCGCATAGATTCCTGATGCTATCATATTGGAATCAAAAATACAAAAAATAAGGGCAGCAGACTATGGATCCTTACAAAAATCCCAGATCTAGATTACATCAAATTTATATCTGGCTTACATCTGGGAAAATAACGTTATTGATATGGCCAGATCAAGCCAGATATAAACTTGATTAAATGCTCATTTGATATACAAGTAAAGTTTATATCAAGGTATATCTGCCCAATTCTTTATCTGGTTAGGTATGGAATCAATATCAAATCCAGATCTGGATTTGATATAAATCCCTGATCTGATTATATCTGGGATTTGTATCTGGTTTTTTTTTTTTTTTATGAGAAGATCCTGGACTGTTGTATCAATAAACAATAACGCTTACCCATCTCCCCTTCTTTGATTTCTTTAAAACTGCTCGAGGGAATGCTCACTCTTGTTTGTTTCCTGGCTTCACTAAGGTCTGGTTCGGATGATTTAAAAAAATCATCCCCTATTTCTCCTGCCTCATCTGTAATATCAGTCACAGACAGAGTATATCCTTTACCTTTGACCTCTTCACTGGTCAAGGTATCCACATTGATTACTATGTGGACAAAAAAAATTTACAAGAAACTGATTGGTACGTTAAGATTTGTCATCAATAAAGTGACTGATTGACTGACTGATTGACTGACTGATTAACTGACTGACTAACTGACTGATTGCCAATATGTTATTAGAAAACCTTACAATTCTTCCCACAAGTAAAAGATAATGCTGTATTTCCCACTTGCAGCTGTATTTCCCGCTTGCAGCTTTATTTCTCGCTTACAATTCTTCCCACAAGTAAAAGATAATGCTGTATTTCCTACTTGCAGCTGTATTTCCCGCTTGCAGCTGTATTTCCCGCTTGCAGCTGTATTTCCTACTTGTAGCTGTATTTCCCGCTAGTGTTTTCATAGCAAACATCCAAGCTCTTATGTGAAAGCATCTCAGCGTGGATTCAAGGGGTAGAACCCCTTGTAGAGGTCCATTAAGGGAAATATTTGTGCTATGTATTTTAAAGCATTGAAAATGCATTAAAATTGATCCAGATTTTACTGGACATTACTCCCTTAGCTATCCCCATAATGACGAATTGGAAAAAAGCCAATAAAGACCTGTAAAAAAGCTACTGTTCCAGAAATTTTAATCATGGGATAAACAGGAATTCACTCGCAAGAAGAAATATTTTGTTCATCACAAAAACAAAATTGTGCTAATCAATTATTTCCTGCTGAAATCGACGGATTTTTAGGAATGTAGTTCGTGACGTTCGCAAGTTTTTCCATGTTTTTTTTTCTTTCCAACCTTGGTGTTAAAAATGTTCATGTAATGCCAGAGTGAATAAATTTACTTAAAGAAGAAATGGTGTGATTTGAAAGATGGCATGCTAGAATGGAGAAAGTATGGAGGCCCAGGGAGAGAGTGTCTGACTTGTCCAAAGGATCTGGGTCTGATTCCAACTCTGAGTACAAGCGTTGTGAGCAAGACACTTCATTTTCAATTGCTCCAAACTGTGCGACTGTAAAATGAGTACCAGCTTGCTGGGAAGTTAGCCTGCTCAGGAATGGTGTATGGCCTATGGGGGAGTCACTTACTCTCATTCGCTTGCACCACGGATCTCAGCATCCACGTATTTGAGCCTTCATTAGCTCAGGAAGGGGGTAATGGTTAAAAGTATTCAGTTCAAAAGGAACAAATCTTATGCGTGTCATTTTTATGTTCAGATTGAAAGTAAAGGATAATTTTCTAAATAACATGATATGATATCATTATATCATACAATTATCATTATATAGCATAGCATAGCAACGTTTAACGTCCCGAAAGCATCCAGTGCTGGACATTATATCAAGACGGCCACGGCCTTTGATAACCAGTTGTGAACTCACTGGTTGCAGACCCACTGGGATATGAACCCGGGACGTAAATATCATATCATATAACTATCATCATAATATAGCAGCGCAACACATAGCACTATACATAGAGAATGGTCCATCCATCCAGCAGAGCACTATACATAGAGAATGGTCCATCCATCCAGCAGAGCACTATACATAGAGAATGGTCCATCCATCCAGCAGAGCACTATACATAGAGAATGGTCCATCCATCCAGCAGAGCACTATACATAGAGAATGGTCCATCCAACTTCAGATGTTCAAACTGAAGTGGTCCAACTTGGTCAAGTGCCAATGTGAACTTTATCATCACACACCTTAAGTAAACAAGTTATGCACAGCTTAAATGGGCATATCTGGTCCCGATCCTGCATATCCGGTCCCGATCCTGCATATCCGGTCCCCGATCCTGCATATCCTGTCCCGGTCCTGCATATCCGGTCCCGATCCTGCATATCCGGTCCCGATCCTGCATATCTGGTCCCGATCCTGCATATCCGGTCCCGATCCTGCATATCCGGTCCCGATCTCGCATTAAACGGGCGTATGTGAAATGATTTGACAGATTTTTGTGCGTAGCATAAAAGTACAATTGGGGCAATCCATTTTATGCAGGCGCACATTTAAGATGGTGATTTGCACAGTATGTGCATGTGATGTCCCACCCAGACAGCTGGCTACCTTTTGGGTATTGGAAGTAAATTTTCAATTCATGCCCACTGTGAATGAATTACACTTATCAATTGTGTGAAAGCCAATCGGACACCTTTTTTAATAACATTTTTTTAACGCAAAACAACCAGAAATAAATGTTTTCCGAAACCGTGCGTGATGCACATTATACTATATAGAGCATGTGCACCTATGCCATCAACATAGTGCTTGTGCCACTTTTAGGTCTTACCTAAGTATATATTACTCTATGATATAATTACCATTATATTATATCATATAATGAGAATTATATGATAAAATATCTTAATCATATTTGACGTAATAAGTGCCTAGTGCACTTATGTCAGACACAAAAAGAAATGAATGTAAAACTTGAGTATTTTAAGTCTTCCACTTAGCTGTTTAATAGGCTGAAAACAATGCTAAAATAAGACAAGTGTACAAGAATGATATGGAACATAAACACATATACGCTAAAATGGGCATTAATTATTCATTGATATGTTATCAGTCAGGAAATGTTAAGTGGGTGCTTATTAGAGCATGGGCGTAATTACATCAAATACGGTAATTATCATTATATGATAAAGATACATTTTTAAAAATATATAGGAAACTTAAGTTCCATGAGATTTAGAGAAATGAGATGATTGATCGATCGATTGGTTCTGTCACAGAGAGGTTACTCTATCGGTGTCAGGTGTGAATTTAAAAAACTTTAGAAAGAGGGATTTTCCCCAAATTTCTCTTCATTTCCCAATGCAAGTTTATATGAATGAAAGCTAAGACTTTGAACTTTACATTGGTGTGCATGTTCCACTTAAACATGCAAATATTATGCATATCATCTTACTGATTTGCATATCACTATGAAGTTTTGTTTTTGATAGAATTGTTCAATTGTGGAGAAAATTTCCTTTTAATTGATACCACTTTTGTATTTTTTGGAGAAGGGAAAGTATGAAGTTGATAATTTGTCCCCTTTTTATGACCCCAGCATTTTTCTAAATAACATTGACAGAAAATGAAATAAAAATTCATGTAAGTGCTGTTTTTTTTGAGAAAAAATTCCCTTTGGTGATTTTTACCTTTCAATTTAAGAAAATTTGTATAATATAAACCCACGCAACAAAAACAATATTTGGAAAGATCTGATGTAAAAGTATTTTCAAATACACCCCTATATGACTTTGGTATGGTCCCAAATTATTTATTGAAATTTGGTTTGTTGATCAGGGCTTAATGGCACCATGGCAACGAGGGTTAAATTGTGCCTGAGAGGTCAGATCATTTAGAGATAGGAAGGAAAGGAAACAGGGGGAAAATGAGAGAAATACAAGAACAATAAGTCAGAAAGCTGGGATCAAGAGAGGAGGTGCATGGGTGAAAAAAACAAAGTAGAGAGCGGGGTGAAAGAGGAGAACTGAATATGGTTGTAGAGGGAAGCATGATGAAAAAAGGAGATTATTTTATCTGGAGGATTTTTCTGGAAGAACTCAGCAATTGAGTTGTGGGGAGCTAGGGAAGCTCTGGGAAGGTTGTACAGGGGGCAAGCAAGGAGAACGTGATGGACTGTGAGGGTGCAATGGCAAATGTTGCAGAGGGGTTGGGGGAAGCAAATAAGGAAGTGGGAGTGAGTGAGGTGGGCGTGACTTATTCTGAGACATGTCATATGAACGTTGTCGACACGAGAGAGGTTGTTGATGGTGGGTTTGATCGGAATGATGGGTTGAATGGCGTGGAGTTTGTTATCAATTTGGGAGTCCCATGAGGTTTGCCAGCGGTCACGAACAAGGAAAGCAATAATTGGTTTGATGTCAGAAAGAGTTTTAGAAAAAGGGGTAGGGGGGTTGAGGGCAAGCATAGCAGCTGCATCAGCCCTGTCATTGCCAGAGATGCCAACATGGCTGGGTATCCAGAAGAAAATAATATTTTTTACTGCAGAGGGTGAGTTTCCGGAGGAGGAGGTGGGATGTGAAGTTATCCCATTTAAGATTGAGTAAAGAAGAACAGCCTTGGAGTCTTAGAAAATGGCAAAGTGGCTGAGCAGAGAGTACTTGATAAAGTTGAGGGCGAGGAGCATGGCCTTTGCCTCTGCTGAAAAGATGGACGAGTAGTCGGGAAGTCTGCTATTGAGGGTGATGTCTTGGATGATGGCAGCAGCAGCTGTCTTGTTGCCTTCCTTGGAGCCATCAGTATAGATGGAGGTGTAGTTTGAGAGTTGGTCTTTGATTTGGTTGTGGAGATTGATGAAGGTGAGTGGGTTTGGGTTTTGTGATGAGAGGAGAGGCCCAGGTGGATAGAAGAGAAGGGGGTGGCCTAATGAGGAAAAGTGGGCCAAGAGAAGATGCCGAGAGTCGCGGGGTTGATGCCGAGATGGAGGAGGTCTGATTTAATGCATAAGCTAAAGGGAGGAGATAGGGTTTAAGTCCTATCAAAAAGGGTGGAGAAATTGGGGTACCTATTGAGGTTGTAGACAGGGTTCTGGGTGTTGGTGGGGACTCTAAAAGCATAGGAGAGGCTAAGCTTTATACATCTAAGTAGAAAGGGGGGTCCGTTGGCTTCAACATGAAGGCTGGTGATTGGGGAGATCCTGTAGGAACCCAGGCAAAGCCTGAGGGCTTCATTTTGGATGGTGTTGATGTGGTTGAGGTATGACTTGTGAGCGACACAGTAAACAATATTGCCATAGTCAAGCTTGGCACGAATGGTGAGCCTCAAGATTTTGAGGAGAGCATGGCGGTTGCACCCCAAGTGGTGTTGGAGAGGGAGAGGAGGCGGAGAATGTTGAGGGAGCTGTTGCATTTCCGTTTCAGGTTGGTGAAGTGTTGCTTATAGGAGATCTTGGGTTTTAGGATTAGACCCAGAATCTTAGTGAGGTCAACTTTAGGGATGTAATTGTCGTTGAGCATGAGGTTCAGGTTGGGGTGGAGGTTGTTGAAATGACAGAAGTGCATGCAGACTATCTTGTCTTTGAAGAATCTAAAACCGTTATTGCTGCACCAGACTTGCAGCTGGTTGATGCTGAATTGGAGTCTATTTTTGACAAGAGGAAAGCTAGGGGAGGAGTAGAATATGGTGAAGTCGTCCACGTAGAGGGTGCGTTTGATGTTGGGGCCAAGGTTGTCCGCGATGTCATTGATGCTCAGGTTAAAAAGAGTGGGAGAAAGGATGCTGCCTTGGGGACGCCCTCTTCCTGGGGGTAGAGGTTGGAGAAGGTGTGGCAATACAAACTTGGAACTGCCTGGGTGAGAGGAAGTTTTGAATAAAGATGGGGAGATGGCCTGTGAGGCCGATGGTGTGAAGCTTGTGGGTAATGCCATATTTCCAAGTAGTGTGGAAAGCTTTCTCGTGGTCAAAAAGATGGCAATGAGGTGTTCTTTTTGGCAAAGGTTTCCCAAATAGCAGTGTCGAGGGTAATTAACTGTTCCAAGGATGTTTCTGAAAGCCGCTTAGTGCCCATTATATAATAAATGATGTCGTTGGACACATGGCCAACTCTTTTGGTGTTATACATAGTGCGATAGCAGCTAGGTTGTTGCAAAATAATTGATCTTGTTCTTCATGTCTTTGGTGACATCATCTGAAACTACAATCTAATTGGCCTATTGAGAAGAAACCCTCAGTGCTTACCAAGTTGAGAGATTACATTTCCTACAAGTTTTCCACTCTGCATTTAAAAGTACCATAAAACCACTGATTAACAACATAAGTTGGAGTTCACCCTGACTGAACTAGGACAGCTTGACTCACCCTGACTGAACTAGGACAGCTTGACTCACCCTGACTGAACTAGGACAGCTTGACTCACCCTGACTTAACTAGGACAGCTTGACCAACATCATAAGTATTAATACTAAATTAAACAGAAGATTACCTACCATAACTTTGGTCACTTGCAACAATTGTAACTGTTGCATTTGGATTTGACAGTACATACTTGTTGATAACATTTTCCAACTGTGCCACATAACTTCCATGTTCCTGCATTTGCAAAAATAGAAAAGGAAGGAATACTTATATTCAGTATAAAAGTGCTATTAAGGTTCAGATCTGCCCTCCTCAACCACACCAAAACTTTTTTGAAGAATATTTTTCCACCCTAGAAACAGAAATTACAGTACCTAAACTTACTCTATCCTTGTCCAAGAGGACCCTCTTGTACAAGAGGGCCCTCTTGGACAAGAGGACCCTCTTGGACTCTTATCCACCACACTCCTAATCCCAAACTCCATCCCTTCCCCCGCCCCTCTTTGACACCCCAGCTCAGTCTTTTCCTTCTTCAGATAACTTTATATTGTCAGAAAGGTGCAAACCTTTTAACTTTTATCATCACACCCTTTAAGTTAAAAAAAATCTTGAGTGAGATTCAATTACCTTACAAATTAGATAGGGCTATCTATCTACCAAGCATCTGACTGAGATCTCAATACAGACACACCTTACAAATTAGATAGGGCTATCTATCTACCAAGTATCTGACTGAGATCTCAATACAGACACACCTTACAAATTAGATCTGAGGGCTATCTACCAAGTATCTGACTGAGATCTAGATAGGGCTATCTATCTACCAAGCATCTGACTCAGATCTCAATAGAGACACATTTACAAATTAGATAGGGCTATCTATCTACCAAGCATGACAGAGATCTCAATACAGACACACCTTACAAATTAGATAGGGCTATCTATCTACCAAGCATCTGACTGAGATCTCAATACAGACACACCTTACAAATTAGATAGGGCTATCTATCTACCAAGCATCTGACTGAGATTTCAATACAGACACACCGTACAAATTAGATAGGGCTATCTATCTACCAAGCATCTGACTCAAATTTCAATACAGACACACCTTACAAATTAGATAGGGC
The DNA here is from genome assembly GCA_020152595.1 of Chiridota heheva. NCBI lineage: Eukaryota > Metazoa > Echinodermata > Holothuroidea > Apodida > Chiridotidae > Chiridota > Chiridota heheva. Next base: position 384,527 of record JAIGNY010001057.1, read on the forward strand.
TATCTATCTACCAAGCATGACAGAGATCTCAATACAGACACACCTTACAAATTAGATAGGGCTATCTATCTACCAAGCATCTGACTGAGATCTCAATACAGACACACCTTACAAATTAGATAGGGCTATCTATCTACCAAGCATCTGACTGAGATCTCAATACAGACACACCTTACAAATTAGATAGGGCTATCTATCTACCAAGCATCTGACTGAGATCTCAATACAGACACACCTTACAAATTAGATAGGGCTATCTATCTACCAAGCATCTGACTGAGATCTCAATACAGACACACCTTACAAATTAGATAGGGCTATCTATCTACCAAGCATCTGACTCAGATTTCAATACAGACACACCTTACAAATTAGATAGGGCTATCTATCTACCAAGCATCTGACTCAGATTTCAATACAGACACACCTTACAAATTAGATAGGGCTATCTATCTACCAAGCATCTGACTGAGATCTCAATACAGACACACCTTACAAATTAGATAGGGCTATCTATCTGCAAGTATCTGACTGAGATCTCAATACAGACACACCTTACAAATTAGATAGGGCTATCTATCTACCAAGCATCTGACTGAGATCTCAATACAGACACACCTTACAAATTAGATAGGGCTATCTATCTACCAAGCATCTGACTGAGATCTCAATACAAACACACCTTACAAATTAGATAGGGCTATCTATCTACCAAGCATCTGACTGAGATCTCAATACAGACACACCTTACAAATTAGATAGGGCTATCTACCAAGTATCTGACTCAGATCTCAATAGAGACATACCTTACAAATTAGATAGGGCTATCTATCTACCAAGTATCTGACTCAGATCTCAATACAGACATACCTTACAAATTAGATAGGGCTATCTATCTACCAAGCATCTGATATCTCAATACAGACACACCTTACAAATTAGATAGGGCTATCTATCTACCAAGGCTATACAGACTACCTTACAAATTAGATAGGGGCTATCTATCTACCAAGCATCTGATCTACTATCTACCAAGCATCAAGTATCTGACTGAGATCTCAATACAGACACACCTTACAAATTAGATAGGGCTATCTATCTACCAAGCATCTGACTCAGATCTCAATAGAGACACATTTACAAATTAGATAGGGCTATCTATCTACCAAGCATGACAGAGATCTCAATACAGACACACCTTACAAATTAGATAGGGCTATCTATCTACCAAGACATCTGACAAATTAGATCTAGGGCTATCTATCTACCAGCATCTGACTGAGATCTCAATACAGACACACCTTACAAATTAGATAGGGCTATCTATCTACCAAGCATCTGACTGAGATCTCAATACAGACACACCTTACAAAGGCTGAGATCAGTAGCATCTGACTGAGATCTCAATACAGACACACCTTACAAATTAGATAGGGCTATCTATCTACCAAGCATCTGACTGAGATCTCAATACAGACACACTATCTATCTACCAAGCATCTGACTACAAATTAGATAGGGCTATCTATCAAATTAGATAGGGCTATCTATCTACCAAGCATCTGACTCATCTCAATTTCAATCTACAGACACACCTTACAAATTAGATAGGGCTATCTATCTACCAAGCATGACTGATCTCAATCAAATTTCACAGACACAGACACACCTTACAAATTAGATAGGGGCTATCTATCAGACACACCTTACAAATTAGAAGGGCTATCTATCTACCAAGCATCTGACTGAGATCTCAATACAGACACACCTTACAAATTAGATAGGGCTATCTATCTACCAAGCATCTGACTGAGATCTCAATACAGACACACCTTACAAATTAGATAGGGCTATCTATCTACCAAGCATCTGACTGAGATCTCAATACAGACACACCTTACAAATTAGATAGGGCTATCTATCTACCAAGTATCTGACTGAGATCTCAATACAGACACATTTACAAATTAGATAGGGCTATCTATCTACCAAGCATCTGACTGAGATCTCAATACAGACACACCTTACAAATTAGATAGGGCTATCTATCTACCAAGCATCTGACTGAGATCTCAATACAAACACACCTTACAAATTAGATAGGGCTATCTATCTACCAAGCATCTGACTGAGATCTCAATACAGACACACCTTACAAATTAGATAGGGCTATCTATCTACCAAGTATCTGACTCAGATCTCAATAGAGACATACCTTACAAATTAGATAGGGCTATCTATCTACCAAGTATCTGACTCAGATCTCAATACAGACATACCTTACAAATTAGATAGGGCTATCTATCTACCAAGCATCTGACTGAGATCTCAATACAGACACACCTTACAAATTAGATAGGGCTATCTATCTACCAAGTATCTGACTGAGATCTCAATACAGACACACCTTACAAATTAGATAGGGCTATCTATCTACCAAGCATCTGACTCAGATCTCAATAGAGACACATTTACAAATTAGATAGGGCTATCTATCTACCAAGCATGACAGAGATCTCAATACAGACACACCTTACAAATTAGATAGGGCTATCTATCTACCAAGCATCTGACTGAGATCTCAATACAGACACACCTTACAAATTAGATAGGGCTATCTATCTACCAAGCATCTGACTGAGATCTCAATACAGACACACCGTACAAATTAGATAGGGCTATCTATCTACCAAGCATCTGACTCAAATTTCAATACAGACACACCTTACAAATTAGATAGGGCTATCTATCTACCAAGCATCTGACTGAGATCTCAATACAGACACACCTTACAAATTAGATAGGGCTATCTATCTACCAAGCATCTGACTGAGATCTCAATACAGACACACCTTACAAATTAGATAGGGATCTACCAAGCATCTGACTGAGATCTCAATACAGACACACCTTACAAATTAGATAGGGCTATCTATCTACCAAGTATCTGACTGAGATCTCAATACAGACACATTTACAAATTAGATAGGGCTATCTATCTACCAAGCATCTGACTGAGATCTCAATACAGACATACCTTACAAATTAGATAGAACTATCTATCTACCAAGTATCTGACTGAGATCTCAATACAGACACATTTACAAAAGGATTTACAAACGAAAATTCAAAAAGAAAATACATCAACAAATTTTGCCCAGAAAATACAAAATGCTGACTGAGATTTAAAAACACTGTAAAAGGGTCAATGTTTAACCGATTTTGATGAAATTTGTTGCTACTATGATGGTTTTTAACAGATTTTAAGGCAATTTAGCTAATGTTGTATCTATGGGTCCATATATCTTTAAGCTACCAACTATAGCTTCAACTATTTTTCACAATGAAAATCTTGATTTTCAGTTCCTTTAGAGCTGGAGATTCATTGTATGATTTTCCTTTTATACCAGACACAAATATTTTAATTGTTTTCTTATTAGGAATGCATTGTTCTGTTTTTCGAGGGTAAAGTTTCCATTCTATCATTTTTTCTTCAGTTAAAACACTTGGAATTTCTTTTCAAGCTCAGAAATTCATTGTTACAAGTAACTCAACTATGAATGCTTGACAAGATTCAAAATTCATGGGTGAGGGTATAAAGTGCATCATAAAACAGAAAGATTTCTTTATTTTTCCCCTCCATTATAATATGTTGTGCTCTCTCACAAAGACAAACAAATCTTTGTTCGCTCTCTCTTGTGGAAAATTGTAAGGGCAGAAATGTTTTTTCTTCGCAATTTGGAGCTTTGTAGGATACTGTGTTTATCAACTTTCATTTGATGGTATACATCAGCAATGAAGAAGTTAATAGCGATCGCTCGGCACAAAAATGCCGCTTTATCTGGTCTTTCAAGATCGCTACCATGCTGATGACCGACAATGGGACAATACCTTTTCTCCTAGAAGCACTCGGAGCAGAAGGGGAGACAGGATCACACGATCGAACATATTGTATCTCACGGCTCGTGCTTGCCAAAATAGTTTCTCCTATACACGTAAGGTAATATCATGTAAGATGGCAATGCAAAAATGGCAGTCATTTTTACAAAGCGTAGGGACTTTTGAAACTTGAAAAAGAACCCTAAAATTGGTCATTTAACAGCTTTTTGAAGACGTTTGTTAAAGTATGCAATTTTTGTGTTAGTCTTGTGATGTATGAATGGGAAAGTCTCTTTGAAAAGTGAAGATAGTTCTAACAAAGAGGATTTTAATTACCATACCCCAACCAACCTCAAGCTGGGAGAAGGCATTTTGAACATTTTCAAGGTCTGAAATTAAGGGAAGAAATCAAAAGAAAACAACCACTTTTTGAGGTGTTTTCCTGTTCATACATCACAATTTTTTCAATACATTAAAATAATTTTGAAATTTGATAACTCATAACTTGAAAACTACTCATGCTTATTCTCAAAATTCATAGACTATTGAAGTCAGAATTTAAAGCTCTTTTTAGTCAGTGTTTGAACAAAATATATTTGTAACTTTTCATAGACCTTCACCATAGATTATTCAATTTTCAAACTTCTTGCCTTAAAAATGATTATCAATATGCTCAATTTTACAGATCTATGACAGGTAGCAACAACTTGAGCTTCAATACGCTATAGACCATGAACAACAAGAAAACCTACGCTATAGACCATGAACGACAAGAAAACCTATGCTAGACCATGAATAACAAGAAAGCCTATGCTATAGACCATGAACAAAAAAAAAAAACCTACACTATAGACAATGAACAACAAGAAAACCTACGCTATAGACCATGAACAACAACAAAACCTACGCTAAAGACCATGAACAACAAGGAAACCTACGCTATAGACCATGAACAACAAGAAAACCTACGCTATAGACCATGAACAACATAAAAACCTATGCTATAGACCATGAACAACAAGAAAACATACGCTATAGACCATGAACAACAAGGAAACCTATGCTATAGACCATGAACAACAAGAAAACCTATGCTAGACCATAAACAACAAGAAAACCTATGCTATAGACCATGAACAACAAAGAAACCTATGCTATAGACCATGAACAACAAGAAAACCTACACTATAGACCATAAACAACAAGAAAACCTATGATATAGACCATGAACAACAAGGAAACCTATGCTATAGACCATGAACAACAAGGAAACCTATGCTAGACCCTAAACGACAAAAAAACCTACATTATAGACCATGAACAACAAGAAAACCTATGCTATAGACCATGAACAACAAGGAAACCTACGCTATAGACCATGAACAACAAGGAAACCTACGCTATAGACCATGAACAAGAAAACCTACGCTATAGACCATAAACGACAAGGAAATCTATGCTAGACCATGAACAACAAGAAAACCTATGATATAGACCATGGACAACAAGAAAAAGTACACTATAGACCATGAACAACAAGAAAACCTACGCTATAGACAATGAACAACAAGAAAACCTACGCTATAGACTATGAACAACAAGGAAACCTAAGCTATAGACCATGAACAACAAGAAAACCTACAGTATGATATAGACCACAAACAACAAGAAAACCTACGCTATAGACAATGAACAAGAAGAAAACCTATGCTATAGACCTTGAACAACAAGAAAACCTATGCTATAGACCATGAACAACAAGAAAACCTAAGCTATAGACCATAAACAACAAGAAAACCTACGATATAGACCACGAACATCAAGAAAACCTACGCTATAGACAATGAACAACAAGAAAACCTACGCTATAGACCATGAACAAGAAAACCTATGCTATAGACCATAAACAACAAGAAAACCTACGTTATAGACCATGAACAACAAGAAAACCTACGCTATACAATGAACAACAAGAAAACCTACGTTATAGACCATGAACAACAAGAAAACCTACGCTATAGACCATGAACAACAAGGAAACCTATGCTAGACCATGAACAACAAGAAAATATACGCTATAGACCATGAACAACAAGGAAACCTATGCTATAGACCATGAACAACAAGAAAACATACGCTATAGACCATAAACAACAAGAAAACCTACGCTATAGACCATGAACAACAAGGAAACCTAGTCATTTCCTTAGTTTAAGCTACTGTATTATTCTTAGAATGAGAGCTCTTGAATATGATCAAGAGATTTTGAATTTTCATCATATACCTTGTTTCCAAATTTAGCAGGAGAAAAGGCGCATGATTTTCAGTGACTGAAATTCAGAGCAGAACAGAAAAATTACATTTAAAGGCCAGTTGTCTTCTCTAACGTACGAGGTAAATAGATTTCAATTTGTGTGTTTTGATTGGTGGAAACACAATGGTACAACGTGCACTCACAATGATAGGCCAATCAGACCTATTTTGGAATAAAATGTATCCGCCACATTTTAATCACGATAGATGGCTTTTAAGATTTTGAGTTGTAACCTCTTTCATACATCACACGGATTAATAACTCTTTAAACGTTGATAACTTGGAAACTACAGGTGGTACTGTCATAATTCAAAGATGACTCTGTTTAGTATTCAAAGCTCTTTATGGTGACAATAATATCTCTACCTGTCCATACACCTTAAATTACAGCACATTGAGTTAAAGTACAGCAAATTGAATTAAAGCACATCACATTGAATTAAAGTACAGCACATTGAATTAAAGTACAGCACATTAAGATTTAATACCCAAGTATGAACAGAACAATTTTCTAATTGTCACTATAGTCCTTTAAAACCTGTCATCTTTTCAAACACAGTTTAATACCCACTTCAGATATTATGCTCAAAGCTTATATTTACATTCAATAATAACCTGAAAAAAGGGTCTTAGAAGGGTATGATTTGTTACAAAACAATCTTTTGAAGTATTTTTCTTGACTTAGAGTAATCTCTCTCTAACTCAGCAAAAGTTGTTTCCATAACAATACAGAAAAATTTCCAAAAGGATCCCTTTAAGTCCCTTAGAGATTCAAAGGGTTTTTTACAATGATTTCTGACTATTTCAAAGGTCCCTTTGGAAATCTTAGTTAGTCCTTTGGAAATTTTTCTTTATTGTTTTAAAAAGGAAAATATGCTAACAACTTACATTTTTGTTATGAAAAGGAAAAATGTCAACAACTTACATCTTTGTTATGAAAAGAAAAATTGTCAATAACTTACATCTTTGTTATGAAAAGGAAAAATGTCAACAACTTACATCTTTGTTATGAAAAGGGAAAATGTCAACAACTTACATCTTTGTTATGAAAAGGAAAAATGTCAACAACTTACATCTTTGTTATGAAAAGGTAAAATGTCAACAACTTACATCTTTGTTATGAAAAGGAAAAATGTCAACAACTTACATCTTTGTTATAAAAAAGAAAAATGTCAACAACTTACATCTATGTTCTTGTCATCTTTACTTGATGTTGGATCATTATACAGTATGGTTAAATTTTCTGCAATGTCTTTCTGATAAAATAAGAAAATTTTAAGATCAATATACTAAATCATGTATTCAAGAATGATCAATATACTTAATCTTCAGGTAAATTCACCACTATCATGTATTCAGGAATGATCAATATACTTAATCATGTATTCAGGAATAATCAATATACTTAATCATGTATTCAAGAATGATCAATACACTTAATCATGTATTCAAGAATGATCAATATACTAAATCATGTATTCAAGAATGATCAATATACTTAATCATGTATTCTTAAAGAATGATCAATATACTTAATCATGTATTCAAGAATGATCAATATACTTAATCATGTATTCAATAATGATCAATATACTTAATTATGAATTCAAGAATGATCAATATACATAATCATGTATTCAAGAATGATCAATATACTTAATCATGTATTCAAGAATGATCAATATACTTAATCTATATGCGTATTTACCAGAAAACTATGCTTACCTTTTGCAGGGACAAAGCAAAAGGTGCTGACAGGGAGATGCACCCTAATAGGATTTTAACTTATGGGGTGAATGCTTTCTTTCCCATTGGGAGGTAATAATGAGGAATGAAAATTCAGGAATATTACTCAGCATACAGCAAATCCCAGAAGGCTACTCTCAATGTTTCCTGTTTCCTGATGGAGATATGATTTACCATTGCAACCTTTCCGCTTGTAACAAGGCATTTTTTGGATGCTTGCTTTCTTCCTATGCCCCTGATCTTTGGCAATATCAATTTGTGTAAGGTGCTAGTTTCACCAGTGAAGCTGCAATAATATGATGCCTAATAGCTATTATACTATCATTTATATATTTTTACAACATTATGAAATGTCTGTAGATACCAATCATTTGCATTGACAATATAGCAATGTATGGGCTTGTACAATTCTATTTAAATAATAAAATACAAATCAAATAAGAATCCATAAAGAAAGAAACACAGTAATTAATATACTGGTGTTATAAGATATTACATAGTTGATTACATCATCTGGGCACAAATGTCAGCAGTGGACTGGTATTGTCAGCGCACTACCCTCATCAGTGCACCTGCATCATCAGTGCATCAACCTCATCTGCACTGGCCTCATCAGTGCACTAGCGTCACCAGTGCATTGACATCATCAGTGCATCAATGTCATCAGTGTACTGATGTCACCAGAGCACCAGCGTCATCAGTACACCAGCGTCATCAGTGCACCAGCGTCATCAGTGCACCAGCGTCATCAGTGCACCAGCGTCATCAGTGCACCAGCGTCATCAGTGTACCACCTTCATCAGTGCACCAGCATCATCAGTGCACCAGCGACATCAGTGCACCAGCGTCATCAGTGCACCAGCGTCATCAGTGCACCAGCGTCATCAGTGCACCAGTATCATCAGTGCACCAGTATCATCAGTGCATTGGCTTAATCATCAGTGCATAAACATCATCTGCACTGGTCTTATTAGTTTGTTTGTTTGATGAGGGCTTAACAGCACCATGACAGTGTGTCTGAGAGGTTAGATCATTCCAGAGGTAGGAAAGAAAGAAAACAGGGGGAGATTGAGAGAAACACGAGAACTAAAAGCCAGAAAGCTGGGATAGAGAGGAGGTGCATGGGTGAAAAAAACAAAGTAGAGAGAGGGGGTGGGAGAAGATGACTATATATAGTTATAGAGGGAAGCATGATGAAGAAAGGAGATAATTTTATCTAGAGAGTTTTTCTGGAAGAACTCAGCAATTGAGTTGTGGGGAGCGAGGGAAGCTCTGGGAAGGTTGTACAGGGGGCAAGCAAGGAGAACGTGATGGATTGTGAGGGTGCAATGGCAATTGTTGTAAAGGGGTTGAGGGGAGCCAATAAGGAGGTGGGAGTGAGTGAGGTGGGTGTGACAAGTTTTAAGACGGGTAATATGGTTGTCAATACGAGAGAGGTTGTTGATGGTGGATTTAATCGGAATTGTGGGCTGGATGACATGGAGTTTGTTATCAATTTGGGAATTCCATGAGGTTTGCCAGCGGTCACAAACAAGGGAAATGATAAGCGGTTTGATGTCAAAAAGGTTCCGGGAAAAGGGGTAGGGAAGAGGTTGAGGGCAAGCTTAGCGGCTGCATCAGCCCTGTCATTGCCAGGGATGCCAACATGGCTGGGTATCCACAAGAAAAGAACACTTTTCCTGCAGAGGGTGGGAGAAAGGAGTTTCCGGAGGAGGAGGTGGCATGTGAGGTTATCCCATCTAAGATTGAGTAAAGAAGTAAGAACAGCCTTTGATTCGGAGAAAATAGCAAAGTGGCTGAAAGGAGAGTACTCAATAAAGTTGAGGGCAAGGAGAATAGCCTTAGCCTCGGCTGAAAAGATAGATGAGTAGTGAGGAAGTCTGCTACTGAGGGTGATGTCTTGGATGACGGCAGCAGCAGCTGTCTTGTTGCCTTTCTTGGAGCCATCAGTATAGCTGAAGGTGTAATTTGAGAGTTGGTCTTTGATTTGCTTGTGTAGATTGATAAAGAGGTTGGGGTGGGTTTGAGTTTTGTGATGAGTGGAGAGTGGCAGGGTTGATGCCGAGATGGAAGAGGTCTGATTTAATGCGTAAAGCTGAAAAGAGGGAATAGGGTTTAAGTCCTATCAAACAGAGTGGAGAAATTGGGGTACCTTATGAGGTTGTAAACAGGATTCTGGGTGTTGGTGAGGACTCGAAAAGCATAGGAGAGGCTAAGCTTTATACATCTAAGTAGAAAAGGGGGTTCTTTGGCTTCAAAATGAAGGCTGGTGATTGGGAAGGTCCTGTAGGCACCTAGAAAAAGCCTGAGGGCTTCATTTTGGATGGTGTTGATGTGGTTGAGGTATGAGTTGTGAGCAACACAGTAAACAATATTGCCATAGTCAAGCTTGGCACAAATAGTGAGCCTGAAAATTCTGGGGAGAGCATAGCGGTTCGCTCTCCAAGTGGTATTGGAGAGGAGTCGGAGAATGTTGAGGGAGCTGTTGCATTTTAGTTTCAGGTTGGTGATGTGTTGCTTGTAGGTGAGCTTGCATGGGGTCAAGAGTTAGACCCAGGAACTTTGTGTGTTCAACTTTAGGGATGCGATTCCCATTGAGTGAAAAGTTCAGGTTGGGGTGGAGGTTGTTGAAATGACAAAAGTGCATGCAGACTGTCTTGTCTTTGGAGAATTTAAAACCGCTATTGTTGCTCCAGACTTTGGAGCCTATTTTCAACAATAGGAAAGCTAGGGGAGGAGTAGAAGATGGTGAAGTCATCCACGTAGAGGGTACGTTTGATGCTGGGGCCATGGTTATTCGCAATGTCATTAATGCTCAGGTTGAAGAGAGTGGGAGAGAGGATGCTGCCTTGGGGGACACCCTCTCCTTGGGGGTACGGGTTGGATAGGGTGTGGCCAATACGAGCTTGGAACTGCCTGGGTGAGAGAGAGTTTTGAATAAAGATGGGGAGATGGCCTCTGAGGCCGATGGTGTGAAGTTTGCGGGTAACGCCGTATTTCAAAGTAGTGTCGAAAGGTCAAAAAGGTCAAAAAAATATGGCAATGAGGTGTTCATTTTTTGCGAAGGATTCCCGGATAGAGGTGTCGAGTGTAATTAACTCGTCTAGGGTATTGCAACATTTTCGGAAGCCGCTTTGGTGAGGAGAGAGGATTCTGTTGGTCTCAAGGAACCAGTTTAGTCTTTGATTAATGATCCTTTCCATAATTTTACAGAGACAGCAAGTGAGGGCGATGGGTCGGTAGCTGGAGGGGATGATACTGTCCTTCTTTGGTTTTAAGGACAGGGATGACAATAGCTGTCCTCCAGATAGGGGGAAAGGAGTGTGAGGACCAAATGTGGTTGAAGATGGTGAGTAGGGTAGTGGTGGCCTTGATGGGGAAGTGTTTCAGGAACTGGTAGGGGATGTTATCTGGGCCCTTGTGGTGGAGGTGGTTTGGGTAATAGATGTGGTTGGGTTGTTGCCAATGATGATGGGCTTAGGACTGGGTAAGAAGAGCCAAGTGAGGTCGGTATTAGGGGGGTGGGGGCGGTATTGGTGTTAGAGGAAACTGCACTTGAGCAGGAAGGTTTCGTGTAAAGGGAAACGAGGAATTGCTTCCTGGCCTCCGAGTAAGTGATGTTGGGATTAAGGGTTTTCAGTTTGGTTATCTGCTTTTCCTGAAGCTAGGTGGAACAGTCTTTTGAGAAGGAGAGATGGTTGGCTGGGTGAGCAGTGTCACAATTGGTGCAAAGCGGGGTGTTGGTGCAGGAGTGGCTGTCATGGTCCGGGGCTCCACAGTTGCCACAGCGTGCTTGGCTACGGCAGGAGTTTTTTCCATGGCCATACCTCTGGCACTTATGACAACGGAGGGGGTTGGGAATGTAAGGGGCGACTGGGATTCTCAGGTAGCCGGCAGTAATGTGGGAGGAGAGAGTTGGTGGTAAAAGTCAGGAAGGTGGTATTGGTGGGTGTTTCGGCACCATCTCTCTTGAGGACGAGACGACGGGCTTCAGTAATTTGTTGGCTCGCAAGTTCCTCTACGAGGTTTTCATCGGTCAAGTAGACAAGGTCTCTAGTTCTGATGACGTCTTTGCTGGAGTTAAGGGAATGGTGGGGGGTGACTGTAATACCAATACCAGTATTAGCTAGGGTTTTGGTGGTGTAGAGGGTGGTGGCTTAAGTGTCCCTGGTGCAGTGCACCAAGAGATCGCCGGATCTGAAGGTAGAGACCTTGGGGAGGGTACCAACAAGGCCATGGAGTGGCCTGTGTATGAGAAAAGTGGAAACTTGTTTTAAACTTTCTGGTTTATTAGTGGCCTGTATGATTAGAATTTTGGGGACTGGGGCTGAAGAATGGTCAATGGAGGTAGCAGGTGGGTCATGGGGAGGGAGGGTCAAGGTCAAGGCATAAGCATTTCGTAATGATGGAAAAAAACAAGGGCTGAGAGACCTGAGGCAACTAGAAAAAGAAAAGAAAAATTGAGGAACTACTATAGGAGAACCGTATCAATAAGGGCATGAAAGTCTGGTCACAACGGGAGGGGAAAAAAACAAAAGAACTTTCTCACCGAAAGCAGATACCCATCCACAGAGAGAAAAACCCAGAGAAAAGATACACAACAAAATTTAGTTAATAAAGTGCAAGATAGAGTGTATCGAAATGAAAAGTAAAAGCCACGTTGCTCTTAACATGTCGCATTTTGCAAAAGCGTCATCAGAGCACCGGCATCATCAGTGCATCAACATCATGGCCTCATCAGTGTACCAGTGTCATCATTGCATTGACATCATCAGTGCATCAATGTCATCAGTGTACCAATGTCATCAGTGCACTGGCATCATCAGTGCACCGGCATCATCAGTGCACCAACATCATCAGTGCACTGGCATCATCAGTGCATTAACATCATCAGTGCACAGGCATCATCAGTGCACAGGCATCATCAGTGCACTGGCATCATCAGTGCACCAGCATCATCAGTGCACCGGCATCATTAGTACACCGATGTCATCAGTGCACCGGCATCATCAGTGCTTTGACATCATCAGTGCATCAACGTCATCAGTGCACGGCGTCATCAGAGTACCAATGTCATCAGTGTATGGTAGACATACATTGTTTTGGTGAAGTGAATATTATAACAATAATTAAAGACTTACCAATTCGTCCTTTGAGATATGTTCTATAAAAGAAAGAAGCAACATAAACATAAATTATGATCATTTAGTTTTACAATGTCTTTTATATGCTGTTTTACATAGGCTATATCTTTTCATATACAAGGAAAATTTAATTTATTTTGTTTATCTCCCAATTCAAAAGAAACATTCAAATTAATGATATTAAACAAGTAGAGAAATACAATAAATTGAAAGACAAATACCTCAAACAAATTAACCTGATTTAGATTAAGGCAAATTTCATTTACTAATAAGTAGAAAATTGAGTCCCAATTAACCTTTAGAATATTATTTGCATGACAGCAGTATTCAATAGACCATTTTAAATCTGAACCGCCATTTTCCAGAATTCTAATTTAACTTCACATGGAAGAAATTCACAGGTCCATAATGGACCAATTGAATGGGGAATCTTATCAACCAATCAAATACTAGGGGATTCTTGGCTTTCTGTGTAATTCGCAAAGGGTATGGGACCAATTGTATAAAAAAAATTGCTTTTAAATGCTAATCATACATGAAGGTAATATGGGTAAGCATTGTTGCTTACAACTTTTCCTTCAGGAACTGCTGCTAATTGGTTGGGTAAACCAGAAAACCAAAGGTTTTGAGATTCCGATGCGCAATATGGATTTTAAGTTTGAACTATTGTATAACAAATGTTACTGCACAATGGGCTCGGGCTCACAATAACAATGACAACCAAATTACTCACAGTACTCACAAGAATAGTTTCACAATGAATTAAATTTAACCATTTTTATCCTATTAAAAACACTTGCTAATAACATAATTATTTCAAATATGAAACAAAACAGACATGTGGTAGTTAAAATATGAGCATTTTTAGATTTGAATTTATGCCTTCTCATTAATATGCATGACCTTGCCGCCAAAAACAATAGGGCACATTTGCAATCCATGGGCAATCTGTGTACCACATATAACTTGATTCCCACGTATCGTACATTTTAATACCCAAGTATAAACAAAACAATTTTCTAATTGTCACTATAGTCTTTTAAAACCTATCTTCTTTTCAAACACAGTTTAATACCCACTTCAGATATTATGCTCAAAGCTTATATTTACATTCAATGATAACCTGAAAAAAGGGTTTTAGAAAGGTATGATTTGTTACAAAACAATCCTTTGAAGTATTTTTCTTGACTTAAAGTAATCTCTCTCTAACTCAGCAAAAGTTGTTTCCATAACAATAAAGAGAAATTTCCAAAGAGTCCCTTAGAGATTCAAAAGGTTTTTTTACAATAATAATAAATAAGATTTATAACGCGCACATATCCATCCTAATGGATGCTCAAGGCGCTGTACATATAACAATAAAATTACAGATAAGTATACATGAACAATAAAATACATAAAACAGTGATTATAAATTAACTACATATTTGCATAGGCATTACACATGGATAGGTTTTTAGATTTTATTTTAACGAGTCAACAGAACAAGACAACCTGATATGGAGTGGTAATCGATTCCAAAGACGCAGAGCTGCAACAGCAAATGATCTGTTACCCCATGTATGGTAGGATTTTGGTTCACATAAAAGGAGTTTATCACCAGAATGAAAATTACAAAGAAGAACATATAATTTCAGCAAGTTAGATATATAAACTGGGGCACAACCATTCATCAATTTGTAAACAATAAGTAATATTTTGTACATGATCTGATGAGAAACTGGAAGCCAGTGCAAATCTTTCAGGATGGAAGTTATGTGACATGTTTTCTTTAAGAGAGTTACAATCCGTGCAGATGTGTTTTGACGTAGTTGAAGATGATGAATCTGTTTGTGGGGCAGTCCATGCAGCAAGGAATTTCCCATATCTAATCGAGATGTAACAAATGAATGCACTATCTGCTCTGTCACAGTTGAATTGAGATATTTGCGCAATTTTCCAATGTTTCGAAGATGTAAAGATGCAATGCGTGTGATATGAGAAATTTGACCATCCATGGTCATGAAGGAGTCAAAAATGGCCCCAAGTTTGCGAGCTTTCAAAGAGGACTTAACTTTCAATTTACCAATGATGATATTGGGCGATGAAAACTTTAACACTTGTTGGTGAAATCCAAGTAATAAAAACTCAGAAAAAAACTCAGTTTCAGAAAGTTCAGCGTCATCCAAACTCGTATATCGGCGATGCAATCCTCTAAACATTTGATGGTAAGGTCATTCTCTTGTTGTAAAGGTTTGAAGGCCAGATACAGTTGTGTGTCATCAGCGTAAACATGATAGGATATACCATATTTCATAACAATGTTGCGGATGGGTAAAGTATAAATTGGAAACCACTCTGGACAAAGTACAGATCCTTGCGGAACTGGGAAATTCAAGAAAACAGGTTCCGATATTACATCTCCCACACACACATGTTGAGGTCTGTGAGATAGGTAAGATTTACACCATTTCAATGCAATGCCATCAATGCCAATATATTGATGTAACCGTATCAATAAAACATCATGATCCACGGTATCGAACGCTGCGCTCAGATCTAAGAAAATCAGCACAGTAACCTTTCCATCATCCATCCATCCATTTTTTAATTCCGCAATCGAGGCCAACTTTCTTCAATAATGGGCGAACATGGGCAATCTTAAGACTATCAGAAAATCGTCCATATTGAAGAGATTTGTTAGCAATGATAGTGTAATATGGTATGAAAATATCAAAACATTTTTTGATCAAGAATGTAGTTACAGGGTCCAGTTCACAAGATTTGGATGGCGATTTCATGATTATGTTTGGATTTCATCCTCAATCGTAGGTTCAAACACAGAAATAGTTGTATCCATAACAACGATTTTTAACTATTTCAAAGGGACTCTAAAAAGGTAATTTTGAAAATTTGTCTTTATTGTTATGAAGTGTTGATTTTTGCATAAAACTTGCATAATATGACTCGTTACAAATCAATTAAATGACCACTTTCTATTTAAAATCAAAATATAAGACATCAAATTGTAGGTTATTTTTCCAAGTTTTCTTATCAATTTTAAATGTGTTCTATTGAAAAGTGAATTAACCTAACTTTGTAATTTTAATATATTTTCAGTAGTCTTGTGAACTACTTATTAAAACCACTCCAAATTCTTTGTGAAATCAAAATGGGCCGAATAGCTGCCAACAACTTTTCGTAAGAATAAAATCGAAACACAGTGACTATTACTTTAACAGCAATATCAAACTTAATCAAGAATTTTAAAACTTGTACATTATTTCTAAGTTTTCCATTATTTCTTGTAGGTTCTATGATTTTGGCCTTTTGAAGGAAAATTATAGGAAGAAAATAGAAAGAGCAAAGAATAGAAGGAATGTTTTTACAGAAAAGTATAACAAGAACTAATGTCAGCAGAAGGCCTAACATATATTGCAGTACACAAGGTACCTCTGAATGTCTGTTAGGCTTTAACAGACCAAAAAGCCAAACTATTATCATCAAAATTGAATATCGTCAATCACCTTTTTCCTCCAAAATGTTGTCTTGCTCAAACAACATTTTGCAATTAAAGCAGTCATACCAATATCCAAAAGAAACTTACTTTCAAAATCACAATATTGGATCTGAAGCGTTTCATTGGTCAAGCACTCGTACACATCAAACCGAAAGCCAACCATTCTTGAGTTGTTAGGTGAAATCACATTGACTTTTATGCCGCTCACAGTGAGAGGATTTGGGAAATAATTGTGCACTTGGGACTGCAACAACATTCCAGACTCAAATTCTATTTTCTGTGAATAAAGAAATAATAAAATGTGAAATATATTTCTGGTTCAAAATAAAGATACTAGTGACCTGCAACTAATGATTCATTGTATTCTATTTATAATATTGAGATCCAGTACCTCAATTTCAGGGGTGGGGAGGGGTGGGGAGGGGTGAAGGATGGGTGGGGAGTGGTGGGGAGGGGTGAAGGAGGGTGGGGAGTGGTGGGGAGGGGTGAAGGAGGGGTGAGGAGTGGTGGGCGAGGGTGAAGGAGGGGTGGTAAGGGATGAAGGAGGGGTGGGGAGGGTGAAGGAGGGGTGGGGAGGGGAGGGGTGGGGTAGGGGTGGGGAAAGGGATGTAGGGTATACAACACCACTAAATTTCCTAGTTACAGCTAGTAAATATGGCACTGGTAAATTAGGTTTCCATTAAATGTTGCTGCTAAAAAACTCCTGCAATATTCAGGAAATGCTGCCTTTTAAGTAGTGGTGTCATGATATATCGATTATCGCGGAATCTCTTTTCCCATGACATAAAATATGCCTCTTAACACATATCGCAATACCAAAAACTAACATAGCTAAGAAATTTTAGCGTAACTATTGGCGAGGCTACTTCATGGGTTACGTTAGTAACATTATGGTAGTAAATCTAAAACACAAGTTTAGGCCATGATCGTTCTGAATCAAGTTGAAAATCGTGCAAAAATATTGTGAAACACAAAAAAACTATTAGAAAACCTGCACCCCACACTTGACATGCTGCAATGTAAGTTGGCAAAAAAAATGAAATATTGGCCCAGAACATGCCTTTCATGATTCATGGTCACGTTGGCTGAATTACCAAATAAGTGGATGATGCGTGATGAAATCTAGAATGTAATAATCATGCAATCATGTCATCTGCTAGATCTGGAAATTAATTTTTCTTACGTTCATCATTCATGTATAAATAAAAGAAGTGGTGATATTAACAATGTGTCGTGAGTCTGTTCTCTTGAAAAATATCACAATATACAAATATATCACAATATTTTTCCCCACAATTATCGATACGCAATACAGCCATATCGTGACAGCATTAAGTTTTACCAAAATTTCCAAAATTTTCACCAAATTTACCCATTTTAATTAAAAAAATTCAATTTGAGATCTCAACTAGGAAGAAAGCAAACTTCCGGGAAATCCTCTGAGTTTTGACCTGTAGTATTCCTCTATTCTAGATACAGTTGCAAGTTCCCCACATCTGGTTTGATCCAGCAATCTGAAGCTACAAAATCTTAAAACCACATTGTAACACTATAATAAACAAAGACTTTAAAGGAGTGTGAAGCTGTGCTAGCACCTATAGTCTGTTTTCAGTCATTTATACAATGTGATAGAACTTGAAGCTCAAATTGAAAACTGTGGCACAGGACTTAAAAAAGAGAATGAATTTACATAAATGGGAACGAAAATACTGATGACATCCCACATGTAGGCCATTCTGCAGTCCGTCACGTAAGTCACAGACTGCGGAATGGCCCTAGCAGAGACCTACTGTAGGAGACCCTGGTGGCCTAGCAGATCCCTAGAAGACCCTGGTGGTCTGCTAGGGCCATTCAGCAGTCTGTCACATAAGTCAAAGACTGCGGAATGGCCCATATGCAATATTTGTTAATCAATCATAAATTTTAAAATATTGAAAAACGGTGATGATGAAGGGCTTAGCTTCAAGAACTCCAATAGACTTTTCAGCATGTTAGCTAATGTTGTGTCCACAACTTTAGACAAAACTTTTGGGACACTCAGCAATTTTAATTTTTACATTTAAACGAAGTCAACATTTGTTTTGACTGGATAGGTCCCCAGGGCTAGGCCAACCCGATGTTGATAGCCCAGTTGTCGCATTGTCTGTTTACGTCATGCCTTAATTAGGTCGTGCCTTAATTGGGTCATGCCTTAATTGGGTCGTGCCTGAATTAGGTCATGCCTTAATTAGGTCGCACTTCATCTATTGATGGTGTTCCTATTGATTGAGTATGGAAGTGAGGATGGATTTGAAGTCTGAAAAGATGGCAAAGCAGTTGAGAGAGAGCATAGCTAAGAATGAGCAGGATAACCTTAGCATCGGCCAAAGCAGGATAGTCTAGAATCAGCCAAAGCAGGATAACCTTAGCATCAGCCAAAGCAGGATGGCCTTAGCATCGGCCAAAGCAGGATGACCTTAGCATCGGCCAAAGCAGGATAGCCTTAGCATCAGCCAAAGCAGGATGGCCTTAGCATCGACCAAAGCAGTATGGCCTTAGCATCAGCCAGAATCAGCCAAAGCAGGATGGCCTTAGCATCCAAAGCAGGATGGGCCAAAGCAGGAGGATGGCAGGATTTAGCATCAGCCAAAGCAGGATGGCTTTACCATCAGCCAAAGCAGGATAGCCTTAGCATCAGGATGGGCCACAGCAGAATGGCCTTAGCATCAGCCAAAGCAGGATGGCTTTAGCATCGACCAAAACAGGATGGCCTTAGCATCGGTAAAAGCAGGATGGCCTTAGCATCGGCCAAAGCAGGATGACCTTAGCATCGGCCAAAGCAGGATGGCCTTAGCATCAACCAAAGCAAGATGACCTTAGCATCGACCAAAGCAGTATGGCATTAGCATCAGCCAAAGCAGGATGGCCTTAGCATCGGCCAAAGCAGGATGGCTTAAGCATCAGCCAAAGCAAGATGGCTTTACCATCAGCCAAAACGGGATAGCCTTAGCATCGGCCACAGCAGAATGGCCTTAGCATCAGCCAAAGCAAAATGGCCTTAGCATCAGCCAAAGCAGTATGGCCTTAGCATCGGCCAAAGCAGGATGGCCCTAGCATCGGCCAAAGCAGAATGACCTTAGCATCGGCCAAAGCAGTATGGCATTAGCATCGGCCAAATCAGGATAGCCTTAGCATCGGCCAAAGCAGGATGGCCTTAGCATCGACCAAAGCAAGATGGCCTTAGCATTGGCCAAAACGGAATGGCCTTAGCATTGGCCAAAGCAGGATGGCCTTAGCATCAGCAAAAACAGGATGGCCTTAGCATCGGCCACAGCAGGATGGCCTTAGCATCGGCCAAAGCAAAATGGCCTTAGCATCGGTCAAAGCAGGATGGCCTTAGCATTGGCCAAATCAGGATGGCATTAGCATCTGCCAAAGCAGGATGGCCTTAGCATCTGCCAAACAGATGGACAAGTTGTTAGGGAGCCTGCTGCTGAGAGTGATATTTTGAGTGACTGCCGCTGAAGCTGTCTTGTCTTTTAAGCTATCAGTGTAGATAGAGAGGTGATGTTTGATTTGGTTGTGGAGGTTGATGAAGAGGTTTGGGCTTTGTGGTAGGCCGAAAGGCCCAGGTAGATAGCAGGAGTAGGGGTGTCCCATGGGGGAAAGAGGGCCAAGAAAAAGGAGCTGAGGGTAGAGGGTTGATGTCTAGTTGGTGTGAAGTTTGGGCTTAAGCCAAACTGAGGGGACATCGATCATTCTATTTATGTCAAAGAGAGCGGAGAAAATATGGCATCTGATGATGCTGCAACAGGAGTGATAATATCATGCCAATTTTTTCTCTTTAAACCTACCTGCACCCGACACCTGAGCTAATCCTAAAAACTCAGGTAAAAGAATTATCAACCCGACTTCCTGTTCAGTGTATTGTGTTTCCATTCCAAACAATGATTGCCATTCCCATGTACACCACAGTCCAGTAGCCCAAGGTTATTTGTGTGTATAAGATTACAGAAGCCAGTGCTGAGTAATCAGGGCACATCTGTGATTGAAATCACTCATCCATGTTAAGTGACTTAGCAGGAGAAATTTGTTTGCAAACTGGTAATAAAGTAGTTGTGTATTTTATGCCTGAGAAGATGTGTGTATTAACTGAGAATGATTGATGGACCATTTCTCCTAAAAAAAAGATATTGCTTCATGGTGGTGACATTCTCATCTGGGCAGGCGCAAACAGGGTAGGGAAATAAGTTTACTTTCTGGGACCACAGATGGTCTTGAAAACTTTTTATGTGAGTATACTGCATATATCTTGCTTCTTTTATGCTCACTTATTCTCCTTTTTCCTTCCCATTTTTGTTTTTCATTTTCCCTCTTTTCCATTCTTTTCACCCTTGTCCTTTCTTTTCCTCCTCTTTTCTTTCTGGAGACCTGGAGACCATTGGGGATTTCCACCCTGCCCTTATAAATTCATAGTCTATTAGCATTGGGTAATAATCAAGTTAAAAACTATCTTTGCCCCTACAAATTCATAGTTTATTAGCATTGGGTAATAATCAAGTTAAAAACTATCTTTGTCAGAGTAAGGTAATATATATCTCATTTAATTGACACTATTCAAAACAAAGGACTCATGCAAGAGGAGGTTTTCACTAGTGATGTCATAAATTTGCACGATTGTTACTTGGACTCAGATTAGGGGCTTGAACTCAAAAGGAGCTTGAACTCGCATGGGGTTGACTCGAATAAAACACTTCAGGATATGGCATAACAATTAATTTAAAGATTATTTTTACTGTTATGTTTACCTGGTCACCGTCATTGAGAGTCATCCAACTACCAGTCTCAACGTCTTTGTATTCGATATCAAATTTGTCAACGCTTCTGTGTATATCTCCCCCGACGCCCTGGGTGACAATGCCGCAGGCATATACCCCATTGCCAGAAAACTCCACCTAAAAACGGCATGGAAAAACATCTCAGTTTAAGTTAGTGCAATATTAACAACAAACAGACTAAAAAAATATACAAACAGCATAAAGAAACATACAAACAGCAGAAACAAACATACAAACAGCAAAAACAAATATACAGACAGCCTAAACAAATATACAAACAGCATAAACAAATATACAAACAGCAAAAACAAAGATACAAACAGACTAAACAAATATACAAACAGCCTAAACAAATATACAAACAGCATAAAGAAACATACAAACAGCATAAACAAATATACAAACAGCATAAACAATTATACAAACAGCATAAGCAAATATACAAACAGCCTAAACAAATATAAAAACAGCATAAACAAATATACAAACAGCCTAAGCAAATATACAAACAGCAAAAACAAATATACAGACAGACTAAACAAATATACAAACAGCCTAAACAAATATACAAACAGCCTAAACAAATATACAGACAGCATAAACAAATATACAAACAGCAAAAACAAATATACAAACAGCATAAACAAATATACAACTGCATAAACAAATAAACAAACAGCATAAACAAATATACAAACAGCATAAACAAATAAACAATTAGCATAAACAAATATACAAACAACATAAACAAATATATAAACAGCATAAACAAATACACAAACAGCATAAACAAATATACAAACAGCATAAACAAATATACAAACAGTAAAAACAAATACACAAACAGCATAAACAAATATGCAAACAACATAAACAAATATACAAACAGCATAAACAAATATACAAACAGCCTAAACAAATATACAAACAGCATAAACAAATATACAAACAGCAAAAACAAATATACAAACAGCCTAAACAAATATACAAACAGCATAAACAAATACAAAAACAGCATAAACAAATATACAAACAGCCTAAACAAATACACAGACAGCATAAACAAATATACAGACAGCATAAACAAACATACAAACAACGTAAACAAATATACAAACAGCATAAACAAATACACAAACAGCATAAACAAATATACAAACAGCCTAAACAAATATACAAACAGCATAAACAAATATACAAACAGCCTAAACAAATATAAAAACAGCATAAACAAATATACAAACAACATAAACAAGTATACAAACAGCATAAACAAATATACAGAGCATAAACAAATATACAAACAGCATAAACAAATATACAAACAGCCTAAACAAATATACAAACAGCAAAAACAAATATACAAACAGCAAAAACAAATATACAAACAGCAAAAACAAGTATACAAACAGCATAAACAAATATACAGAGCATAAACAAATATACAAACAGCATAAACAAATATACAAACAGCCTAAACAAATATACAAACAACATAAACAAGTATACACAAATATAAAAACAGCATAAACAAATATACAAACAGCCTAAACAAATATAAAACAGCATAAACAAATATACAAACAACATAAACAAATATACAAACAGCATAAACAAATATACAGAGCATAAACAAATATACAAACAGCATAAACAAATATACAAACAGCCTAAACAAATATACAAACAGCAAAAACAAATATACAAACAGCATAAACAAATATACAGACAACATGAACAAATAAACAAACAGCATAAACGAATTTACAAAAAGCATAAACAAATAAACAAACAGCATAAACAAATATACAAACAACATAAACAAATATACAAACAGCATAAACAAATATACAAACAGCCTAAACAAATATACAACAGCTTAACAAATATACAAACAGCATAAACAAATATACAAACAACAAAAACAAATATACAAAAACATAAACAAATAAACAAACAGAATAAACTAATATACAAACAGCATAAACAAATATACAAACAATATAAATGAATATACAAACAGCATAAACAAATATACAAACAGCATAAACAAATATACAAACAGCATAAACAAATATACAAATAGTCTAAACAAATATACAAACAGCCTAAACAAATATACAAACAGCAAAAACAAATATACAAACAGCCTAAGCAAATATACAAACAGCATAAACAAATATACAAACAGCATAAACAAATATACAAACAGCATAAACAAATACTCAGACAGCATAAACAAATATACAAACAGCATAAACAAATATACAAACAACATAAACAAATATACAAACAGCATAAACAAAAATACAGACAACATGAACAAATAAACAAACAGCAAAAACAAATATACAAACAATATAAATGAATATACAAACAGCATAAACAAATATACAAACAGCATAAACAAATATACAAACAGCATAAACAAATATACAAACAGCCTAAACAAATATACAAACAGCCTAAGCAAATATACAAACAGCCCAAAGAAATATACAAACAGCCTTACAAATAAACAAACAGCATAAACAAATATACAAACAGCATAAACAAATATACAAACAGCAAAAACAAATATACAAACAGCCTAAGCAAATATACAAACAGCCCAAAGAAATATACAAACAGCCTAACAAATAAACAAACAGCATAAACAAATATACAAACAGCATAAACAAATATACAAACAGCAAAAACAAATATACAAACAGCCTAAGCAAAAATACAAACAGCCCAAAGAAATATACAAACAGCCTAACAAATAAACAAACAGCATAAACAAATATACAAACAGCATAAACAAATATACAAACAGACTAAACAAATACAGAAACAGCATAAACAACTGTCTTGTCTTTGGAGAATTTAAAACCGTTATTGTTGCACCAGTCATGCAGATGGTTGAGGCTGAGTTGAAGCCTATTTTCAACAAAAGAAAGCTAGGGAAGGAGTAGACGATGGTGAAGTTGTTCACGTAGAGGGCACGTTTGATGTTGGGGCCAAGGTTGTCCGCAATGTCGTTAATGCTTAGGTTAGAGAAAGTGGGGGAGAGGATGCTGCCTTGGGGGATGCCCTCTTCTTAGGAGTAGGGTTGGAAAGTGTATAGCCAATACAAACTTGTAACTGGCTGGGTGAGAGGAAGTTTTAAATAAAGATGGGGAGGTGGCCTCTGAGGCCGATGGTGTGAAGTTTACAGGTAATGCTTTTTCTCCAAGTAGTGTCAAAAGCTTTCTCGGGGTCGAAAAAGATGGCAAAGAGGTGTTCCTTTTTTTCAAAGGATTGCCAAATAGCGGTGTCGAGCGTAATTATTTGTTCCAGGATATTGCGACATTTCCGGAAGCCGCTTTGGTGAAGGGAGAGGATTCTGTTGGTCTCAAGGAACCAATTTAGTCTCCGGTTAATGATCCTTTCCATAATTTTACAGAGACAGCAGGTGAGGGCAATGGGGCGGAAGCTGGAGGGGTCAGTACTGTCCTTCCCCGGTTTAAGGACGGGGATGACAATAGCTGTCCTCCATATAGGGGGAAAGGAGTGTGAGGTCCAAATGTTGTTAAGGATTGTGAGTAGGGTAGTGGTGGCCTTGATGGGGGAGGTGTTTTAGGAACTGGTAGGGGATGTTATCTGGGCCCTTGGAGGTACAGCCAGCATCGTGGATGGCTAGGTTTAATTCAGAGAGGGTGAGAGGGGCGTTGTAGCTTTCGGAGTTGTCAGAAGGAAAAGTGATTTTCCGGGCTTCATCAGAACTTTTTTGGTTTTGAAGGCATTGGAGTAATTGGTCGAGGATGAGATGTTGCTGAAAGTGGCAGCGAGGTGGTTAACGATGTCCTTTTTTGCAGTGAGAAGGTCACCATTCTGAGAGAGATGGGAGATTTGCCCACTCTGCAGTGGAAGCTCTTAACCATTCTCCAAATCTTCTTTGTGGGGGTGTTGGTGGTGAGAGAAGAGATGAAGTTGTTCCAAATGTTAATTTTACTGTCCTTGATAGTGCGTCTGGCCTTGGCACAGCTTATGCAAAATAGGTTGAAGTTATGAGTGGTCGGGTTAGTTTTGAAGTTTCTAAGGGCTCTTTTTCTGTTCTTGATGGCGGTTTTGCAGTTATCAAAGAACCAGGGGTTGGGGGGATGATTTGGGGGTTTGGAGGTTTTGGGAATTGAGCAGGTGGCGATGTTCATAAGGATATTACTGAAGTTTGACATGGGTTCCTCATCCTCAAGGAGATGGGGGGAGAGGTGTGAGTCACAGAGGGTTTCGAAAAGGGACCAGTTGGCCCTCTTGAGGTTCCAATTTGAGGTATGGTCTGTGGAGGTTTGAAGGTTGGAGTGAATGAGAAGAGGGTAATGGTCACTACTACAGAGATCAGCAGTGACCTTCCAGCTAAAGGAGGAGGTCAGGGGAACAGAAAGACAGGTCAATGCTGGTGAGGGCGCCTGCAGCTAGGTGAAGGTAGGTCGGGGAGTTAGTGTTGAGCAAGGAGAGGCTGTGATGTTAAAGAGTGTTTACAATGAGCTTGCCTCTGGGGGTGGTGGTATTGGAACCCCACAGAAGGTTGAGGGTGTTGAAATCACCAAGAAGGATGAAGGGAGTAGAGAGCTGAGAGATGAGGTTCTTAAGGCTGGTTGGTTGAACATTGTTGTTGGGGGGGAAAAAGATATTGCAAAGAGTGAAGGTTTTGCGGAGGGAGATAGACATACAGATGGCCTGAAGGTCGGTGTTCACATGAACACGGCTGTGTGGGATATCATGTCTAACGAGAATGGAGACACCCCCAGGGCCCTGTCAGTGTTCACTTAATGTTTAGGGTAGCAAGCGAAGTTGTTGAGGGAATAATGGTCAGTGGTTTTCAAGAAGGTTTCTTGTAGGCAGAAGATGACCAGGTTGAAGGTGGTGGCCAGTATGTCAATTTCTTCTGAATTGGCCATAAGGCTCCTGATGTTTCATTGTATAATGTTGTGGGTCTTATTGTAATTGTTTGTGTTGCACGCCATAAGGAGGCAGGGGATTATCTGAAGGAAGATCTGTTGGGTCTGAGTTGGCTTGTTTTTTCTTTGGATCTGTCCCTGTTTCTTTGGGAGCTGTTCGGTGTGTTTGGTAATCAACAATCAATGTTCTCTTCCGTGTCATGTGTGTGGGTTTGGATGGTGGGCTGTTTGTTGGTTGGTTGTTTGTTGGTTTAATGTTTGTTAGCCAGGTTGGCTTGAGTTTGATAGCATTAGAGGTGTTGGGGTAGGAGATGGCTTAGAAAAGGAAGGAAGGTTGGGGAGAGAAGTGGTGGTGGAGGTGGTTTGGGAAATGGGAGCAGTTGGGTTGTTGGCAATGGTGATGGGCTTAGGACTGGGTAAGAAGAGCCGGGTGCGGTCGGTTTAAGCATGTTGAGTCAATTTTAGTTGTGCTAGGGGAGGGGGGGGGGGGCGGTATTGGTGTTTGAGGAGACTGCGCTCAAGTAGGAAGGTTTGGTGTAGAGGGAAGCAAGAATTGCTTCCTGGCCTCCGGGTAAGCAATGTTGGAATTAAGAATTTTCAGTTTGGTTATCTGCTTTCCTGAAGCCAGGTGGGGCAGTCTTTTTTAGAAGGAGGGATGGCTGGCTGAGCGAGTATCGTCGCAATTGGTGCAGAGTGGGGTGTTGGTGCAGGAGGCGCTGTCATGGTCCGGGGCTCCACAGTTGCCACAGCACGCTTGGCTGCAGCAGAAGTTTTCCCCATGGCCATACCTCTGGCACTTATGACAACAGAGGGGGTTGGGAATGTAAGGGGCGACTGGGATTCTCAGGTAGCCGGCAGTGCTGTTGGAGGGCAGATTTGGTGTGGCAAAAGTCAGGAAGATGGTATTAATGGGTGTTTCGACACCGTCTCTCTTGAGGACGAGACGGTGGGCTTCAGTAACATGTTAGCTGGCAAGTTCCTCAACGAGGTCTTTGTCAGTCAAGTAGGCAATATCTCTCAAGTATAGGAGAACCACTGTACAGGTTTCACTAAGGGCGTGAAAGTCTGGTCACAACGGGAGGGGAAAACAAAAGAACGGTTTCACTGAACGCAGACACCCATCCACAGAGAGAGAATCCTGGAAAATAAAGATACAAAACAAATTTCAGGTAGTAAAGTGCAAAATAAAATGTATCGGAATGAAAAGTTTAAGAGAATAGAATAGAAGTCACATTGCTCTCAACATGTCGCTAGATCAGTAGTAGATCATACAAACAGCCTAACAAACAACACATATACAAACAGCCTAAAAACAACAAATATACAAACAGCCTAACAAACAACAAATATACAAACAGCCTAACAAACAACAAATATACAAACAGCCTAACAAACAACACATATACAAACAGCCTAACAAACAACAAATATACAAACAGCCTAACAAACAACAAATATACAAACAGCCTAACAAACAACAAATATACAAACAGCCTAACAAACAACACATATACAAACAGCCTAACAAACAACAAATATACAAACAGCCTAACAAACAACAAATATACAAACAGCCTAACAAACAACACATATACAAACAGCTTAACAAACAACACATATTTACCCCGCTAAGTGTAGCGGGGATATTTACCAGAGTTATACTTACCTTCCATGCTATTAATATGCAATCTGGTCACATGACCTGATTCTAACGCACTTCTAACTGACCCTAAAAAACGCAGTAACCAGCCAAGCCCTGACCTCCATAATACCTCTGTACTACCACCTCACTCAACATTCCACCGAGGCCTGAACGAGAGGGGAGGCGGGCGGGATGCATGGAAGGTAAGTAAAACTCTCGTAAATATTCCTGCTACGCTTAGCAAGGTAAATTTACTTCAAGTTATACCTTACCTTCCATGCTATTAATATGCAATCAGATTGCAACCGAGGATAGGAAAGAAGGGAGTTTAGGTCGCAGCACATTTTTTTTTTTTTTAATGGCTGGTACAAAAACTCACACTAATCGAATCCCGTTTAAAGGACAAAATTCCTTCTCCTCTTAAGGATGAAAGACCTCAGAATGGGAAGAACTAAAACATAGTAAACCACGTCTAGTCACAGTCAAACCGAACAAGGCACCATTCGTGGACAGTAACGGAGGCAAATATCGAATGAACCTGACCAAAAAACTCAGAAGAACAAGCCACCCGGAAGAGCGTTTGGACACAATATGAATATCAGCAAAGTGTCTACAAAAAACGCCACAAACCACACCAGATTCGTCCACGAGACGGAACCGGCCAGTAAACTACGTTTGGGAACGAAGCGTGTACCAACCGAAGAGATCTCCATGTAACTTTCAAGTGGTCGCGAGTCAAAACCGTAGACCCAACTGGAAAAACCTCGGTGGATAGCTGCAAGTTATCCGAGAGCTCATGACTGAACCAAGTTTGGGAGAGGGCCCACCTCCACAACGGGGAGGGGGTGAACAACCACTCAGAAAAAACCATGCAACGTCGAGGAAAGGCGGACTAAGGCCACACCATCGAACGAAGCGCTCCGGGACTGAGAAGCAGTCCAACGGAGCCCGGGAAAGAGACAAAGATCGTCCCTGACCCCAGGCCCGAGCGTGAAGCCTGCAAGGTCCTAAGCAGCCGAGGGAACTGCAGTGAGCCAGGAAAAGTGGGCGCTATCGGCCGTGCGTCGC
The DNA here is from genome assembly GCA_020152595.1 of Chiridota heheva. NCBI lineage: Eukaryota > Metazoa > Echinodermata > Holothuroidea > Apodida > Chiridotidae > Chiridota > Chiridota heheva. The sequence goes on from JAIGNY010001057.1 coordinate 413,558, forward strand.
CTAGCGTTGCAAACTTGGTACTATCATGAAAGGCGGAAAACGTAACCCACATAGCTGAGTTCTGAAGAAAACAAATGCGTCGACCCTGAAACCAGTGGGTCAGGAGAAAGGACGCAAGAAAAGATAGCTTGCGATCATCCACGGACGCGGACAGACCTACGTCCGGGGGATCGAAAAAGGTCCTGAACGCTCTGGTCACCTACGGAAAGAACGCCCATCAAGTGGGGGTTCCGCTAAAACAAGACAATAGTTCGTCCTGCGCCGAGACGAGAGGTACGATTCCAGAAAACTCATGGAGGCTGTTCCTATCTGTCTGAAAAGGAGACCAAAATAGTGGTGCAAAAACGGCGCGAAACTGAAAAAGCCTCGTTCAGCACCAGCGGTAAAAAGTAAACAGAAAAACCCTGGCATTCCGCCCGTTGAAAAAGGCCAAGTACCCGTCCAAGTTTCCGCCATAAGGGGTCACAAAAAAAGCGCCCCTACCTCGATCAAGACACATCCGTCGGCACTGACGGTGAAATCTGACGGGTGAAAACTTCATTCCTTACACCAGGTGAAAGCAACCGCACCATCACCAAAGGAGGTGGCCACTGACTAATCGTGTAAAGCGGAGGTACTTAATGACACCATCATCAGACCAAAAAAGACTGCCGACCCTGAGCAAAGTTTGATTAAACTTTACTAAACTAAACCAATGGCTAGCGAATTGAAAAGGCAGGCCGTTTAATATAAAACGTATACAAAAAGGACTGCAAACCGTGTAAGGCTATGTAGCTGTGAGACGGTTTTGGGTCGTAAGACCGCGGAGCCGTACATTTACATAGTCGACGGCACCAAAGCAGTGTCTGAAAACTGTAGCAGTTGCGAAACCGTGTAGCTCTAGGCCACTCCTATCAACAGCGAAACTTATCTATAAAGTTGACTGGAAAAAGGTGTTAACGTACTACGTATAGCAACAACCTTGGAACTGCGGAGCCTACGGCTACGAGTGTGGAGAAAACTAATACCGTATGTCTGTACGGGTAGTTAACCCTTACTCTACCACGCGGCGATAGTATCGCCGTTTTCAAACCACCTTTTTCTAAAAATAAAATCGGGACTTTACCACAGTCCTATAAGAGTAATCTTGGTATCATTTTAAAGTACTCGGATATTACTTCCATAAAATGAAACTTTTTTATAGGGGTCATATTACATAATTTTTAGAAAAAATACATCGAAAAAGGGTAAAACTCAATAATTGCTAAAACAAATTCATTTTTTTTATTTTTCTCTTTTACATCTTACGATAATTTCAAGATCATATTTTTGCTTCAAAATCAAACACGCAAGTCCTAAGACATGATAGTATTGGTTTCTGGTATAATTTTTATAATCCCTATGTCCAATCTCTTGTTCTGAAGAAATTTCTTCAAAATTTCATAAATTTCTGCCATTTTTGACCCGTTTTTTTCAAAAAATCGTGTAACCCAAACCTTACATCACGCATGCTTTGTTGAACCGCCCTTCGAAAGCGCTTGAAATTTCTTTTTATTTGATATATAAATAAAGGCATACCCCCCTCTATTTAGAACCTATCCTATATTAAATAAATTACACCGCTTCAATTTGAATGACCACGTGGCGCAGAGGAAATGTACGCGACTAGCGTGCGGGCGCTCCGGGTTCGAATCTCGCCATGACCACTGCATAATTTTTTTTCTGCTGCAGCTTTCAGTTTGTTTGTTTGTTTGATGAGGTCTTAACGGCACCACGACAACGAAGGTCAAATTGTGCCTGAGAGGTCAGATCATTTTAGAGGTAGTAAGGAAAGAGACCAGGGGAAGAATGAGAGAAATTCAAGAACAAAAGCCAGAAAGCTGTGATCGAGAGAGGAGGTGCATGGGTAAAACAAAACAAAGAGAGGGGGTGGAAGAGGAGAATTAAATATGGTTGTAGAGGGATGCATGCTGAAGGAAGGAGACTATTTTATCTGGAGGATTTTTTTGGAAGAACTCAGCAATTGAGTTGTGGGGAGCGAGGGAAGCTCTGGGAAGGTTGTACAGGGGGCAAGCAAGGAGAACGTGTTGGATTGTGAGGATGCAGTGGCAATTGTTACAGAGGGGTTGGGGGGAACCAATAAGGAGGTGGGAGTGAGTGAGGTGGGTGTGACCAATTCTAAGACGGGTAATATAAACGCTGTCGATACGAGAAAGGTTGTTGATGGTGGATTTGATCGGGATTGTGGGCTGGATAACATGGAGTTTGTTATCAATTTGGAAGTTCCATAAGGTTTGCCAGCGGTCACGAACAAGAGAAGCAATAAGCGGTTTGATGTCAGAGAGGGTTTTGGGAAAAGGGGAAGGGAGGAGGTTAAGGGCAAGCTTAGCGGCAGCTTTCAGGGGACGTTTGACTTTTATCATTTTTGATGTGTTTTCATCTTTTCTTTCTTTCTAAAAATTATAGATTAGTATCATTGGAAAGGAAATTTCAAAAACAATCTAAATATGTAACACAAATCTCTGTTTTCAATGTATACTGACAAAAAGTTATACTTCTGCAAAGATTGACCATTTGTTGACAAAATTTAGCCCAAAATTGCTTAATTTGCATAATTTTGTCCAATATTTCCTAAATCGGTTTTAATTACTCAAAAGATAAATATCTTAGCATCTAATCCAACCAAACTTGTAACGAAAGAAAATGAAAGGAAAGTTGTCAAAAATGCATATGAAAAAAAAGTTACGAAATTGGGGTCGCTATTTTTAAAGCCCTGGTAGAGTAAGGGTTAAGTAAGAGGCCCTAAAGCCGCATTGAACTGCTTTAAGGTGTTAAAGCATGGAATGAACTATACGTGCCGTTGTTTGTAATAGCTACCCCGATCGTGAGGTTGTCTATCAAAAGGCCACCTATGTCAAGAAAAATATCCGTCATGGAGTTAATTTTGACAGGGGGGTGTAATGTACTCTTCAATCGTATGAATCGTAAACCCCAGCACTGGGGTAGAAATCTCGAAAGAGTTGACATCCTGTGTATACTACATGGACCATTAACTCCGTTAAACACCCGTCACTACGGAGCTGAGAAACGTGTGGCTACTGGGGGGACTTAAGCCGTACAAAGTATGCATTCCCATTAAGTATTATAGAGCTGTTATGGGTCTACAAAGGCGTCAGCATGACAAGTAAAAACCACTAGTCATCCGCCAAGTTTGCCTCTGTTCACCACGCAGCAATAAGCTAGTGGCTACGCGAGGGGGACAACTGGTACTGGTACGTGTCCCTAAAATAAAAGCTATCAGTACAAAAGAACCGTGAAGGTCTACCATAGCGTTAACGTACTACATCCGTAACGTAAGTCGATACCTCAGTATACTTCTACTCACTACGGGGCCACCGAGTAAGTGGCTACGCGTAGGGAAGTTGTACTCCATACGCGTTCCTGGAGAGAATAGCTAAAAATATACTTGGGCCGTATAGAATACGGAGGAGTTCACATGCTACGCAAGCTATACGAGTCGTAAACGTAGTTTTTTTCATCACGGAGCTATGAAACTGGGAGCTGCGTGGGAAAGAGGGGACTAACGTCGTACTTAGTACGTGTCCCAGTAAGAAAAAACGGCCGCGGAACTCCGTAGCTCATGGCTACTGGTCCTCTACCACACAGCTGCGCTGCAGGTGTAGGCCGTTAACTCCGTTTGTATATATTCACTACAGAGCAGCGTAGCCGGTGGCTACGCGTGGGGGACTGCCGTCAAACGCTAAAAGCGTCCCGGTAAGAAAAACGACCACGGAACACTGCAACACACGACTAACATTCGCAATATCCTAAAGTTCCGTTACCCTGGTTTATCGTACATTGTACGTAAAACCGTGTCAATATCTGTATAATTTGAGCGGAACGTCTCGTTTGACGCAAAAATAATTTTCAGAGAAGTTTAAACGGTCGTGGAACTACGTAACACGGAGAAAATGACTCTCGTGATGGTATGCCTCCCGTAGAGATGGATTTCTTATCACTCGAACGCTAGGCCTCGAAAGCTGAGCAAGCGCTTACACGCGACGCATCCTGGGAGCGTAACGTACCGACAAACGGGGACTCGTCCTCCTGGCCATGATACTGGTGAAAATCTATGCGGAACCGTGACGTTCAACGCGGAAATCTCACCAAGTCAGCTCACACGGACGTGGAGAAGGAAAAGCCCTCCTAAGATTGTTACCATCACCACACCATGTAGCTAAAAAGCTAAAGGGTAAACAATCGGGTGTGACGTATGTAGTACGTTACCTTGCTGCAGAACTATGCAGCCCTAACGGACCCAAACGTCATCCCATGACCCGTACGGAGCCGCCGAGCTATTTTACGGACCCGTACGGGGCCGTGAAAACAAGCCGTGGGGCCGTAAGGAACCGATTACCGGAGCCGTACGGACCCTAATGGACCCGTGCAAGTAATCCAATGGCTCTACAACTAGCCATAAAAAGGTTACTAACTCACGTATAACCCCGTAGGGCGCCCCCTCTTGTGGGCCTACTGGTTCCATCGTGGAACTGAGGACCACTGCGGTGTTTACGGGTTTGATCATGTCGATAACACCGGAGCGCACCATAAGAAGCGGTTACATGTGACGCATCGCAGGACATCTAAGGCGCTTAACGCACCGACACTCAGGACCTGCCCCCCGGTCGATGAAAGAGGTGAAAACCAGCGCAGAACTGTAACGTTCAACGCGGAAAATCTTACTGAGGCAGTCCACACGGCCGTGGAACAGCGTAGCTTATGGCTACAGAGACAAGAAGAAAATAGCTCACGTGATGCTATACTTCTCGTGGAGATTGTCACCTATCACCTGTACCAAGTAGCTCCCTAGCTAGCCGGCTCAATTTCCAGGTTCATCGTACAGTGTACGTTATCCCGTTGTAAAAACTCTGAAGTCGTACGGGCCCGTACGGTCTAGAGAAGCGTTTGCACGCTATGCATGGCGGGACCTCTTAGGTGCGTAACGTACCGACACTCGGAGGTCTGCATGCCCTCTGTGCATATTATACTGGCGAAAATAATTGCGGAACTGTAACGTTCGACGCGGATAATCGTATTAATGGTGTTCACATGGTCGTGGAACTGCGTAGCTAATGGCTACGGAACCAAAAAGAGAATAGCTCTCACGGCGCTATACTTCTTGTGAAGATTATCACTTGTCACCTGGCCACACAGCTCCATAGCTAGTGGGTGTATATCCGGGTAAATCGTACAGTGTACGATATCCCGTTACAAAACTACGAAGCCGTACGCATTCAATCACTGGAGCCGTAATTTCTCGGTTGCACCTTGAAAATACCGGTCGCGGTGGAGTCTGTGCTCCAACCACGCCGCTTGAACCCAATTGCTGCAAAGAGTACAAAGAATGGACTCGCAGCATAATCTGCACGCATAACGCGTGAGATGGATGTCACCGGAGCGTAAATCAAAGAAACGTTAGCACGCTACACCGGGACATCATGGGTGTGTAAAGCATCGACATTCGGGGACCTGCCCTCTATGTCCATGATACTGGTGAAAATTATTACGGGACCGTAACGTTCAACGCAGACAACCTTAATTGCGTTCACACGAGCCGTGGAACTGCGTAGCTAATGGCTACAGGACCAAGAAGAAAATAGCTGTCGTGATGCTATACGTCTTGTAAGAATGCCATCTGTCACCTGACCACGTAGCTTAGTAGCTAGTGGGCGTATAAGCGGATTAACCGTACAGTGTACGTTATCCCGTTAGAAACACGTTCCGCTCACTGGAGCAGTCCAAAGGAACTGAAAAAGGGGCCCGTAAACACGGACCGTAGGATCGTATGGAACCGTCCAAGCCCGTAAACACGGGCCACGGAACCGTATGGAACCGTCCAATAAAACCGTACGGACCCGAAAACACGGATCGCGGAACCGACCAAGCCCGTAAAAGCGGGCTACGGAACCGTCCAAAGGAATCGTAGGACCCGTAAACACGGGCCACGGAACCGTACGGACCCGTAAAGACAGGCCGCGGAACTGTCCAATGGAACCGTCTGGTCCCGTAAACATGGGCCGCGGAACCGTATAGTTCTCGGAACCGTCCAATGGAACCGCCCAAAGGCCCGTAAACACAGGCTGTGGAACCGTATGGAACCGTCCGGTCCCGTAACCACGGGCCGCGGAACCGTATGGATCACGGAACTGTCCAATGGAACCATCCATCCCGTAAACCCAGGCCGCGGAACCATATGGATCACGGAACCATCCAATGGAACCGTCTGCCCCGTAAACACGGGCCGCGGAACCATAAGGAACCGTCCAATGGAACCGTCCGCCCCGTAACAACAGGCCGCGGAGCCGTATGGAACCGTCCAATGGGACCATCCGCCCCGTAACAAAGGCCGCGGAACCGTATGGATCAGGGAGCCGTACAATGGAACTGACCGCCCCGTAACAGCGGGCCGCGGAACCGTATGGATCACTGAACCGTATGGAACCGTCTCTATGGAACCTTCCCACAGAACCGCTTATTACCCGTAAATAGGGCTGCGGAACCGTATGGGACCGTCCAACGGAACAGTATGGAACCGTCTCAATGGAACCGTCCAACGGAACCGCACAATGCCCTACATAGGACTGCGGAACCGTATGGGACCGTCCGACGGAAGCGTCTCTATGGAACCGTCCAACGGAACAGCACAATGCCCGTAAATAGGACTGCGGAACCGTATGGGACCGTCCGACGGAACCGTCTCTATGGAACCGTCTCCATGGAATTGTCTAACGGAACCGCACAATGCCCGTAAATAGGACTGCGGAACTGTAAGGGACCGTCCAACGGAACCGTACTGACCCGTAAATAGGATCTCTTTACAACTTAGGTGGTGCATATAACGCCCCTAAGAGGTTATCTCTCTCTCTCTTACCTTTCCGCTCTAGGTGCAACACCACTAAGAGCTTAATCTTCCCTCTCTCTCTGAACTTTTTTAACTCTAGGTGGCGTTCACTTGGAACGTCACCTAAGGAGCAACGCCACTGAGTTAATCATTCTCGATAAAATTCCTGAAAGGAGAAGAAAAAATATCCATGCATACATACACAAATACGGTAAGTAGCTATGACCCTACGATCACGCTAAAGAGAGACGAGGCATAGCAGATAAGTACAGCAAACAAAAACAAAAACAAAATTTAAAACAGAAAAATTCTCTATCTGAATTTTTTTTTTAAACCCGAGAAAACGCATCCAACGTAAAAACTTTACAAGCGCAGGGGTAACGTGGAAAACACAAACCACTGAGTACTTGATGTCTGTAAAGATAAAAAGAAGAGATTAGTTTCCCTTTAAATAGGACGTCAGAGAGACCCCCTCCCGGTCTCTTCAAACCCCAAAAATCAAGCTTGAAAATTAAAAACTTTGTCTCTAATTTATGTAAGAAAAACAAAAATATTCATACGCTGGTAACGTTAAAACAAAAATCAGCTCTCTTGTAACAACTGTAGCTCCTTGGAGTTGTTAGAGGTCGACTCCTCGAACACCCAACGGTGACCTCGACCCAATGCGCATGCGCCAAAATCGAAATAAGAAATTGGCCTAATGCATACGAGAACGTGCACTGAAATATCCTAACGTGCTAATACAATACATAGTATAACGCTAGGCTCTGCATACGAGAACGTGTACTGAAATATTCTAACGTGCTAATACACTATACATAGTATAACGCTAGGCTCTCCTCGAGTAGGGTGGGGCCAAGGGTGAAAAACACCTAAACCCCGGGGCAAAAGATCCCCTAGACAGGCACATCTGGTGCTCTAGGACCTAAAACACCCGCCACGAGAGTAGGATGCTTCGAACTAGCCACTCGCTTTGTACAAATGGAGAAAAAAACCCGCTATCCTAAGTGTAGGCTACACGGGTAAAGTCGTGTAGGTCGGCTGAAGAATCTCGGACCCATGGCTACCTCGTCCTTACCTCGAAAGACTTGAAAAGGCGAGCCGGATGAGAAAGGGCAGCGTAAAAACCCTCCAGGTAGAAGCTGCAAAGGAGAAAAGAGTTAGAAAAGGTTAAATCAATAAAAATAAAAATGACCAGTTTCAGCAATGTTAGTGCAAACAACGCGCTGAAAAAGAGTGAGGTGGTAGTACAGAGGTATTATGGAGGTCAGGGCTTGGCTGGTTACTGCGTTTTTTTAGGGTCGGTTAGAAGTGCGTTAGAATCAGGTCATGTGACCAGATTGCATATTAATAGCATGAAAGGTAAGGTATAACTTGAAGTAAATACAAACGGCCTAACAAACAACACATATACAAACAGCCTAACAAACAACACATATACAATTTTTTGTACAAAAGTATCGAAATCATGGATATAAAAATTCATCATTTTTATCTTCTTATTCAAATTGCTATCAATTTGATTATTTTTAAAGTAATATTTTTCATTAAGAATAAAAGAAGGTTTAATTCAATGCACAAACCTGTCTCAATAGGGGTTTCCTACATTGTATGATTCCTTACAGGCTTCTTGCCTTTGTCATATTTTGTAAAATTATCAAATCATTCATTTATCAGAGAAAAAAGAAATCATCAGCTATATTTCATGCAAATCATGATATTCTATGCATTCTAAAGCAGAAATCAAGTCATTTTCATTGTAATTTGAATAGAATACATTAACGCATGCTAGCAGAAAACTTAAGATTTGTATGACGTCAAATTAATTTGTTGATTCTTTATGCATCTTATACTACGTCATCAGTTGCCTGCTATGAAAAAATTATGATGGCTAAGTAATAAGTAATAATTCACATGCACCCTATATTTAATCAAAAATGGATCCTGTAGAATTTTCTTGCACCTGATGATAAAATGACTACATTTCCTGCATTTTATCACACCTACAATACTTTAAAGGAAACATAAAGTCTGATACAATTCGATTTCATATCACAGAGAATAAAACTCATAACCAAACACCAAAATAGGCAAGTCAAAATCTTACTCCTATTTTAAGTTATTCATGTTTGAAGTTAAGACATGCAGACTGCCATTTTGTCCAATTCTGTGAAATCTCCTGCACGTTGACATTTTCGCTAATAGGGACCTATGGATTAAAAGGCTTTAGCAAGTTTTTATAATTTCATGTGTACACAAAAATTTCCTTGACCCTTACAAAAGGAAAACAATTTTTGATAAACTAGAAAAATTGAGGTAGATTATAGGAAGGAACTACAAGGCATTCCACCATCCTATTCTGTTGGGTTGATGACATCATTTTCTGCATGTTTTAAAATAAAAATGGCAGCTCACATTGTAGTAGCTACAAGTTTTGATTTATAATTACACAAAATGTTTTAAATTACTTCCAGAGGTGTAACACTTGGCCAGATCATAAGATGTTTTTTCTTGTTTAGTTTTTCTTTTAATTAGTTGCAGTGGGTCAGTGATTAAAGAGTCATGCCCATATTCGAAAGGTAACGGTTTGATTCTCACCACGAGTACTGCTTTGTGTCCTTGAACAAAGCACTTTACTCTACTTTCTTCAGTCCACTCAGTTGTAAAATGAGTACCAGCACTCTATAGTGAGCTGACCTGTGATGGATGGACTAGCATCCCTTCTCCGGAGAGTCATGTACTCTCATCTGCTTGTGCCATGATGGAAACCGGGGATAAGCACTGGCTTTACAAGCCTAATGCCTTGGATGGATTCAGCTTTTATGTCTCCTTTAAATCTCAATAGCAGTACAACTATCTTGTCAAAGTAATGTAGGTACACTCAAGAACACCTACCTGTATCCAGATATCACTATCGCTGGCATTGGGTGCCCAGCCTCCAACACTGCCCTCATACCATTCATCCACGATGCCATAAATCGCTAAATGTGCAGCAGACAATTCACTAGATGCAGAGATGTTGAACTCACTCGCGTCTTTGAAATTCATTACTGGGTATATAACGGTGCAATTTTCTGGTATAATAAAACAGATGCAAAAAGTAGCAATTACCAATCATTAAACAATAGGTGAAGAAGAAGGGGCAGAGGAAGGGAAAAGACACCAAGCCTCTTCACTTCAATTCTGAATGTAACTTTTTAATAATAATTTATTGTAATTATTTTTTTCTCAGGATCTCACACTTAAACCTCTACCCTTCCGGGAAATTGTATCCAAGACATCTTCACCATTTCTAGGAAATTGTATCCAAGAAACCCTCACTCCTCCAGAAAATTGTATCAAAAAAAACCTCTACCCTCCCAGGAACTTTTATTCAAGAAACCTCTACAACTCTAGGAAATTGTATCCAAGAAACCTCCAACCTTCTAGGAAATAGTATCCAAGTAACCTTCACCCTTCAAGGATATTGTATCTAAGAAACCTTCATCTTTCAAGGATATTGAATCCAAGTAACCTTCACCCTGCAAGGATATTGTTTCCAAGTAACCTTCACCCTTTAAATATATTGTATCTAAGAAACCTTCATCCTTCAAGGATATTTCATCCAAGTAACCTTCACCCTTTAAGGACATTATATCCAAATAACCTTCACCCTTCCAGAAAATAGTATCCAAGTAACCTTCATCCTTCAAGGATGTTGTATCTAAGAAACTTTCATCTTTCAAGGATATTGAATTTAGGTAACCTTTACCCTTCAAGGACATTGTATCCAAGAGATAGTATCCAAGAAACCTTCACCCTTCAAGGATGTTGTATCTAAGAAACCTTTACCCTTCAATGATATTGTATCTAAGAAACCTTCACATTTCAAGGAAATTGTATCCAAGTAACCTTCACCCTTAAAGAAAAATGTATCCAAGTAACCTTCACCCTTCAAGGATATTGTATCTAAAAAAAACCTTCACCATTTCAGGAAATTCTATCAAAAAAACCTTCACCCTTCCAGGAAAAAGTATCCAAGTAACCTTCATCCTTCCAGGAAATAGTATCAAAATAATAACCTTCACCCTTCAAGGATATTGTATCTAAAAAACTTTCACCCTTCCAGGATATTGCTTCTTAGAAACCTTCACCCTTCCAGGAAACAGTATCCAAGAAACAACCTTCACCCATCCAGGAAATTGTAAGTAAGAAACCTTCACCCTTCTAGGATATTGTATCCAAGAAACCTTTACCCTTCCAGGAAATAGTATTCAAGTAACCTTCACCCTTCAAGGATATTGTAGCTTAGAAATCTTCACCCCTCCAGGAAAATGTATCAAAGAGTTCTTCACCTTTCCAGGAAATTGTATCTAAGATACTTTTACTCTTCACTCAATTCTTTTTTGTCAGGATCTCACACTTAAAGCTCTACCCTTCCATAAAATTGTATCCAAGAAACCTTCACCCTTCCAGGAAATGGTATCTAAAAAACCTTCACTTTTCCAGGAAATTGTATCTTAGAAACTTTCACCCTTCCAGAAAACAGTATCCAAGAAACAACCTTGACCCTTCCAGGAAAATGTATCCAAGAAACCTTCACTATTCCAGAAAATTGTATCCAAGAAACCTTCACCCTTACAGAAAAGTTTGTCTTAAAAACTTGCACCCTTCCAGGATATTGTATCTTAAAAACCTTCACCCTTCCAGGATATTGTATCATAGAAACCCTCAACCTTCCAGGAAACAGTATCCAAGAAACAACCTTCACCCTTCCAGGAAATTGTATCCAAGAAACCTTCACCATTTCAGGAAATTGTATCAAAGAAACCTTCACCCTTTCAAGAAATTGTATCTAAGAAACTTTCACCCTTCCAGGATATTGTCTCTTAAAAACCTTCACCCTTCCAGAAAAAAGTATCCAAGAAACAACCTTTACCCTTCCAGGAAATAGTATCTAAGATACTTTTACTCTTCACTCAATTCTTTTTTGTCAGGATCTCACACTTAAAGCTCTACCCTTCCATAAAATTGTATCCAAGAAACCTTCACCCTTCCAGGAAATGGTATCTAAAAAACCTTCACTTTTCCAGGAAATTGTATCTTAGAAACTTTCACCCTTCCAGAAAACAGTATCCAAGAAACAACCTTGACCCTTCCAGGAAAATGTATCCAAGAAACCTTCACTATTCCAGAAAATTGTATCCAAGAAACCTTCACCCTTACAGAAAAGTTTGTCTTAAAACTTGCACCCTTCCAGGATATTGTATCTTAAAAACCTTCACCCTTCCAGGATATTGTATCATAGAAACCTCAACCTTCCAGGAAACAGTATCCAAGAAACAACCTTCACCCTTCCAGGAAATTGTATCCAAGAAACCTTCACCATTTCAGGAAATTGTATCAAAGAAACCTTCACCCTTTCAAGAAATTGTATCTAAGAAACTTTCACCCTTCCAGGATATTGTCTCTTAAAAACCTTCACCCTTCCAGAAAAAAGTATCCAAGAAACAACCTTTACCCTTCCAGGAAATAGTATCTAAGATACTTTTACTCTTCACTCAATTCTTTTTTGTCAGGATCTCACACTTAAAGCTCTACCCTTCCATAAAATTGTATCCAAGAAACCTTCACCCTTCCAGGAAATGGTATCTAAAAAACCTTCACTTTTCCAGGAAATTGTATCTTAGAAACTTTCACCCTTCCAGGAAACTATATCCAAGAAACAACCTTGACCCTTCCAGGAAATTGTATCCAAGAAACCTTCACCCTTACAGAAAAGTTTGTCTTAAAAACTTGCAACCTTCCAGGATATTGTATCTTAAAAACCTTCACCCTTCCAGGGTATTGTATCATAGAAACCTTCAACCCTCTAGTAAACAATATCCAAGAAACAGCATTCACCCTTCCAGGAAATTGTATCCAAGAAACCTTCACCATTTCAGGAAATTGTATCAAAGAAACCTTCACCCTTTCAAGAAACTGTATCTAAGAAACTTTCACCCTTCCAGGATATTGTATTTTAGAAACCTTCACCCTTCCAGGAAAAAGTATCCAAGAAACAACCTTCACCCTTCCAGGAAATAGTATTTAAGGAACCTTCACCATTTCAGGAAATTCTATTCAAGAAACCTTCACCTTTCCAGAAAATTGTATCTAAGAAACTTTTACTCTTCACTCCATTTTTTTGTCAGGATTTCACACTTAAACCTCTACCCTTCCCTAAAATTGTATCCAAGAAACCTTCACCCTTCCAGGAAATTGTATCCAAGAAACCTCTACCCTCCCAGAAAATGCTATTCAAGAAACCCTTCACCCTTCCAGAAAATAGTATCCAAGTGACCTTCACCCTTCAAGGATATTGTATCTTAGAAATCTTCACCCTTCCAGAACATTGTATTTAAGAATTCTTCACCATTCTAGAAAATTGTATCCAAGAATTCTCCACCCATCCAGGATATTTTATCTCAGAAACTTTCACCCTTCCAGGAAATTGTATCTTAGAAACCTTCACCATTGCAGGAAACAGTATCCAAGAAACAACCTTCACCCTTCCAGAAAATTGTATCCAAGAAACTTCACCATTCTAGGAAATTGTATCAAAAAAACCTTCACCCTTCCAGAAAATTGTATCTGAGAAACTTTCACCCTTCCAGAATAATGTATCTTAGAAACCTTCACCCTTCTAGGATATGTATCTTAGAAACCTTCACCCTTCTAGCAAACAGCATCCAAGATACAACCTGATCAACCTTCCAGGAAATTGTATCCAGAAAACCTTCACCATTGCAGAAAATTGCTCAATTCCAATAAATGATATCCTTGACAACAGGATGTGACATCATGGTCGCAACATATATTGTCCCTATATAAACAGATCTCACAAAAGTCTCACAACAGTTTTCGAAATAAAAGTGACTTAATTTTATAATTCCTTATCTGAATGGTGTAAAATCCCAACTTTGGTGACTTTCATCAATACACGTTGGCTTTACTCATTAACACAAACAGTTACTGCAAACTCAGCATTCTCTGCTTGTATGTGACAGGGTGTAAGGTCTGGTTATCAATAAGTTTAATATAAAACAAAGAACTTTCAGACCCCCCGAGTCCTCCCCCCCGAGTCCTTACTCCCGAGTCCTCCCCCCCCCAGTCCTTCCCCCCAGTCCTTCCCCCTCAGTCCTTCCCCCGAGTCCTTCCCCCGAGTCCTTCCCGAGTCCTTCCCCCGAAGTGGAAACCAGTAGAGACGTGCATGCTTGATGTCTGAGGCATGCAAAGATGTCTCATCATATGGCGCACAAAGCAAAGAATAATGCGTGTAAAAATTATCAACTTATACGCAACAGTAGGGAGATATAAGTAAAGGTACCAACAATTATGTCTAAAAAAACTGCTTTTATATATATATATATATATATATATATATATATATATATATATATATATATATATATATATATATATATATATATATATATATATATATATATATATATATATATATATGTATATATATATATATATATGTATATATATATATATATATATATATATATATATGTGTATGTATGTACATATGTATGTAGTATGTATGTGCAGAGTATGTATGTGTGTATGTGCACGTATGTATGTACATATGTGTGTATGCGTATGTGTATGTGTATATATATATATATATATATATATATATATATATATATATATATATATATATGTATGTATGTATGTACACATACATACATACATACATATATACATATATACATACATACATACATACACCATACATACATACATACATACATACATACATACATACATACATACATACATACATACATACATACATACATACATACATACATACATACATACATACATACATACATACATACATAAATACATACATATATATATATATATATATATATATATATATTTACTCTCTCCAGGAGGAACAACATAAACTGCATACAAATTTGCATGTCCAGATCAGAATATTTCAAGAAACGCTTATATACTTTCAGTCAGCTTTTCATATGTAAGTTCATGGTACAGGATTGATAAATGCTGGCTGTCAGCTAACTTACACAAAATGTTTGCTCTAATTTACAGATTTCCAAAATCTACCTGAGTGTTTTGTATCCTTGTGGTCAATTGGTTGAGCGGGATAAGCAGGGCACAATTCCACTATTGTAATGTCAGTCATTGAGGGTAGAATCGCCCTATATGTTGATAAATTATTCATGCTTCCTGGGTTGGGGATCGATGTTTTAAAGCTAATGAACTTACCTGGTATGGTGTTCGATGTCGGTTGAGGCTCGCTAACCAACTTTGAATAAATCAGGCACTGCTTTTCATAACACTGGTACTCAGCTGATTCAACACATGCGTGAGGAATGAGGCATACTGAAGAGAAAATCAATTTCAATATATTGTGAAAATCATGAGAACTCATTAGAAGGAAATCCATTATAAAATAACAAGTGGTTCATTATTTGCAATACTGATAAGAAGAGACCATTGGATAAGGGTGTTATTGAGGGTTTAGCCCACCCACAAAATGCTATAGTGCACCCCCCCTCCCCCCTTCTGAAAAAAGAAACAAAAGAAACAACTACATAAAGTCCAATAAAGTACATTTACTTACGCATTTCTTAGATTATTATATTACAAATTATTTAAACAAAATTAAATCTTTATTGTTGAACTAAAATTTCATTTTTTACACAAAAATTTAATAAGAATACTTTTAGTTACTTTTATGTTAAACCTAAAAATTGCTCAATTCATCAAATAAACCTTAAAATTAACTTTGTTTTAATAATAGAATAAAGTTGTATTACAAGAAACACATTTTGCCAAAGTTGTACTGCTATGCAAGGATTTTACCCACATTATGTTTTGCTTCTTATAATCCTCTCACTTTCAGTCAGCTTTTCATATGTAAGTTCATGGTACAGGATTGATAAATGCTGTGCTGCTCATTCCAGTTTGAACTGGTACTGATTGAGGATGAGGTTCAAGCCCTCTTATTGGCTACATCTTCAGATTTGTGGTACAGGATTAAGAAACTACAGATTTATACAGAAATACAACAAGTAATACAACATAAATCTGCATACAAATTTGCATGTCCAGATCAGAATATTTCAAGAAACGTTTATACCGTCAGCTAATTTACACAAAATGTTTGCTCTAATTTACAGATTTTCAAAATCTACATATAGTGTTTTGTATCCTTGTGGTCAATTGCTTTAGCGGAATAAGCAGGGCACAAGGTCATGGGGTTAATCCCTGGTTGAGTCATACCAAATTAAAGTATGGGACCTGGTGCCCTCATTCTTGGCGCTCAACATGAGGGATCGGAGCAGTGTAATAGTACAGGCTTGTGCGCTGCTTATTGGATGCCACTGTGATCCTCAAAGTTTTCATTGTAAAGCGCTTTGTGTGCACAATGCATGTGGAAAAGCATAAGGGATTAATAATATTATCCTTATACCATGTTGACCCACTGACTTACCGTTCAATTCACAAGCAAATGTTAAGTCATCCTGAAGAGCCTCCCCTACTTGCACATCTGGGGTCAACACCCCAATAGTAGATGGAATGAAAGAATCTGTTTGGTTAGCTACCATGTAGATGTTTTGGATTATTAGCTACAAAGAGAGAACAAAAAATGCATGAAAGAATTACCTAAGTGGTCTAGGAAACTAATTATACATCATATAAAAACTAGGAGGAAGTCAAAATTGTGGTTCACTCGGTAGAGCATGCTATAGAGCTTGCTTGTTTGCTGAGGTTTAACAACATCAAAGGTCAAATTGTGCTGAGGTTTAACAACATCAAAGGTCAAATTGTGCAAAAGAGAGGTTAGATTATATCAGAGGTTTGGTTTAATTTGTTGATGTTTAAAGGCACCACGACAGTCAGAGTCAAATGTGCTGAGAGGGTGTTAATAAATAATGGTGTAAGAGTTACAGTAGGATAGTGAGGAGATGGAAGGTTTGTAAGGGAGATAAAGGGAAAAGGCTGAATGTGGGAGAAAAATTTAGGTGAAAAGAAAGGGGCGTGTAAGGTTAGGTGTAGAAGGGAGGAGGGAAGGGGATTATATGTGGTGGAAGAGGTTGTTGTGGAGGAAGTTGATGATGTTTGAGGAAGAATTGTTTTCGAATAGGTCCAAGACTGAGGAGAGTGAGAGGAGAGAAGAGATCTGGAGTTTTGGTATATGGGACAGGTTGGGCTTGATGGAGAGATCGGATGTTGCAAGTGGGGCAAAGAGGGGCAGGGGAGCCAGATAAGAGATGGGGGTGAGTATTAGAGAGGAGTGGCTAGGGCGGATGTGGGTGACAACAATGTCTTCCCTGTGGTTACAGCTATGTAGAGGGGTGTTGGTCCTGATTTTGGGTTTAATGGTGTGAAGATTATGACTGGTTTCGTGATTCCAGGAATTTTGCCAGGTTTTGCTGATGTGATGTAGTTGGAGATGGAAAGATGGAGGTCTGAGTGTGGAATAGAAAAAGAAGAGATGCTATTCGACACAGCTTTCATGGCAGCTCTGTCTGCTCTTTCGTTGCCAGGGATGCCGACATGGCTGGGAATCCAGAAAAAGATCATTTACTTTCCTAGGGAGGAAAAAGTGTGGACTCTGTTGAAGATTTGTTGAATGAGAGGGTTGGGCCAGAGCATGTTGAGGATGTCAATGAGGACGGATTTAGAGTCAGAGAAGATGATGAAACGGGGGCGGAAAGAGAGTTCTATGAAGTTTAAGGCCGGAAAGATGGCCTTCGCTGAGGCAGAGTAGAAAGAGGTGCCATCGGGTAACCTTGAGGAGAGAGTGAGGCCAGGACAGGTGGCGGCAGCTGCAGAGGAGCCTTCCTGTGTGGAGCTTAAGAGGAAGGAGTAGTCGTGGAAATGTCTACTGAGTTGACAGTATTTGGAGTGGAAGAAGGCTGTGTTGTGAAGAGCTTGCGTAAAGAAAGAAAGACCAAGGTAAACCTTGGGGGGTGAATAGTCCAGGTGGGTGTAGGTGGGATGGTGTGTCTGGCAAATGAGAAAATCTTGATGTTGGCTTTGGAGAAGTGGGAGTGCATCCCAATCCTGAAAGGTGGGGGAATGCATTTGTTGAGATTGAAGAGGTTGGTGAAAGAAGGAAAGCGGATGGGATGAAAGCAAGGGTTTCGTGGATCGGTTAGGATGCGGAGAGCAAATGACAGGCCCTGCACCGGAGGCTTAAGGGGAGTTTGTTGGTTTCAACGTAAAGACTGGTGATAGGGGAGGTGTGAGTGCCATTAAGGCAAAGCCTTAAGGCAGTGTTCTCAGTGACCACCAGGTGTTTCAAGTAAAACATTTTGGGCAGAGGCCAAGATGAAATTTCCATAGTCCAGCCTGGATCTGAGGAGGGAGCAGTATAAGGTGAGCAGAGTGAGCAGGTTTGCTCCCCAGTCAGTGCTTGAGAGGACCTTGAGGAAATTGAGGATTTTGTGGCATTTGGTTTTGAGGGTGTTGATGTGGGGGAGATAGGAAAGTTTTGAGTCGAGAGTGATTCTGACCAAGTGAGAACTGTCTTTACTGGGAATTATGCAATCTTTGAGATGGATATTGGGGCGGAGGAGGAAGGAGTTGTTGTTGTTAAAATGGATGAGAACAGTTTTGTATTTTGAGAGGTTGAAAGTATTGAAGTCGCTACAGACAGTATTGTAGGTTATTTTGGAGAGTATGAAAGCATGGGGAGGATGAGTTAGATAGTGAAATCGTCGTTATAGAGGGAGCTTTTGATGATGGGGGTGAGAGTTTTGGTGATGCTTTTAATTTTGAGGATAAAGAGAGTGGGGGAGAGGATGCTGCCTTTGGGGACACCCAGGTGTTGGGTGTACCTTTAAGAGTAGGTGTTTCCGATGCGTACTCTGAAGTGGAGGGAGTGGAGGAAGTTCTGGATGAAGGAAGGGAGGAGGCCTCTGAGGCCGGAGGAGTGAAGGTTTCTGAGGACACCATACCGCCAAGTGGTGTCTAAAGCCTTTTCAATGTCGAAGAAAATCGAGATGGTGTGATAATTTCTGATGAAGGCTTCACGGTGAAGATGTCAAGTTTGAGGATGTGGTCCAGGCAGCTTTCGTTTTTTTCTGAAACCATTTTGAGTGGGGAAGATGATAGAGTTCCTCTGAAGGTACCTGCAGAGCCTGTAGTTGACCATACATTCCAGTTCCTCTAGAGGTACCAGCAGAGCCTGTAGTTGATCATACATATAGAGTTTCTCTGGAGGTACCAGCAGAGCCTGTAGTTGACCATACATATAGAGTTCCTCTGGAGGTACCAGCAGATTCTGTAGTTGACCATACATTCCATGGTCTTACAAAGACAGGAGGAAAGAGCAATGGGTCAGTAGTTTTTTGGGTTGGATCTGTCTTTGTTAGTTTTGGGGATTGAGGTGATGATGGCCTCTCTCCAGGTGTTGGGTAAAGAGTTTGAGGACCACAGGTGATTGTAAATCTTGAGAAGTATTTCTAGGGAGTTCCTGGGGAGATTTATGAGTAGATTGTAGTGAATGTGTCAGGGCCTTGAGAGGAGGACCTGGATTTTTTCAGGGCGGAAAAGAGCTCAGTGTAGGTGAATCAGAAATTGTAGTTTTCCTGGTTGTTGGACTGGATGTTAAAAGGGTTCTTTTCAGCCTCAATTTTCTGGATTCGTAAGGAGTAAGAAAGATTGTCATTTAAGAAGGTATTGGCGAAAGTGGAGGCTACATAGTCGCTTAATGTCTTTGAGGTCGGTGATTTTAGTGTTGTTATGGATGAGGTAAGAGATGTTGTTGGGGGAGCTTTTTCCTTTGAAGTTACTGATCATATTCCAGACCTTGAAGGGGGCTATCTGGAGATCCAGGGAGGAGACATAGGTTTCCCAGGAGGCTTTTTTGCTGACTTTAATGGTCTTCCTGGCTTTGGCTCTGAGAATGTGAAAGTTGTCAAGGTTTTGGGATGTGGGGTGGGTTTTAAAGAGACGGAGGGCTTTGTTCTTGAGGGAGATGGGTTTTTTTGCAGTCGGTGGTGAACCTGGGTTTGAAGTTCTGTGGGGTGAAAGTTGAAGTGAGGAGACATTGCACAGAGTGGAGTAGAGGCCCCCAGTCTGCATGCTGGAATCTCCAGATGGTTGGAAAGGGGTGAGAGATGGGGGTTGGGTTAGAGATGAGGATGGGGAAATGGTCACTCCCGCAAAGTGAAGGGTGAACCCTCTAGTCCGAGAAAGTTAACAAAGAGGGAGGGGTCGCAGATGGAGAGGTCAAGGTTGGTGGAAGTGCCAGTACCTGGGTGTAAGTAAGTGGGGGAGCCGTCGTTAAGGATGCAAAGGTTGTGGTCGTTCAGAAGATTTTTGATGTGTTTCCCTCTGACTGTAGAAGTAGAGGAACCCCAAAGAGGGTTGTGTGCGTTGAAATCACCTGTCAGGATGAAGTGCTTGGGAAGTTGGGAGATGAGGTCATTAAGGTGAGAAGAAAGAGAGGAGGAGTTGGGGATGTAAAGGTTGCAAAAGGTGATGGTTTTGTGTAAGGTCGCAAGACGGCAAGTAGCCTGAAGGTCGGACTGGATAGGGATGAAGCTCGAAAGAATATCATTTTTTGTAGTATATATATAGAGAAGCCGCCAGAGGCTTTCCTGGCATTTTGGGTGATAAAATGGGATCCCGTGTACCCTGGAATGCGGATGGAGTCGGGGGAAGAGAAAAAGGTTTTTTGTAGGCAGATAATGCTGGGGTTGAAGGGAGAGATCAGAAGTTTGAATTTTTTGAAGTTGGCAGAAAGACAACAACAACATTGTATGATGTCTGCCATTAAGAGGTGATGAGGGGCACCCTGAGAGGGGTCCAAGTCCGGAGGGGGCTGTCCAACCTCCATGTCTTGGAAGGGATTGTGATCGACGAAGGATAGGTCAAAGAGAAAGAAAGTTTGATTGAATAGTCTCCTCTGTCAATGCGGGGTGATCTGGGGGAGTTGGGTGTTGTGAAGATGGAATTTTGATTTGGTTTGGATCAATAAGGAGGTCTGTTGGTGTTGAGTTGGGGTTTTTGGTTTGAGTGGTGGGGAGTAGAGGGTAAGGATGCGGAGGTTTGGGGTGGTCCGTGTCGGTTGGCGGGGGATCTGTAGATGTTTTGTGAGTTGTCAATGCTTATTCGTCGAGTTGCGGTCATCTTGTGAGAGTTGAGATCTTTTGGGGGAGGTTTGTTAGTGAAAAGGTTTTCCCTGGGGTAGGGGAGGGATGCAGCATGGTGGTGAGAGGGGCCTGAGGTGTTGGTGGATGAGAATTAGTAGAGAGGGGTGGGCGTGGATGGAGGGGGGGTAGGAGCATTTTTTCCATGAAAGCAAAAATTGGTCGATCCAGATTATGTCAGTCTAAATGCCCCTGGAGATAGTGTGGGTGAGTGAGGGTGTGGGGGTTGTCTTCATGGTGGTGGCAGGGTTGGAGTGGGTGATGACTTGGAAATAGGTGCGGGTAGTTTGGCTGAGTTACTTTTGGGATTTGGAGTACAAAATCTATTTGGCCTCGGGATAGGAAACATTTGAATGGTTTTAATCCTGGACATCTCATTCTCTCTGATCCACTTGGGGGAGGAGTTTAAGGAGGCGGGGTGATCTCCAGAGCAATTAAGGTATTAAGACATTAAGGTAGCCAACGTGAATGGTGGAGGGGGTGTTGGAAGTGAGGAAATAGGTGCTGGTTTAGATTGTGGTGTTGTTGCGGGTGAGGGAAAGCTGCCAGATGTCTGTGATGCCCTGCTGCCTAAATTCGATTTTGATTTCCTCAGGGGGGTGCCCTGAAGATCAGGGCATTTAATGACTCCCCTGGAGGAGTAGAGGTAATGGTGAGGGGGGGGGAAATGTTGACTCCAGTGTTGGCGAGGGTAGTGGAAGCTAGGAGGAGTTTTGATTGAGTGGAGATGGAACATTTGACAAGGAGGTCTCTGTTTCTAAGGCGTTTTATGTGGTCAGGGGGTACCTATGAGGCCTTGCAGGGCTTTGGTGAGGGTGAAAGGGGAGAGTGTTTTGAGGCCCATGTCACCAGAGGGGAGGAGACAATGATAAACTTTGGCCATGGTGGGGAGGGGTGGTGGGAAGTTGCATGGAGAGGATGGGAGGAGGGATGGAAAGGAGAGAAGAAGGGGGCTGAAGGGCAGAGGAAAGTTGGTTGAGGCATTTCAAAGATCCTTGTGAAGTTGGAGGGGAGCAACTAAGGTCTGATGTCTCCATAAGTGTGATGGAAACAAAAGGGTGAAGGTGAAAAAGAAAAATGACCGAAGTCAAAAACAAATAGAGGAGGGGAGGTGAAAAAAGGTAGCAGAGACTCCCAGGGCAGGGAGGGACAGTGGAACAAAGAAAAAAGAAAAAAAAAGGGAAAACCCGGGTGTGACAGGAGGTGAAGAAAAGTAGGGAGAGGCCCAGGAGCTGCCAGCACTAGGTGGCAAGCCCCTGTGCGATGTATGTGTTAGGCTAGGTGGAGGATAGGTGTAGGCTAAAGAACGAAGAAAAAAATGGAAAGATCTTACCAGAAATTCAATGGAAAATGAATGGAAGAACCAAGTCTTGAAGAGATAATGATCAGAAAAGTTGTTTTGTTGAAGAAAGTTTAAAATTGATAGTGGTAAAAAGTGATTTTGAACAAAAAATGAGTCGAGTTGTGTTGCGCACAATCAAATACTTCTGTAGTCAGCGAGTCAATGATGCATCTTATATCAGAGTTAGACAAAGATTAAAGGAATAGAAGTGCAATAGGTAAAATGCATGGAAGTAGGGGGATGGGGAGATGGGAAAGGAGGACTAAGTATAGTTATAGAGAAGGGTATGATGAAGAAAGAAGATCATTTTATCTGGGGAGTTTTTACTAAATAGCTCTGCAATGGAATTGAAAGGAGTTAAGAAAGTTATGGGGAAGTTGTACAAGGAGCAGTCAAAGAGAACATGATAGACAGTGAGGGGCAGAGGGGTGGGGGGAGCCGCTAAGGAGTTGGGAGTGCATGAGGTGGGTGTGGCCAATTCTAGGGAAAGTAATGTTTCCTGAAGGAAGATGGAGACACAGATGGCTTGAAGGTTGATGTTCAAATGGATAAGACTATGTGGCATATCAAGCTTAAGGAAAATGGAGACACTGCCACAGGCTTTGTAGGCTTCCACTTGGTGTTTATGGTAGCAACAAAAATTATTGAGGGAGTAATAGTTGGTGGTTTTCAAGAAGGTTTCTTGAAGGTAGAAGGTGACTGGGTTGAAAGTGGTGGCCAAAAGGTCAAGTTCTTCTGAGTTGGCCTTAAGGCTCCTGATGTTCCATTGTATATTCATTTTAATATTGCTTGACTACTCTGCGGCATTCGATACTATCAATCATAACCTATTTTCTGAACGTCTTGAAGATAGATATGGTATTTCTGGCACAACATTAAGCTGGTTCAAAACTTACCTCACAAACAGATCTCAAGTTGTTACAATAAATGGAAAAGAATCTAATGTTCATGTCCCCAAAGAAGGAGTACCACAGGGTTCTGTGATCGATCCAATGGCATTCACAATGTACACTTCTCCTTTAGAAGATATCATCAAGTTTCATGGTGTCAGCAGCATGATATATGCTGATGATACCCAAATCTATGTGAGCAAGTCAAGAGTGAAAGAGCATGATTCTATACTCCCAAAATTGGAAGCTTGCATAAGAGACATCAGATCATGGTCTATCGCTAATGATATGAAGTTAAATGATGACAAGACTAAAATAATTCACATATCTTCACGCTTCAGATCTGTCATTTCAATCCCACCACTCCATATTGGTAACACTAGTGTTGAGCCCGTAATAAGTGCTAGGAATCTGGGCATAACGTTTGATCAAAATTTAAATATGAACCAACATGATAATATCTGCCGGGCAGCTTCTAATGCTCTACACAAGATTGAAAAAATCAGTAACTACCTGGATCAACAAGCAATTGAAATGCTTGTACATGCATTTGTGTCTTCACGCTTGGATAGCTGTAATAGCTTGTTATATGGTCTCCCCGATTGTCAACTCACTAAAGTGCAACGCATACAGAACTCTGCTGCAAGACTGGTCACACGTTGTACATGTAAACCATTCACTCATGCAAGTCTAATCCTTCACAACTTACACTGGCTCCCTGTTAAATCGCGAATCATTTCAAAGTTCTTCTGTTAACATTCAAATGTGTCCACAACCTTGCTCCCACTTACAGGATCTCATCCACATGTACACTCCAAATCACCGTCTACAATCTCCTTCTGTTTCTATAAAGTCATATTGTCCTTGTTCATTTCAATCTTCAGCTGCTTTTTTCTAGAACAATCTACCAACACATATCAAAGAGGCTCAAACTGTAACTAACTTTAAATCATTGTTAAAAACACATCTTTTCTCACTCCTATAAGTTGTTTCCCTATTTTACCCCTCTTTCATTTTATTTGTTTTTTCAGCGCATTGAGACTTTAGTGTGTGTTGCGCTTTATAAGAACTGTACATTATTACTATGATTATAATGCTGTGATTGTTGTTGTTATTGTTGCTGTGGTTCGCCGTAAGTAAATGGGAGGAGTACCTAGGGGATAATCTGTTGTGTCTGAGTTGGCTGTTTTTTCTTTGTACTTGTCCCTATTTCTCTGCATGGAAACAGATATCCTAAAAAATGAGACGTGGCATATGTTCAGTGAGTTAAATTATCTCACAATCTATATTATGTTTAGGGTTGGTATAGTGTCATAGCTTGAATTGTTTCTTATTGAGGGATTTGTTGGCCAAGTTGGCTTGAGGTTGGTGTTTGATTGCTATTGAAGTGTGGGGGGGGGGGGGGTCTTGGAGGAGGAAGGTATGTGGGGTAGACATAGAGGTGGATGTAGCTGTGTAGTGGGTGTGGTTGGGTTGTTGGCAGTGATCTTAGGGCTCAGCAAGTAGAGCCAGGTAAGATCAGTTTCGTGTGTGAGAGTCAAGGTTCTGGAGGTGTTAGAGGTTGCGTGGTTGGTAATGTTAGAAGAAAGTGCGTTGGAGTAAGAGGGTTTTGTGTAGGGAGAGGCGAGAAATGTGGCCTCTGGGTAGGTTATATTGTTTTTAAGGGTTTTGAGTTTTGTTATTTGTTGTTCTTGAAGCCAGGGGCAGGGACAGTCTTTGGAGAAAGAGGGGTGGTTGGTGTGATGCTTGCCATTACAATTGGTAAAATGTGGGTGGTTGAGACAGGAGCTGTGTCCATGATCTGTGGCTCCACAGTTGCCACAGCGTGGCTGGCTGGGCAGAAGTTCTTCCCGTGGCCATACCATTGACATTTGTGACAACGAAAAGAGTTGTGATGTAAGGGCATGATGGGAATTCCAAGGTGTTCTGCTGTGATGTGGGAAGGAAAATGGTGTTGGTGGGTGTTGTGGTACCATCTCTCTTGAGGATGAGATGGCAGACTTCAGTGACATGTTGGTTAGAAGGTTCTTCAACGAGTTCTTCATCACTTAAAAAAAGCAAGGTCACAGGTGTTAATGACCCCCTTGCAGTATGTGATGTCTATGTAAGTATTGGCCAGAGATTTGGAGAAGAGGAGAGTGGTGGCTTGGGATTTTATGGTTCAATACACAAGGAGATCGCGATATCTATAGGGTGAACACCTTAGGGAGGGTTCCAGCAAGCCCGTAAAGTGCCTTGTGTACAAGGAAGGAGAGACTTTATTGAAGCAATGTTTTTTTTTGTGGGCATCAATAATCGTAATCAATAAAGCATTTAATTCTATAGATAGGCAGATAATGTTGCAGAAATTACATGCAAAAGGTCTACGTAGAAATATATTTGAAGTTCCTAAATCTTTGTATAATGGTTTAAAATCACGTGTAAGAGATAATGATTATACTGATTTTGTCCCATGTAACAGAGGCGTTCAGCAAGGTTCTCTATTGTCACCTCTTGTTTGTTTGTTTGTTTGTTTGATGAGGTCTTAACGGCACCACGACAACGAAGGTCAAATTGTGCCTGAGAGGTCAGATCATTTTAGAGGTAGTAAGGAAAGAGACCAGGGGAAGAATGAGAGAAATTCAAGAACAAAAGCCAGAAAGCTGTGATCGAGAGAGGAGGTGCATGGGTAAAACTAAAAACAGAGTAGAGAGGGGGTGGAAGAGGAGGATTAAATATGGTTGTAGAGGGATGCATGCTGAAGGAAGGAGACTATCGTCTAATCTTTTCATTGAACGTATTAATGACAAATTAGACCAGCTTGCATTCTATAGTATTCAGTTAGGGAATGTTACATTAACACACCTTTTGCATGCAGATGATTTAGTTTTGTTCAGTTATTCTATTTGGGGGTTGCAAAATTAAATCTTTTTGACTGTAAACTTTTTTCTATTCTTCAGTACGGTTCTGAACCCTGGGGGCTTGAGGAAGCCAGAGATATTGAACAAGTGTGCCACATGTTTTGTAAATAAGGACAATCTTGGACAAAATACTTGAGACACTCACTATTTTAAAAAATTGAAATATATCCAAATATGCAATCAATAAAATACCCCCTCCACCTCCCCCCGTCTCCCCTCCCTTTCAATGTTGGACCAGATTTTTCTGCATTACCTTCTTTTCAATGACGGTAGTTTAAGTCAACAATACATATGCCAACATTGAATAGGGGTGGGGGAGGGTAGAGGATGCTTGTCAGTGTGGAGGGCAAAGAGGTGAAAATAAATTAAAAATCATGCTCTTAACGTCATCCACAAATAAACATTCCCAATAGTCTACAATAACCCTGAGCAAGAAATTATTCAAAGACGCAAACAAAAATCCAGCCACTTCTGCGTTCCAGTCTCAGACAATCTTGGACAAAATACTTGAGACACTTACTTTAAAAAAGAATTGAAATAGTTACTTTAAAAAAGAATTGAAATATATCCAAATATGCAATTAATAAAATACCCCCACCCACCCCCTGGGGGGCCCCTCCAATGTTGGACCAGAATTTTTCTGCACTACCTTGTTTTAAATGAACAGTAGTTTAAGTCAACTATTTATATGCCAACATTGAATGGAAGGGGTGGAGAGGGTTGGGGTGGGGAGGATGGAGATGGGGTAAGGGGTAAGGGGTGGGGAAGGTAGGGAGGGGGAGGTATGGAGGGGGTAGGGTGTGGGATGGGATGCTTGGTGGTGTGGAGGAGGGCAAAGAGGTAAAAATGAATTAAAAATCATGCTCTTAACATCATCTTTAAATAAACATTCCCCATGGTCTACAATAACCCAATAGATATATTTTATACAAAAAATAAAGAAGCAATTTTGTCAACAAATTTAACAGAAAACATAATTGAATATAAGTGTCTCAAGGAATTTTGTCCAAGATTGTCTGAGAAATGGAATACGGTAGTCGTTGACAAAAATGAGCAAACTCTTTCAAAGTTTCTTAAACTTGTTTAGGAATTGTTAACTTGTAAATTAAAATTATTAAATTTCTTTTCTTAAAATATTAAAATTTAATCGGAGAACTTAAGTGCAATTAAGACAAGCTAGTACAATTCTGTTTGCCAGGTAAATTAAAAAGTGTTGAATTTTTCGGAATATGGTGTTCTCGAACATGATAAAACTTTACTTTGGATGTATTTTGGTTGTTATTAACATTGTTAAAAGTATTTCTGAAGTACCCCACATTCTACTACCATTTTAAGGTAAATTGTTGAAAACATCAGAATTTCAATCAAAAAAGGGGTAGAATATCAGCAGCATAATAACCAATTAATAATTTCAAATCTTGCGTACTTTATCTAAAGGAGCCGGCCAATTTGAAACGGCAAACAAAACTTAGCATGACTTATGAATACAATGGTCTAGTGGGAGTTTTGAAGTCTGTTATCATTTCTTCCTGGGTTTCAATCTACGGACACAACAGAATAGATTTTGCATTTTGAACCTGTGTTTTAGTAGATTTTTAAAAATTCTTCTCTATATATCAAAATATCAAATTCTTTATCTTGTATATTCAATCAAAATTTTATTTTGTCACAAATAAAAATTTCGTTTTATATTTACAGTTTATATTTTGTCTTTAAACTAAACAGAGCAAGAAATTATTTAAAGGTGCCAAACAATCCAGCGACTTGTACTTTTACTTCCACATTCCAGTCGCAGACAATCTTGGACAAAATAATTGAGACATTCACTTACTATTAAAAAAAATATTTAAATATCAAAATATTTAATCAATAAAATACCCTTCACCCTGCCCCTGAGCAAGATATTATTAAAAGACGGCCCAAAAAAACTCCAGCGACTTGTACTTTTTCTTCCGCGTTCCAGTCTCAGACAATCTTGGATAAAATATTTGAGACACTCACTAACTATTTTTAAAAATCGAAATATATCTGAATATACAATCAATACAATCCTCCCCCCCCCCTCCCCTTTCCCTTTTCCCTCTTTCACTCTGGCCTCCATTCAACGTTAGAACATAATTTTTCTGCATTAACTTCTTTTGAATGAACAGTAGTTTAAGTCAACTAAATATACATTGAATGGGGGTGGGGAAGGAAGAGGATGCTTGGCAGTGTGGAGGGCAAAGAGGTGAAAATGAATTAAAAATCATGCTCATAACGTCATCCACAAAAAAACATTCCTCATGGTTTACAATAACTGAATAAATATATTTTATACAAAAAAAAAGAAGCAATTTTCATAACAAATTTAACAGAAAACACAATTAAACATTAAGTGTCTCAAGGAATTTTGTCCAAGGTTGTAGGGAATTGCCATCTTATTGTTAATTGATCATGTTTTGTTATTAGATATTGGTTAAGACTCCTTCGATTCCCAGATTATCATTCTTGCTCTGTAGCTTACAAGGATCAGTTTCTGTTAGCAGAAGAGGTATATCTTGCTGGGTTTCTGGGTTTAAACATCTTTTCTTCTTTTTGGGCTTTGGGAAAGTATGGATTTGTCAAAGGGTGGTCAAATGATAGAGCTTTCCTTATTCTATTTGAACAAAGATTATACAGGATATTGATTTTCATAATACTTTTGGTTTGTTTGTTTGATGAAGGCTTAAATTGTGCCTGAGAGGTTAGATCATTAAAGAGGTAGGAAGAAACAAAAATAAGGGGAGACTGAGAGAAACATGGAGACTAAAAAGCCAGGAAGCTGGGATCGAGAGAGGAAGTGCATGGGTAAAAAAAAACAAAGTAGAGAGAGGGGGTGGGAGAAGGGGGTGAGAGAGGAGAACTTAATATAGTTGTAGAGAGATGCATGATGAAGGAAGAAGATAATTTTATCCAGAGGATTTTTCTGGAAGAGCTCAGCTATTGGATTATGGGAGGCGAGGGAAGCTCTGGGAAGTTGTACAGTGGGCAGGCAAGGAGGATGTGGAGGACTGTGAGGGTGCAATGGCAATTGTTGGGGGCCAATAAGGAGGTGGGAGTGAGTGAAGTAGGAATGATCATCATAAGGCGGGTAATATGGATGTTGTCGACACGGGAGAGATTGTGGAGGGTTTGATCGGAATAGTGTGCTGGATGACATGGAGTTTATTATCAATTTGGGAGTCCCATGAGGTTTGCCAGCAGTCACAAACAAGGGAAGCCATAAGTGGTTTGATGACAGAAAGAATTTTGGGAAAGGGGGTAGGGGGAGGTTGAAGGCAAGCTTAGCAGCTGCATCAGCTCTGTAATTGCTGGGGGTGCCAACATGGCTGGGTATATCAAGAAGAAAAGAATACTTTTCCTGCAGGATGGGGTTAAAAGGAGTTTAGGGAGGTGGAACATGGGGTTATTCCATTTAAGATTAAGCAAAGGCACAAGGACAGACTTGGAGTCTGAGAAGATGGCAAAGTGGCTGAGCGGGGAGTACTCAATAAAGTTGAGGGTAAGTAGGATGACCTTGGCCTCGGCAGAGAACATGGATGAGTAGTTGGGAGGTCTGCTACTGAGGGTGATGTCTTGGATGATGGCAGCTGCAGCTGTCTTCTGCCTTCCTTGGAGTCATCAGTATAGAAGGAGATGTAGTTTGAGAGTTTGGTCTTTGATTTGGTTGTGGAGGTTGATGAAGAGGTTGGGGGAGGGGGTTGTGATGAGTGAAGATGCTAAGGTGGATAGAAGGGGAGGGGGTGGACCAGTGTGAAAAAGTGGGCCAGGAGAAGGTGCCAAGAGTGTCAGGGTTGATGCCGAGATGGTGGAGGTCGGGTTTGATGCATAAGTTAAAGGGAGGGGATAGGGTTTTAGTCCTATCAAGAGGGTGGAGAAATTGGGATACCTAATGAGGTTATTAATTTGGTTTAGGATGTTGGTGAGGCTCTAAAAGCATGGGAAAGGCTAAGTTTTCTACACCTTAGCAAAAAGGGAGTTCGTTGGCTTTAACGTGAAGGCTGGTGATGGGGGAGGTCCTGTAGGATGGGGGAGGTCCTGTAGGCACCCAAACGTAGTTTCGTAGTTCTAACATTAAGGATACCTGGTCTTGCATTAATTCTCTTATTAAGGGTTCCTCAACGAAAGTTATTCCTACTAAACTATCAACTAGTGGGTGTGACATTACTGATATTGATGATATTTGTGATTCCTTTAATACTTATTTTACTGATATTGGGCCTAAGCTGGCAAGTAGCATTAGTGGTAATACCAACGATCCTTTAGATTATTTACCTAATCCAAATTGCTCTTCATTTTACATGTCACCCACGATGATTATGAAGTCTTTAAGTACATCTCCGATTTAAACATATCCAGCCCAGGTTTTGATGGTTTTCACCTAAGATCGTTAAGTCTGTCGCCCAATTTATTTCGAAACCTCTAAGTTATGTTATTAATTGTTCTTTCATTAAGGGTATTGTTCCATCTAAATTAAAAATAGCACGTGTTGTCCCGTCTTTAAAAGTGGCCAACGTGATATAATTAGTAACTATCGCCCTATTTCTGTCTTACCCTGTTTTTCTAAACTTTTGAAAAGCTTGTTTTTAATCGTATTTATTCCTTTCTTGATGTTAACTCTATTTTATATAAGTATCAGTTTGGTTTTCTGCCCGGTAAAAACACTTCCCATGCTATTTTATCACTCGTTGATCATATTATTCATTCTTTTGAAAATAAATCCCTTACCTGTGGCATATTTCTAGATCTGTAAAGCTTTTGACACACTTGACCACAACATCTTATTAAAGAAACTATTTAATTATGGCATACGTGGTCCCACGTTATCCTGGTTCACTAGTTACCCTATCCGACCGTTCTCAATATGTTTCTATCTTAAATTCAAATTCAACTTACCGTAATATTGCATGTGGTGTACCCCAAGGATCCATTCTTGGGCCTCTTCTTTTTTACTTTATATCAATGATTTACCCAGTGTTAGCTCTAAGTTTAAATTTATATTATACGCTGATGACTCCAATATACTTTGTGACAACTCTGATATCAGATCATTGGTAAATACTCTAAACAGTGAAATGCCTAAAGTAATTACATGGTTTAAATCTAATAAGTTACATCTTAATGCAAATAAGTCTGTCGCTATTCTATTCCATACTCATCAAAATCGTATCAATACTTCTGGTTCCCATATAGTAATAGATAACAAAAATATTCCATTTTCTGTATCAACTAAGTTCTTAGGGTCATTATTGACAATCATTTATCCTGGAGTAATCATGTAAGCTATGTTTGTGATAAGATTTCAAAGGGTATCGGCATTATTTGCCGCCTTAAATATCAGCTTCCACATAATATTTTGCTTACTATTTATAATAATTTAATATTACCTTACCTCTCTTATTGCTGCATAACCTGGGGTTCACCTACCATTCAAATATTAAGAAACTTTTCATCCTCCAGAAAAGAGCATTGCGAGCCATCTCCAATTCTTCCTTCAATTCCCGTCAGCCCCCTTTTCTTAATTTAAAGACACTTAATATTTTTGATTTATTTAATTACCATACTTCTATTTTTATGTTTCGTTATCATAAGGGCACCCTCCCAAACATTTTTTCACATTATTTTGCTTGCAACAGTCAATTCCACACGTACAATACATGCAATGCCAACGATTTACTAACTCCACTGTACAATCTTGATATCTCTCAACATTTTATAAAATACAAAGGCATTTTTATATGGAATTCCCTACCAATCAATCTTAGAAATTGTTCCACTCTCCTGACTTTTAAAAGAAAACTTAAAGCCCATCTTGTCAAATCCAGTAGTAATTCTAGGAACTAACTCGTCCTTCACTTTTCGTTTTTGGTATTTTATGTATATAGCGTAACTATTGAATTTTTTTCTTTCGTTTTCTTTCGTTTTGTTTTGTTTTTTTCTCAATTTTTGTAACTATGTAAGGGGGTACCTCACCTACAGATACATTCGTGTCTTCTGAGTGCTCCCCCAAACCAATTAACTTTGTAAATATGTCACTTTTGTTATATTTTGTATTATGGTTTGAAATAAAGTGCGATCAATCAAAAAAAAAAAAAAATCAAAAACAAATCCTGGGGGCCTCATTTTGGATGGTGTTGATGTGGTTGAGGTAAGAGTTGTGAGCGGCACAGTAGACAATAATGCCGTAGTCGAGCTTGGGACGAATGGTGAGCCTGAAGATTTTGAGGAGAGCTTGGGGCTTTGCACCCCATGTGGTAATGGAGAGGAGGTGGAGAACGGTGAGGGAGCTGTTGCATTTCTGTTTCAGGTTGGTAATGTGTTGCTTGTAGGAGAGCTTGGGGTCTAGGGTTAAACCCAGGAACTTAGTGTGGTCAACTTTAGGGATGCAATTGCCATTGAGCACAAGTTCAGGTTGGGGTGGAGGTTGTTGAAATGACAGAAGTGCATGCAGACTGTCTTGTCTTTGGAGAATTTAAAACCATTATTGTTGCACCAATCTTGCAGCCGGTTGAGGCTGAGTTGGAGCCTATTTTTGACAAGAGGAAAGCTAGGGGAGGAGTTAGAAGATGGTGAAGTCGTCTACATAGAGGGCACATTTAATGTTGGGACCAAGGTTGTCGGCGATGTTGTAAATGCTCAGGTTGAAGAGAGTGGGGGAGAGGATGCTGCATGAAGGAACACTCTCTTCTTGGGGGTAGGGGTTGGAGAGGGTGTGGCCAATACAAACTTGGAACTGCCTGGATGAGAAGAAATTTGGAATAAAGATGGGGAGGTGGCCTCTGAGGTCGATGGTGTGAAGCTTGCGGGTAATGCTGTATTTCCAAGTAGTGTCAAAAGCTTTTTCGAGGTTGAAAAACATGGCAATGAGGTGTTCCTTTTTTGCAAAGGATTTCCCGATAGCGGTGTTGAGCATAATTAACTGGTCTAGGGTATTGCGACGTTTTCTGAAGCCGCTTTGGTGAGGGGAGAGGATTCTGTTGGTCTCGAGAAACCAGTTTAGTCTCTGATTAATGATTTTTTCATAATTTTACAGAGACAGCAAGTGAGGGTGATGGGTCGGTAGCTGGAGGGGTCAGAATCGTCCTTCCCCAGTTTAAGGATGGGGATGACAATAACTGTCCTCCAATAAGGGGAAAGGAGTGTGAGGACCAAATTTAAATGAAGATGGTGAGTAGGGTAGTGGTGGCCTTGATGGGGAGGTGTTTCAGGAACCAGTAGGGGATGTTGTCTGGGCCTTTGGAGGTTCAGCCAGCGCCGTTGATGGCTTGGTTTAATTCAGAAAGGATGAGAGAAGTGTTGTAGCTTTTGGAGTTATCGAAGGGAAAAGTGATTCTACGGGCTTCATCGCAAGCTCTTTTGGTTTTGAAAGCATTGGAGTAGTTGGTTAAGGACGAGATGTTGCTGAAAGAGGCGGCAAGGTGGTTAACGATGTCCTTTTTTGCGGTAAGAAGGTCACCATTTCAAGAGAGATGGGAGATGGGAGATTTGCCTACTCTGCCGTAGAAGCTGTTAACCATTCTCCAAATCTTCTTAGCGGGAGTGTTGGTGGTGAAAGAAGAGATAAAGTTGTTCCAAGTGTTGGTTTTACTGTCCTTGATAGTGCGTTGGCCTTGGCACGGCTGATGCGAAAGAGGTTGAGGTTATGGGTGGTCGGGTTTGTTTCAAAGTTCCTGAGGGCTCTTTTCCTGTTCTTGATGGCGGTTTTGCAGTCATCAGAGAACCAGGGGTTGGGGGGATGATTTGGAGGTTTGGAGGTTTTGGGAATTGAGCAGGTGGCGATGTCAATAAGGATATTACTGAAGTTAGACATGAAATCCTCATCCTCGAGGAGATGGGGGTGAGATGTTAGTCACAGAGGGTTTCAAAAAGGGGCCAGTTAGACTTCTCGAGGTTTCAATTGGGGGTGTGGTCGGTAGGGATTTGAAGGTTGGAGTGTATAAGAAGAGGGTAATGATCACTACCACAGAGGTCAGCAATGACTCTCCATCTTAAATCAGGGAGGAGGTTAGGGGAACAGACAGACAGGTCAATACAGGTGAGAGAGCCTGTGGCAGGATGAAGGTAGGTCGGGGAGTTAGTGTTGAGTAAGGACAGGCTGTACTGACGAAGAGCGTTTTCGATGAGCTTGCCTCTAGGGGTGGTGGTATTAGAGCCCCACAGAAGGTTGTAAGCGTTGAAGTCACCAAGAAGGATGAAGGGGGTGGGAAGCTGAGAGATGAGGCTGTTAAGGCTAGTTGGTTGAATGTTGGTGTTGGGAAGGGAGGGGAGGTAAATATTGCAAAGAGTGAAAGTTTTGTAGAGGGAGATAGAAATACAGATAACCTGAAGGTCTGTGTGCACACGAACAGGGCTGTGTGGGATATCGTGTCTAACGAGAATGAAGACGCCACCAGAGGCCCTGTCGGTGTCCACTTGATGTCTGTGATAGCAAGCAAAGTTGTTAAGGGAGTAATGGTAGGTAGTTTTCAAGAAAGTTTTTTGTAGGCAGAAGACAACCAGCTTAAAGGTGGAGGCCAGAAGGTCAATTTCTTCAGAATTGGCCTTAAGGCTCCTAATGTTACATTGTATGATGTTGTGGGTGTTATTGTAATTGCTTGTGGTGTACGCCATAAGGATGCGGGGAAGGGGGAGGGTTGTCTGGAGGAAGATCTGTTGGGTCTGAGTTGGCTTGTTTGTTTTTTTGGATCTGTTTCTTTGGGAGCAATTGTTTTTGAAAATTGGACGAGAAGTATGATCGGTGTGTTCGGCAATCGAACAATCCATATTCTCTTCAGTGTCATGCATGTGGGTTTGGGTGGCGGGTTGTTTGTTGTTTGGTTGTTTGTTGATTGGTTGTTTGTTGGTTGGTTTGTTGATTGTTAGCTTGGTTGGTTTTAGTTTAATGTATGATGGTGTTAGTGGTGTTGGTGTCGGTGGGGGCTTTAGAGTAAGAAGGGAGGTTGAGGAGAGAAGTGGTGGTGGAGGTGGTGGGGTATTGGGTGTGGTTGGGTTGTTGGAAATGGTGATGGGCTTAGGAATAGGTAAGAAGAGCCAGGTGAGGTCGGTTTGGGCATGGGAGTTAGTTTTTGTTGTGTTAGTTGTGTTGGAGGGGGCGGAATTGGAGTTAGAGGAGACTACCTTTTACGAGCTCTTCTCGTCTCTTCATTGCATGTCTAATGTAATCTCAAAAATTATCAGCAAACTTACTTTTCTGTACATGTGAGATGAAATTATAAAATGAACAGTTGTGAGCAAGGTCAGAAAGAAAATTTTGTCTTAAATCATTATAACTAGAACAAATTGCTAAAAAGTGGTATTCATTTTTCACACAATAACTATCTTAGAAGCAACTTTCCTGAAGCAGTCAAGCAATTTCTCATTGTTCTCAGGACTAGAATTTGGTGATCTATACACAACACCAACAACCACTGAACTACCAACATCGCCATCAACAATAACCTCACACCATAGGCAATTCGAAAAACCAAAAGAAAACTGAGCAGTCCAATCTATGCAATTAAAACTGTCATTTACAAAGAACAGAACTCCAACTCCTCTACCATTGAGAGTATCTAATCTGTCTTGCCTGTAAACTGAGTAACCTGAAATATGAGTCTCTGAAAGACTAATTTGACTATAAATCCACCACTAAGTAATACCAATTATATCAGGTCTACTAATCGAAAGTTCAGCCAGAAGCTCATCACGCTTATTCAAAATGCTACAAACATTTGAAAACATAGCGTTAACTCTACCACTAGAAGAACGATCTCTATCCCCAGAAACATGCCTGACAGGCAGGTTTAACTCTCGCCCCGTGACTAGTTTAAAGGACTCAGATCCTTAATTTCCCTATTGACACCCATAGCAAGAACACGAGCACCTTTCCTAGTTAAATGCAAACCATCTCTCATGAACCAATCAACCCAAGTTTCAAATTTATGCCAAAATTTACAAAACCAAACTCAAACAGACAACAAATACTCTCTCGTCAAGTATTGATCAACAACATCTCATCTGTCATTAAGGAAGTATCCCTATGCGGCAACAGACCAACAACTAGAACCCTACAACCTGTGTCCTTCGACTTGAATAACAAAAGCATGAAACTACGCCTAACAGAATCAACAGTTCTCCGTGAAATAAATTCTCAACACGAGAACTAACGCCATCAAGCCCCTAGAAGACACACCCTAATCCTTCTACTGCAATCTACTCCAAAAAACTTTGTGTCAACATACGTAACAAGTGAATACCCTATCCACAACACCTTATCCCTAACAGAATCCACAGGCAGAGTACGAGACGAATCAACAACCTCAAAACCAATGGTACCTGTACAATAAAAGGAACATTACTGATTGCAGACCTGTCACTAATGAATATGGTTTATTCCTATTCCCTACCACTGTCCAGAATTTATGTCTTCTTTAATGCCACAACATGTGTTGTGAAAATATTCACTGAATGTTAGTCATCTAGGTGTTTGCAATCTAATTAATGTTAAACATCAAGGATTATGCAATTTACTGAATGTTGGCATCCAGGAGTCTACAATTTACTGAATGCTAACCATCAAGGAAACTACAATCTATTGAATGTTAGCCATCAAGGAGTCTACAATCTATTGAATGTTAGCCATCAAGGAGTCTACAATCTATTGAATGTTAGCTATAAGGGAGTCTACTTAAATCATCGAGAAGTCTACAATCTACTTAATGTTAGTCATAGGGGAGCCTACAATCTACTGAATGTTAGCCATCGAGGAGTCTACAATCTACTGAATGTTAGCCATAAGGGAGTCTACTTAAATCATCGAGAAGTCTACAATCTACTTAATGTTAGTCATAGGGGAGCCTACAATCTACTGAATGTTAGCCATCAAGGAGTCTACAATCTACTGAATGTTAGCCATAAGGGAGTCTACTTAAATCATCGAGAAGTCTACAATCTACTGAATGTTAGCCATCAAGGAATCTACAATCAATTGAATGTTAGCCATCATGGAGTCTACAATCTACTGAATGTCAGCCATAAAGGAGTCTACAATCTACTAAATGTTAGCCATCAAAGAGTCATACTATCCACTGAATGTAAGTCATAGGGGAGCCTACAATCTACTGAATGTTAGCCATAGAGGAGCCTACAATCTACTGAATGTTAGCCATCAAGGAGTCATTCTATCCACTGAATGTTAGCCATAGAGCCTACAATCTACTGAATGTTAACCATCAAGGAGTCTACAATCTACTGAATGTTAGCCATCAATGAGTCATTCTATTCACTGAATGTTAGCCATAGAGCCTACAATCTACTAAATGTTGGCCATCAAGAAGTCATTCTATTCACTAAATGTTAGCCATAGAGCCTACAATCTACTGAATGTTACTCATCAAGGAGTCTACAATCCACTGAATGTTAGCCATCAATGAGTCTACAATCTACTGAATGTTAACCATCAAGTAGTCTACAATCTACTGAATGTTAGCCATAAAAAATTCTACAATCTACTAGCCATCAAGTAGTATACAATTTACCGAATGTTAGCCATCAAGGAGTCTACAATCTACTGAATAAAAGGAGTCTACAATCTACTGAATGGAAGTAGTCTACACACTACTGTATATTAGCCATCAAGGAGTCTACAATCTACTGAATAAAAGGAGTCTACAATCTACTGCATGGAAGGAGTCTACACACTACTGTATATTAGCCATCAAGGAGTCTACAATCTACTGCATGGAAGGAGTCTACACACTACTGTATATTAACCATCAAGGAGTGTACAATCTACTGCATGGAAGGAGTCTACACACTACTGTATATTAGCCATCAAGGAGTCTATAATCGACTGAATGGAAGGAGTCTACAATCTACTGCATGGAAGGAGTCTACACACTACTGTATATTAGCCATCAAGGAGTCTACAATCTACTGAATAAAAGGAGTCTACAATCTACTGCATGGAAGGAGTCTACACACTACTGTGTATTAGACATCAAGGAGTGTACAATCTACTGCATGGAAGGAGTCTACAATCTACTGCATGGAAGGAGTCTACACACTACTGTATATTAGCCATCAAGGAGTCTACAATCTACTGCATGGAAGGAGTCTACACACTACTGTATATTAGCCATCAAGGAGTCTATAATCTACTGCATGGAAGGAGTCTACACACTACTGTATATTAGCCATCAAGGAGTCTACAATCTACTGCATGGAAGGAGTCTACACACTACTGTATATTAGCCATCAAGGAGTGTACAATCTACTGCATGGAAGGAGTCTACACACTACTGTATATTAGCCATCAAGGAGTCTATAATCGACTGAATGGAAGGAGTCTACAATCTACTGAATGTTAGCCATCATGGAGTCTATATCACAAGCCCATCTTGATGAAATGAATTACCCCAATCTATTTGCTGAATAACTAACTAACACACTTTCTTTTAATTGCTTTTAGTAACTTTGTGGTATTCCTTGGGTTTTGAAAGTACTACTGAATGCATTTATATTATCATTATTATTGTCATTATTATGATTTTAATTATCTTGCACATCAGTAACTTCTCAGGCAGAAGTTAAGAGTTCGTAAATGAACACCATATTTTTCATGCTTGTCTTCTCGAATTGTGTTCAAAGAACCAGGTAGGCACTGATTGTCCTGCACTCAGGACCAACATTCAACATTTGATGGACAGTGAGCGCTATCCAACCATTTTGTCACAAAAGCTAGACAAGAAACAGGTGACGCAGACAACATAATTCGGCTCACGATGTTCGGTCCATCTGCCTGCCATGCTTCAGAAAGAAAAAAAATCCTAGTTGAATATTGTGAGACTCAAACCTGGAACCTCTGGATTTCTTAGTCTTGTTCTCGACTGACTGTCGAGATGCATTGAAGATTCTTATATCATTAATCAAAGTACAAAGAATAGCCATAATCCAACTTACATAGTAAGGTGTTGCTGTGTCAGATTTATTCTTTGTAAGAATATCCATGGTGACAAAATAGCATTTCTTTTTGGATCCACCATATCCTCATACGGGTACTGGGTAAGCTTCAGGAAATTAGAGTGCTGAAAGACATTCACAGAGAATACAGTCAATTCAAAGTATTTGGACATGTATTTTTTTACCTCGATGAATGAGCAATGAATTCCCCAAGCAGAACAGTGCTTGAAACGGTCACAATAACAATTCTAGTTTTTAAGTTATGACAAAGAGATGGTGTATGAACAGGAGTACAGCTAAAATTCGTTTATGAATTTCTTTCTATTTCTTTCCCAAATTAAAAATATAAGATGTTCTCAAATTGCCTTCTACTCTTAAATTTTGGTCAAGGTTATAACAATATCCAATTTGCTGTTTACGGTAGCCTACTTCTAAATTCAAAAGATTTGGGAAAAGAACCGACAAACAATTAGTTAACATAAGCAATTTTATAGTTTTTCTATTCTGAGATCACAAAATATTTAGCAATTTATGCTCATTAGATATCCAAATTTTAAAATACTGTAAAATGGACAATTTTTCACCAATTTAGATGTGACGTTGTTTTTTAACATAAACCTTCAATAAGGAAATAACCCTCACACTGCAGTGGCTCAGTGGTTAAGGAGTCATGCCCGGATGCAAAAGGTACCAGGTTCGATTCCTGCAGCAGGCAATGCATTCTTAATCTGTGATAGACTGGCGTCCCGTTCAGGGGGAGTCATGTACTCTCATCCGCTTGCGCTATGAAAAACCGGGGTAAGTGCCAGCCTCACATGAGCCTATAATGGCTTGGATGGATTAAGCCTCGCACACCAAATGCAACATATCAGCATTTAGCTTAACACACCAAATGCAACATATCAGCATTTAGCCTCGCACACCAAATGCAACATATCAGCATTTAGCCTAACACACCAAATGCAACATATCAGCATTTAGCCTAACACACCAAATGCAACACATCAGCATTTAGCCTCGCACACCAAATGCAACACATCAGCAATCTTTTATCAAGTCCATCACCACAAGCTTCAATTATTATATAAGTGAAATTAAATCAGCAAAACTTGGACCAAAATCTACTGAATATGGATCACTTTCCATATTTGTTTTTAAAAATATCAAGATATCCTAGTCAAATGATACAAATGTGAGCTGCATTTATACAAGTCAATGAACCATCTGTGTTCAACATTTTCAAGAAGAAAAAACAATCAGAAAATTGGTAAATGTGTATGATGCAAAATGGGCCACAAAAACCTGTTGAGGTCTTTTTTGCTACTTTGCAATCTTGATCTGGAAAAATCCAAAACCAAATTTGTGGCACATTATTTTTTTTGGAAAAGGCAACATCACAATTCAGAAAATGTTCAAATGTTGTAAAATTTGCCCCTGTGTAATTAGAAATGTGAAGGTAGTAAGTCTCGCCTGGCATATATTTTTAATTTTCTTATTTTACAATAAGTAACAATGCAGGTTTTTACAAGTAACATAGATTAGAAAAAAAGTGTTAAGATGTTTATGGCCATGGTTAACAATTCTAAGTATTAACCCAAGCAATTAATAATGAAAACACAACCCTTGACCCCCAACCAAACATATCTGACATGGCTAAACCTGTTCCACCAAACTATTGTAATGCAAATAATAATGCAAATAATAATAATAATAATAATCATAATTATAATAATAATAATAATTACTATAATATTAATAATAATATTTACTATAATAATAATAATAATAATAATAATAATAATAATAATAATAATAATAATTAATATAATCATAATAATAATAATAATAATAATAATAATAATAATAATAATAATAATAATAATAATAATAATAATAATAATAATAATAATAATAATAATAATAATAATAACATTTTTAATCATAATCATAATAATCATAATAATAATCATAATAATAATTATTTATATAGTGCAAATATCTGCAAGCATTCTAATGCGCTTCACAATAAGAAAAAAACTAAACAAAGGCAATATAAAAAAAGTACATTTTTAACTTAGACTTAAACAAACTAAGATTGTTAACTGAACTAATAGAGGCAGGCAGTTCATTCCAAAGAGCTGGACCTGTATAATAAAAGCCATGGTCACCTAATGTTTTACACTTAGTTCTGGGGACAAAAAGAAAGGGAGAATCATTAGAGCGTAATGAATACCTATTGCTGTGAATGGGGTGAATGTGATCAGAAAGATAACACTTTATGACCTTATGTAGGGATCTAAAAACAAAAACAGAAGTTTAAATTCAACTGAAAGCCAGTGAAAGGAACTAAGAAGGACTTTTAAGGAGGCATTGTAACAATCAACAACTAATTTGGCCGCATTATTCTGGATGCGTTGGAGCCTTTTAATGAGATCATTTGGAATATTGTGAAATAAACTGTTACAGTAATCTAAATGGCAATGAATGAAAGCATGAACTAGCGTATGCATGGTTGTCTGGGACATGTTTCCTCATTTGTTTTAGATTATATAAGTAGTAATTCCCAGTCTTGCAAAGTTTTTTTATATGTTCTTCCATTTTTATAGGTTCATCAAAAATAATTAATAAATTACGAACTTGCTTAGAAGGAGTACCATTAACAGAACAAATTTTGATAGAATTGATATTTATTTTAGAAAATCTTGAGGGAGTGCCAAGGATAATAAATTCAGTTTAAGAGTCATTAAATTTTAATTTATGTAATATGAACACAACAATTTATTTAATTTCCCTTAGTATAATTTGACTACATCCTCACTACTTTAAGAGATATATTCAAAGGAGTACTTAAATTATGATGCAAAAATGCTAATCAAATGAAAACAGAACTCCCAATACTCAACCATAAGGTCCAATGCTTTCCATACCTGCAGCAGTAAGATTTCTGAATATACAGCATTCCTAACTTAATAATGAGCAGAAGTCTAACATTCTGCATGGAATCTATTATGCAAATAATCTGCTTAATATGCACACATCACCTTACCATTGAGCATAAACAATTTTCTTCCCATATATCATTTGTATAAATAACAACACCACACCCACACTAATTTAGGAAATATCAGAGAAACATATCCATTTTTATTCAAATCGGCTAATTAGTATGCACACATAACTCCCCTTCCCCCCAATATATATATATATATATATACAATGCTCAATTATTTCTCTACCCCTGTGCCACTTCATAATTTAAGTTGATCGCACAAAAGTTGTTATGCAAATAAATCAATTAATATGCACACTACCCAATGAGTGTGGTCGATGCTCTTCACATATATGATACACCCACTTAGATTTAAGAGATATATAAATACAAATATTTTCATTGTTATGCAAATAAACTACTGAGTATGCACACTCCGTAATGCTCATATGAACAGTACCAATGTCTTTTACCCCTGTGCCAAGCTACATGAATGCACACCATTCATAACTTAAGTTATGAGCTCATGTTAAACATTTGTGGACACCAACGCCGCCAACTACGGCAAAGAGGATGAGGGAATGATCCCCTTTCTCTTCATCCTGCTTCGCAGGCAAACAAAAAGGGTCTAGCTATTCAAAGCAATCAATTTAGGTTTTCTCGTTTAAGCAAAATGTCAACAAAACTTTCTTACTTTATTTCACTATGGGAGATATATATAGTTTATTCCACTATGGGAGATAAATATAGTTTAAATAGTTTATTCCACTATAAGAGATATATATATAGTTTATTCCACCATGGGAGATATATATAGTTTTGAATCAAAATAGATAATGAAAGCATTTTCACATGTTTTACCTTTGAATTACGTATTTCCTCTGGAATAACTTCGCAGCAGCCTTGTGGGAGCAATTTGACGAACAGTTCATTTGATGTACACGGACCATCTCCTATTGGAGATAAAATAGTATACTTGAAAAAAACAGAATATTTATCCTTAAACATACAAAACAGTATCCTTAAACATACAAAACAGTATCCTTAAACATACAAAACAGTATGCTTAAGCATACAAAACAGTATATTTAAGCATACAAAACAGTATACTTAAGCATACAAAACAGCAATTTCAACACACAAAATAATATACTTAAGCATACAAAACAGTATATTTAAATGAACAAAACAGTATACTTTAGCATACAAAACAGTAATTTAACATACAAAATAGTATACTTAATAATACAAAACAGCATATTTAAACATACAAATTTGTTTGTTTGTTTGATGAGGGCTTAACGGCACCACAACAACGAGGGTCAAATTGTGCCTGAGAAGTTAGATCATTCTAGAGGTAGGAAGCAAAGGAAACAGGGGGAGATTGAAAGAAATACAAGAATTAAAAGTCAGAAAGCTGGGATCAAGAGAAGAGGTGCATGGGTGAAAAAAAACAAAGTAGAGAGAGGGGGTGGAAGAGGAGAACTAAATATGGTTGTAGAGGGAAGCATGATGAAGGAAGGAGATCATTTTTTTCGGAGAGTTTTTCTGGAAGAACTCAGCAATTGAGTTGTGGGGAGCGAGGAAAGCTTTGGGAAGGTTGTACAGGGGGCAA
The DNA here is from genome assembly GCA_020152595.1 of Chiridota heheva. Taxonomy (NCBI): domain Eukaryota; kingdom Metazoa; phylum Echinodermata; class Holothuroidea; order Apodida; family Chiridotidae; genus Chiridota; species Chiridota heheva. Next base: position 457,305 of record JAIGNY010001057.1, read on the forward strand.
GCAAGGAGATCATGATGGACTGTGAGGGTGCAATGGCAATTGTTGCAGAGGGGTTGGGGGAGCCAGGAAGGAGGTGGGAGTGAGTGAGGTGGGTGTGACCAATTCTAAGACTGGTAATATGAACGTTGTCGACATGAGAGACGTTGTTGATGGTGGGTTTGATCGGAATGGTGGGCTGGTTTGATATTTAGGGGTGTTGAGTCCTGTGTTTCATGTAATAACCGGGTTTGGTTGTGTTTTGGTGATCACGGTATTGAGTCCTGTGTTTCGTGTAATAACCAGGTTTGGTTGTGTTTTGGTAATCATGGGTGTTGAGTCCTGTGTTTCGTGTAATAACCAGGTTTGGTTATGTTTTGGTGATCATGGGTGTTGAGTCCTGTGTTTCTTGTAATAACCGGGTTTGGTTGTGTTTTGGTGATCATGGGTGTTGAGTCCTGTGTTTCGTGTAATAACCGGGTTTGGTTGTTTGGTGATCATGGGTATTGAGTCCTGTGTTTCATGTAATAACCGGGTTTGGTTGTGTTTTGGTGATCATGGGTGTTGAGTCCTGTATTTTTTGTATAATAACCAGGTTTGGTTGTGTTTTGGTGATCATGGGTGTTGAGTCCTGTGTTTCTTGTAATAACCGGGTTTGGTTGTGTTTTGGTGATCATGGGTGTTGAGTCCTGTGTTTCGTGTAATAACCGGGTTTGGTTGTTTGGTGATCATGGGTATTGAGTCCTGTGTTTCATGTAATAACCGGGTTTGGTTGTGTTTTGGTGATCATGGGTGTTGAGTCCTGTATTTTTTGTATAATAACCAGGTTTGGTTGTGTTTTGGTGATCATGGGTGTTAAGTCCTATGTTTCGTGTAATAGCCGGTTTTGGTTGTCTTTTGGTGATCATGGGTGTTGAGTCCTGTGTTTCTTGTAATAACCAGGTTTGGTTGTGTTTTGGTGATCATGGGTGTTGAGTCCTGTGTTTCGTGTAATAACCGGATTTGGTTGTGTTTTGGTGATCATGGGTATTGAGTCCTGTGTTTCGTGCAATAACCGGGTTTGGTTGTGTTTTGGTGATCATGGGTGTTGAGTCCTGTGTTTTTTGTTATAACCAGGTTTGGTTATGTTTTGGTGATCATGGGTGTTGAGTCCTGTGTTTCGTGTAATAACCGGGTTTGGTTGTGTTTTGGTGATCATGGGTGTTGAGTCCTGTGTTTCTCGTAATAACCGGGTTTGGTTGTCTTTTGGTGATCATGGGTGTTGAGTCCTGTGTTTCTCGTAATAACCGGGTTTGGTTGTGTTTTGGTGATCATGGGTATTGAGTCCTGTGTTTCGTGTAATAACCAGGTTTGGTTGTGTTTTGGTGATCATGGGTGTTGAGCCCTGTGTTTCGTGTAATAACTGGGTTTGGTTGTCTTTTGGTGATCATGGGTGTTGAGTCCTGTATTTTTTGTATAATAACCAGTTTTGGTTATGTTTTGGTGATCATGGGTGTTGAGTCCTGTGTTTCGTGTAATAACCAGGTTTGGTTATTTGGTGATCATGGGTATTGAGTCCTGTGTTTCATGTAATAACCGGGTTTGGTTGTGTTTTGGTGATCATGGGTGTTGAGTCCTGTGTTTCTTGTAATAACCGGGTTTGGTTGTGTTTTGGTGATCATGGGTGTCGAGTCCTGTGTTTCGTGTAATAACCGGGTTTGGTTGTTTGGTGATCATGGGTATTGAGTCCTGTGTTTCATGTAATAACCGGGTTTGGTTGTGTTTTGGTGATCATGGGTGTTGAGTCCTGTATTTTTTGTATAATAACCAGGTTTGGTTGTGTTTTGGTGATCATGGGTGTTAAGTCCTATGTTTCGTGTAATAGCCGGTTTGGTTGTCTTTTGGTGATCATGGGTGTTGAGTCCTGTGTTCCTTGTAATAACCGGGTTTGGTTGTGTTTTGGTGATCATGGGTGTTGAGTCCTGTGTTTCGTGTAATAACCGGATTTGGTTGTGTTTTGGTGATCATGGGTATTGAGTCCTGTGTTTCGTGCAATAACCGGGTTTGGTTGTGTTTTGGTGATCATGGGTGTTGAGTCCTGTGTTTTTGTTATAACCAGCTTTGGTTATGTTTTGGTGATCATGGGTGTTGAGTCCTGTGTTTCGTGTAATAACCGGGTTTGGTTATGTTTTGGTGATCATGGGTGTTGAGTCCTGTGTTTTCGTAATAACCGAGTTTGGTTGTCTTTTGGTGATCATGGGTGTTGAGTCCTGTGTTTCTCGTAATAACCGGGTTTGGTTGTGTTTTGGTGATCATGGGTATTGAGTCCTGTGTTTCGTGTAATAACCAGGTTTGGTTGTGTTTTGGTGATCATGGGTGTTGAGCCCTGTGTTTCGTGTAATAACTGGGTTTGGTTGTCTTTTGGTGATCATGGGTGTTGAGTCCTGTATTTTTTGTATAATAACCAGTTTTGGTTATGTTTTGGTGATCATGGGTGTTGAGTCCTGTATTTTTTGTATAATAACCAGGTTTGGTTGTGTTTTGGTGATCATGGGTGTTAAGTCCTATGTTTCGTGTAATAGCCGGTTTTGGTTGTCTTTTGGTGATCATGGGTGTTGAGTCCTGTGTTTCTTGTAATAACCGGGTTTGGTTGTGTTTTGGTGATCATGGGTGTTGAGTCCTGTGTTTCGTGTAATAACCGGATTTGGTTGTGTTTTGGTGATCATGGGTATTGAGTCCTGTGTTTCGTGCAATAACCGGGTTTGGTTGTGTTTTGGTGATCATGGGTGTTGAGTCCTGTGTTTTTTGTTATAACCAGGTTTGGTTATGTTTTGGTGATCATGGGTGTTGAGTCCTGTGTTTCGTGTAATAACCGGGTTTGGTTGTGTTTTGGTGATCATGGGTGTTGAGTCCTGTGTTTCTCGTAATAACCGAGTTTGGTTGTCTTTTGGTGATCATGGGTGTTGAGTCCTGTGTTTCTCGTAATAACCGGGTTTGGTTGTGTTTTGGTGATCATGGGTATTGAGTCCTGTGTTTCGTGTAATAACCAGGTTTGGTTGTGTTTTGGTGATCATGGGTGTTGAGCCCTGTGTTTCGTGTAATAACTGGGCTTGGTTGTCTTTTGGTGATCATGGGTGTTGAGTCCTGTATTTTTTGTATAATAACCAGTTTTGGTTATGTTTTGGTGATCATGGGTGTTTAGTCCTGTGTTTCGTGTAATAACCGGGTTTGGTTATTTGGTGATCATGGGTATTGAGTCCTGTGTTTCATGTAATAACCGGGTTTGGTTGTGTTTTGGTGATCATGGGTGTTGAGTCCTGTGTTTCGTGTAATAACTGGGTTTGGTTGTGTTTTGGTGATCATGGGTGTTGAGTCCTGTATTTTTTGTATAATAACCAGGTTTGGTTATGTTTTGGTGATCATGGGTGTTGAGTCCTGTGTTTCGTGTAATAACCGGGTTTGGTTATTTGGTGATCATGGGTATTGAGTCCTGTGTTTCATTTAATAACCGGGTTTGGTTGTGTTTTGGTGATCATGGGTGTTGAGTCCTGTGTTTCATGTAATAACCGGGTTTGGTTGTGTTTTGGTGATCATGGGTGTTGAGTCCTGTGTTTCGTGTAATAACCAGGTTTGGTTATGTTTTGATGATCATGGGTGTTGAGTCCTGTGTTTCGTGTAATAACCGGGTTTGGTTGTGTTTTGGTGATCATGGGTATTGAGTCCTGTGTTTCATGTAATAACCGAGTTTGCTTGTGTTTTGGTGATCATGGGTGTTGAGTCCTGTGTTTAGTGTAATAACCGGATTTGGTTGTGTTTTGGTGATCATGGGTATTGAGTCCTGTGTTTCATGTAATAACCGGGTTTGGTTGTGTTTTGGTGATCATGGGTGTTGAGTCCTGTGTTTCGTGTAATAACCGGGTTTGGTTGTGTTTTGGTGATCATGGGTGTTGAGTACTGTATTTTTTGTATAATAACCAGGTTTGGTTATGTTTTGGTGATCATGGGTGTTGAGTCCTGTGTTTCGTGTAATAACCGGGTTTGGTTGTGTTTTGGTGATCATGGGTGTTGAGTCCTGTGTTTCATGTAATAACCAGGTTTGGTTGTGTTTTGGTGATCATGGGTGTTGAGTCCTGTGTTTCATGTAATAAGCGGGTTTGGTTGTGTTTTGGTGATCATGGGTGTTGAGTCCTGTGTTTCGTGTAATAACTAGGTTTGGTTGTGGTTTAGTGTTTATGGGTGGTCCAGGTCCACATGGCACCAGAAAAACAATTAACTTTCTAGATTAGATGAATGGCAGATTTTCCAACCAATCACCATGAGAATTTTCCTAGGAACAAAATCTGCATAACTAAGTGGGGCAAAAATCCTATCCGGTACTGGCAACAGTACAGCTGGCTAGAGGCGCACACTCATGCAGTCAATGCAATATACTGTAAAAACAAATTTCTGCGCACACAGACTGAGTGACGACAAAATGGTGAACAACAATTGCGCTTATGGGCCTACTACAGGCTTTGTAAATCGATTCTCGTTACCCAAAAGGTTAGCAAACAGAATTTTGTTTTTATTCATTTTGCTAAAAACTGCAGATCCGGAGAAGTGCCATAAATGGATCAAAACTTACGACAGGACACAGAAACATTTAAATATCAATGCATTGGTCATGCATGATTAGGGGTTTGAGGTTTGTTTTCCTCATCTAGTTAACACGCTGCTGTGGTGGGTGTAGCCTATTTCCGTACTTATAGTGAGGTCAATTAACAAGTATTGTAATTCTGAAGTTACTTAGTACAAAAGGAAAATAAAGGTTGGTGCATTGAAGGGTTTTCTGTCTGATTTGCATAATTGGGATTGTACCTTTTCACCATGTGTTTGGTCAACCAGGGGCTGAAAAAACAACAAAACCAAATGTTTAATTATATCAGTCTGTCTTTTGTCGTTACTTTCACACCTGTTATTTCCATTTTCCTTTCTCTTTTTTGTTTCCTTTCCTCCTCATTTTCTCTCTAGAAACCTGCAAATAGTTTTGAGACATGTTTCATGATTCGTATCATGCTTGTCATGAGTTTGCGTCATGCGCCCTCAGGTCTACAGCAATAACCATCAAATCAATTTATATACATTTCTTTTATACACTTTTTTTGTTCAATAATTAGGCCTAAACATTGCAAATCTTGTAAAATAATCACTTTTTAACTAATTTTGGTGATTGATTTGTAACTGTTTTAATGACTTTTTTCTCAATAGATTAAAGAGGTGGTCTTATCTCACACCAAATTGCAATGACATCAGTAAGTACAGGAGCAGTATTTACACACATAATCAAAAATTACCTAGGGCCTATGGATTACAATCATTCAGAGATTCAGAGAAGCATTTATTATACATGATTAGGTACATGCACGTACAGTATGTATGTGTGTTAACATGATAGGCTGAGTTGAACAGAGCTGTATACAAATTCGTTGTTAGTTTTATCATGCCGCTATAAACTAAAATTAACTCAGTTAATAGCTCCATAGCTTAATTCAAATGTTTGTTTGTTTGATGAGAGTTTAACAGCACCACAACAGCAAGAGTCAAATTGTGCCTGAGAAGTTAGATCATTCCAGAGGTAGGAAGGAGAGTAAACAGGGGGAAAAAAGACGAAGAAAAACAGTTGACTGTTGACAAAAGCAAATCGCCCGTAGGCCAAGGACTCATCCACTGGGCCACATCAATGTTTGATGAGGTTGTTGCATTATTTAATCAAGTGTGAAATATGATCAAAAGAGGTACATCTAGCAATTGGTTGAAATTTCAACCAATCAAAATATTAGAACTGAATGTCCTTATGCCGAGATCATGCCGTTAATGTAGCAAGGTGGCATTTTTTCTTACACTACAGATTGTAATTAGCCTCATACCTCCACAGGTTTGGTTTCCGCCAGGGCATTCACATCGTATGAGATCGCAATTCATCAATTGTGGTTTACAGTCATTCCTTGTAGTGCAAGTATCTAATGCTGCGTATGATTAAAAATAATTAATGATTAAAGCAGCTTAGATTAATGTTTTATAAAACAATTAAAAGTCATAAAACTTTTTTCATAAAAGATACAGAAGTTTTCTTACAAACAGTGGAAATGTAACAAGATAATTTCTAGCATACCGTATGTTAACATACAGGGTACCGCTGGAGTGATAAGTGAACTACTCATTTAAGACAACAAAAAATCTTCTGGGTCATTCTCCAGCACATTACAAAAGTGACAAAATGGCTCTAGTAGGTTTATTCTTTGCAATATTCCCATTGCTTACACTGTAACATTGTACATCCTTTCTTTCAATTAATTTGTCTGAAAATGCGCCAATCATATGATGTGAAACCAAGGATGTATGAACACATCCTTGGTGAAACTAAACAATAAGCAAGGCTTTTACACATCTGCTTTATGAGGCCATGCCCTCAATCCAAAAAACACAAGCTATTTTCCATTAATATTTGTAGTAAATTCAGCTGGAGGCAGCTGATGTCAAAACCAAGGATATGGGAAAGGAAAGTTATAATCCTGAAGATAAAAAAAGAAGAAAACAATACACAACAAAACATCATTTTGAGGGAATATTCCTGTAAAGCAATCTAGCTACAGTACTCTTGGCTCTGCCTGTTAATATTCCTTTAAAGCAGTCTAGCTACAGTACTGTTGGCTCTGCCTGTTAATATTCCTTTGAAGCAGTCTAGCTACAGTACTGTTGGCTCTGCCTGTTAATATTCCTTTAAAGCAGTCTAGCTATGGTACTCTTGGCTCTGCCTGGTAATATTCCTTTAAAGCAGTCTAGCTACAGTACTGTTGGCTCTGCCTGTTAATATTCCTTTAAAGCAGTCTAGCTATGGTACTCTTGGCTCTGCCTGGTAATATTCCTTTAAAGCAGTCTAGCTACAGTACTCTTGGCTCTGCCTGTTAATATTCCTTTAAAGCAGTCTAGCTATGGTACTCTTGGCTCTGCATGTTAATATTCCTTTAAAGCAGTCTAGCTATGGTACTGTTGGCTCTGCCTGGTAATATTCCTTTAAAGCAGTCTAGCTATGGTACTCTTGGCTCTGCCTGTAATATTCCTTTAAAGCAGTCTAGCTACAGTACTGTTGGCTCTGCCTGTTAATATTCCTTTAAAGCAGTCTAGTTATGGTACTGTTGGCTCTGCCTGTTAATATTCCTTTAAAGCAGTCTAGCTATGGTACTGTTGGCTCTGCCTGGTAATATTCCTTTAAAGCAGTCTAGCTACAGTACTCTTGGCTCTGCCTGGTAATATTCCTTTAAAGCAGTCTAGCTACAGTACTCTTGGCTCTGCCTGTTAATATTCCTTTAAAGCAGTCTAGCTATGGTACTGTTGGCTCTGCCTGGTAATATTCCTTTAAAGCAGTCTAGCTACAGTACTGTTGGCTCTGCCTGGTAATATTCCTTTAAAGCAGTCTAGCTACAGTACTCTTGGCTCTGCCTGTTAATATTCCTTTAAAGCAGTCTAGCTACAGTACTCTTGGCTCTGCCTGTTAATATTCCTTTAAAGCAGTCTAGCTACAGTACTCTTGGCTCTGCCTGTTAATATTCCTTTAAAGCAGTCTAGCTACAGTACTCTTGGCTCTGCCTGTTAATATTCCTTTAAAGCAGTCTAGCTACAGTACTGTTGGCACTGTCTGTTAATATTCCTTTAAAGCAGTCTAGCTACAGTACTCTTGGCTCTGCCTGTTAATATTCCTTTAAAGCAGTCTAGCTACAGTACTGTTGGCTCTGCCTGTTAATATTCCTTTAAAGCAGTCTAGCTACAGTGCTCTTGGCTCTGCCTGGTAATATTCCTTTAAAGCAGTCTAGCTACAGCACTCTTGGCTCTGTCTGTTAATATTCCTTTAAAGCAGTCTAGCTACAGTACTCTTGGCTCTGCCTGTTAATATTCCTTTAAAGCAGTCTAGCTACAGTACTCTTGGCTCTGCCTGTTAATATTCCTTTAAAGCAGTCTAGCTACAGTACTCTTGGCTCTGCCTGTTAATATTCCTTTAAAGCAGTCTAGCTATGGTACTGTTGGCTCTGCCTGGTAATATTCCTTTAAAGCAGTCTAGCTACAGTACTGTTGGCTCTGCCTGGTAATATTCCTTTAAAGCAGTCTAGCTACAGTACTGTTGGCCCTGTCTGTTAATATTCCTTTAAAGCAGTCTAGCTACAGTACTCTTGGCTCTGTCTGTTAATATTCCTTTAAAGCAGTCTAGCTAGAGTACTCTTGGCTCTGTCTGTTAATATTCCTTTAAAGCAGTCTAGCTATGGTACTGTTGGCTCTGTCTGTTAATATTCCTTTAAAGCAGTCTAGCTATGGTACTCTTGGCTCTGCCTGGTAATATTCCTTTAAAGCAGTCTAGCTACAGTACTCTTGGCTCTGCCTGGTAATATTCCTTTAAAGCAGTCTAGCTACAGCACTCTTGGCTCTGCCTGTTAATATTCCTTTAAAGCAGTCTAGTTATGGTACTGTTGGCTCTGCCTGTTAATATTCCTTTAAAGCAGTCTAGCTACAGTACTCTTGGCTCTGCCTGTTAATATTCCTTTAAAGCAGTCTAGCTACAGTACCCTTGGCTCTGCCTGTTAATTTTCCTTTAAAGCAGTCTAGCTACAGTACTCTTGGCTCTGCCTGGTAATATTCCTTTAAAGCAGTCTAGCTACAGTACTCTTGGCTCTGTCTGTTAATATTCCTTTAAAGCAGTCTAGCTACAGTACTGTTGGCCCTGTCTGTTAATATTCCTTTAAAGCAGTCTAGCTACAGTACTCTTGGCTCTGTCTGTTAATATTCCTTTAAAGCAGTCTAGCTAGAGTACTCTTGGCTCTGTCTGTTAATATTCCTTTAAAGCAGTCTAGCTATGGTACTGTTGGCTCTGTCTGTTAATATTCCTTTAAAGCAGTCTAGCTACAGTACTCTTGGCTCTGCCTGTTAATATTCCTTTAAAGCAGTCTAGCTACAGTACTGTTGGCTCTGCCTGTTAATATTCCTTTAAAGCAGTCTAGTTATGGTACTGTTGGCTCTGCCTGTTAATATTCCTTTAAAGCAGTCTAGCTACAGTACTCTTGGCTCTGCCTGGTAATATTCCTTTAAAGCAGTCTAGCTACAGTACTGTTAGCTCTGCCTGTTAATATTCCTTTAAAGCAGTCTAGTTATGGTACTGTTGGCTCTGCCTGTTAATATTCCTTTAAAGCAGTCTAGCTACAGTACTCTTGGCTCTGCCTGTTAATATTCCTTTAAAGCAGTCTAGCTATGGTACTGTTGGCTCTGCCTGGTAATATTCCTTTAAAGCAGTCTAGCTACAGTACTCTTGGCTCTGCCTGGTAATATTCCTTTAAAGCAGTCTAGCTACAGTACTCTTGGCTCTGCCTGTTAATATTCCTCTAAAGCAGTCTAGCTACAGTACTGTTGGCTCTGCCTGGTAATATTCCTTTAAAGCAGTCAAGCTACAGTACTCTTGGCTCTGCCTGTTAATATTCCTTTAAAGCAGTCTAGCTACAGTACTCTTGGCTCTGCCTGTTAATATTCCTTTAAAGCTGTCTAGCTACAGTACTCTTGGCTCTGCCTGGTAATATTCCTTTAAAGCAGTCTAGCTACAGTACTGTTGGCTCTGCCTGTTAATATTCCTTTAAAGCAGTCTAGCTATGGTACTCTTGGCTCTGCCTGTTAATATTCCTTTAAAGCAGTCTAGCTACAGTACTCTTGGCTCTGCCTGTTAATATTCCTTTAAAGCAGTCTAGCTATGGTACTCTTGGCTCTGCCTGGTAATATTCCTTTAAAGCAGTCTAGCTACAGTACTCTTGGCTCTGCCTGTTAATATTCCTTTAAAGCAGTCTAGCTATGGTACTCTTGGCTCTGCATGTTAATATTCCTTTAAAGCAGTCTAGCTATGGTACTGTTGGCTCTGCCTGGTAATATTCCTTTAAAGCAGTCTAGCTATGGTACTCTTGGCTCTGCCTGGTAATATTCCTTTAAAGCAGTCTAGCTACAGTACTGTTGGCTCTGCCTGTTAATATTCCTTTAAAGCAGTCTAGTTATGGTACTGTTGGCTCTGCCTGTTAATATTCCTTTAAAGCAGTCTAGCTATGGTACTGTTGGCTCTGCCTGGTAATATTCCTTTAAAGCAGTCTAGCTACAGTACTCTTGGCTCTGCCTGGTAATATTCCTTTAAAGCAGTCTAGCTACAGTACTCTTGGCTCTGCCTGTTAATATTCCTTTAAAGCAGTCTAGCTATGGTACTGTTGGCTCTGCCTGGTAATATTCCTTTAAAGCAGTCTAGCTACAGTACTGTTGGCTCTGCCTGGTAATATTCCTTTAAAGCAGTCTAGCTACAGTACTCTTGGCTCTGCCTGTTAATATTCCTTTAAAGCAGTCTAGCTACAGTACTCTTGGCTCTGCCTGTTAATATTCCTTTAAAGCAGTCTAGCTACAGTACTCTTGGCTCTGCCTGTTAATATTCCTTTAAAGCAGTCTAGCTACAGTACTCTTGGCTCTGCCTGTTAATATTCCTTTAAAGCAGTCTAGCTACAGTACTGTTGGCACTGTCTGTTAATATTCCTTTAAAGCAGTCTAGCTACAGTACTCTTGGCTCTGCCTGTTAATATTCCTTTAAAGCAGTCTAGCTACAGTACTGTTGGCTCTGCCTGTTAATATTCCTTTAAAGCAGTCTAGCTACAGTGCTCTTGGCTCTGCCTGGTAATATTCCTTTAAAGCAGTCTAGCTACAGCACTCTTGGCTCTGTCTGTTAATATTCCTTTAAAGCAGTCTAGCTACAGTACTCTTGGCTCTGCCTGTTAATATTCCTTTAAAGCAGTCTAGCTACAGTACTCTTGGCTCTGCCTGTTAATATTCCTTTAAAGCAGTCTAGCTACAGTACTCTTGGCTCTGCCTGTTAATATTCCTTTAAAGCAGTCTAGCTATGGTACTGTTGGCTCTGCCTGGTAATATTCCTTTAAAGCAGTCTAGCTACAGTACTGTTGGCTCTGCCTGGTAATATTCCTTTAAAGCAGTCTAGCTACAGTACTGTTGGCCCTGTCTGTTAATATTCCTTTAAAGCAGTCTAGCTACAGTACTCTTGGCTCTGTCTGTTAATATTCCTTTAAAGCAGTCTAGCTAGAGTACTCTTGGCTCTGTCTGTTAATATTCCTTTAAAGCAGTCTAGCTATGGTACTGTTGGCTCTGTCTGTTAATATTCCTTTAAAGCAGTCTAGCTATGGTACTCTTGGCTCTGCCTGGTAATATTCCTTTAAAGCAGTCTAGCTACAGTACTCTTGGCTCTGCCTGGTAATATTCCTTTAAAGCAGTCTAGCTACAGCACTCTTGGCTCTGCCTGTTAATATTCCTTTAAAGCAGTCTAGTTATGGTACTGTTGGCTCTGCCTGTTAATATTCCTTTAAAGCAGTCTAGCTACAGTACTCTTGGCTCTGCCTGTTAATATTCCTTTAAAGCAGTCTAGCTACAGTACCCTTGGCTCTGCCTGTTAATTTTCCTTTAAAGCAGTCTAGCTACAGTACTCTTGGCTCTGCCTGGTAATATTCCTTTAAAGCAGTCTAGCTACAGTACTCTTGGCTCTGTCTGTTAATATTCCTTTAAAGCAGTCTAGCTACAGTACTGTTGGCCCTGTCTGTTAATATTCCTTTAAAGCAGTCTAGCTACAGTACTCTTGGCTCTGTCTGTTAATATTCCTTTAAAGCAGTCTAGCTAGAGTACTCTTGGCTCTGTCTGTTAATATTCCTTTAAAGCAGTCTAGCTATGGTACTGTTGGCTCTGCCTGGTAATATTCCTTTAAAGCAGTCTAGCTACAGTACTGTTGGCTCTGCCTGGTAATATTCCTTTAAAGCAGTCTAGCTACAGTACTGTTGGCCCTGTCTGTTAATATTCCTTTAAAGCAGTCTAGCTACAGTACTCTTGGCTCTGTCTGTTAATATTCCTTTAAAGCAGTCTAGCTAGAGTACTCTTGGCTCTGTCTGTTAATATTCCTTTAAAGCAGTCTAGCTATGGTACTGTTGGCTCTGTCTGTTAATATTCCTTTAAAGCAGTCTAGCTATGGTACTCTTGGCTCTGCCTGGTAATATTCCTTTAAAGCAGTCTAGCTACAGTACTCTTGGCTCTGCCTGGTAATATTCCTTTAAAGCAGTCTATTTACAGCACTCTTGGCTCTGCCTGTTAATATTCCTTTAAAGCAGTCTAGTTATGGTACTGTTGGCTCTGCCTGTTAATATTCCTTTAAAGCAGTCTAGCTACAGTACTCTTGGCTCTGCCTGTTAATATTCCTTTAAAGCAGTCTAGCTACAGTACCCTTGGCTCTGCCTGTTAATTTTCCTTTAAAGCAGTCTAGCTACAGTACTCTTGGCTCTGCCTGGTAATATTCCTTTAAAGCAGTCTAGCTACAGTACTCTTGGCTCTGTCTGTTAATATTCCTTTAAAGCAGTCTAGCTACAGTACTGTTGGCCCTGTCTGTTAATATTCCTTTAAAGCAGTCTAGCTACAGTACTCTTGGCTCTGTCTGTTAATATTCCTTTAAAGCAGTCTAGCTAGAGTACTCTTGGCTCTGTCTGTTAATATTCCTTTAAAGCAGTCTAGCTATGGTACTGTTGGCTCTGTCTGTTAATATTCCTTTAAAGCAGTCTAGCTACAGTACTCTTGGCTCTGCCTGTTAATATTCCTTTAAAGCAGTCTAGCTACAGTACTGTTGGCTCTGCCTGTTAATATTCCTTTAAAGCAGTCTAGTTATGGTACTGTTGGCTCTGCCTGTTAATATTCCTTTAAAGCAGTCTAGCTACAGTACTCTTGGCTCTGCCTGGTAATATTCCTTTAAAGCAGTCTAGCTACAGTACTGTTAGCTCTGCCTGTTAATATTCCTTTAAAGCAGTCTAGTTATGGTACTGTTGGCTCTGCCTGTTAATATTCCTTTAAAGCAGTCTAGCTACAGTACTCTTGGCTCTGCCTGTTAATATTCCTTTAAAGCAGTCTAGCTATGGTACTGTTGGCTCTGCCTGGTAATATTCCTTTAAAGCAGTCTAGCTACAGTACTCTTGGCTCTGCCTGGTAATATTCCTTTAAAGCAGTCTAGCTACAGTACTCTTGGCTCTGCCTGTTAATATTCCTCTAAAGCAGTCTAGCTACAGTACTGTTGGCTCTGCCTGGTAATATTCCTTTAAAGCAGTCAAGCTACAGTACTCTTGGCTCTGCCTGTTAATATTCCTTTAAAGCAGTCTAGCTACAGTACTCTTGGCTCTGCCTGTTAATATTCCTTTAAAGCTGTCTAGCTACAGTACTCTTGGCTCTGCCTGGTAATATTCCTTTAAAGCAGTCTAGCTACAGTACTGTTGGCTCTGCCTGTTAATATTCCTTTAAAGCAGTCTAGCTATGGTACTCTTGGCTCTGCCTGTTAATATTCCTTTAAAGCAGTCTAGCTACAGTACTCTTGGCTCTGCCTGTTAATATTCCTTTAAAGCAGTCTAGCTACAGTACTCTTGGCTCTGTCTGGTAATATTCCTTTAAAGCAGTCTAGTTATGGTACTCTTGGCTCTGCCTGTTAATATTCCTTTAAAGCAGTCTAGCTACAGTACTGTTGGCTCTGTCTGTTAATATTTCTTTAAAGCAGTCTAGCTACAGCACTCTTGGCTCTGCCTGTTAATAGATCTCTAAAGCAGTTTTATTTTTTTACAATGACAGTGCAAGGAAGTGAGGTGTACAAGATATCAACATTCTGGAAAGGACAAAATGTACAAGTCAATCATTTCTTTTAGGGCAAAACAGAAACAGGATGTAAAACTCATTTACCTCTTGAGTTAATACTCCAGTTTCCCAGGATGAGCAAAATCTGTTAAGGAAAGAAATAAAATAAATTTCAGCAATATTAAAATTTGTATTTAATAAAAGTGAATACCAAAGTGCTATTTTGTTAACCTAACTAAAAAAATTAATGAATCAAAAAGGCAGCTAGGGTTATGGATTGCTCTTATACTAACCACAAATCTCTGAAATAAGGTCACCACCAAAATATCTAAGTCATATAAGATTTTTACCTTTAAGCCACCAGGTTGGTCTTCGAGGACTATTTTCACGATTCTAGTGTCATCAATGTCATCAGGCCCCTAATTTTACTTTTTAGAGGGATGCCCCACTCTGCCTGTCATTGCTTTCGCCCTGCACATACATTTTGTTCACAAAAACATAGTTTTTAGAACTATTTTGCCTTCTTATGATACTGATTACGGTTTCCCAATATTAACAGATGCAGGGATACTTATTGCATTGAGAACTCCCTTTAGCCCTCAAAGCTGCCCTCAAAGTGCCCTTGATGCCTTATGGTCAGTGACATCCCTACCCATTTGTAGATAAAGCTACGGATTTGGTCATGGTTGCATCCATATTTATCAAAATATTTGCAATAATAATAGTCATTGAAGGACAAAGGACAAAATAAGTGGTACATTTTGTTTTATTAAGGTTCCGAATTTAAGGCCCCTTAAAAATATCATCAACTGATACCCTCGCAAGCATCAGTTTTGAGGGAATCCTAGATTTTATTTTGGAAAAAGCACCAATTTTTCTCGCGGATCAGTAATTCAGCATCCGTGCCTTTCTTTCTACTTTCTATCGAAATACAAACAATTCCTTCTAATATATATTAGCGTTGACCTGATCCAGAACACTGCAAATCGGCGAAATGAATTTGCTTTTGCAAAAAATTAAAATCGCCCACCCACATGACTTTTGAAACTGGGTTAAGGTGAAAGGTAATATATTTTGTAAACAAAATTAAACTAGATTTTTCTACTGTTTCAAAGACTGTTGGGCCTTACATCGGACTGAATTATGTTGTTTACATCACCTGTTCCTTATTGGGAGAAGTGGACAATGGTTGGATGGTGCTCACTGTCCATCAGCAGGCGCGGATTCAGGAAATTCCAAAATGGGGAAAGGGGGCATACACATCAGTTCTTACTATACTAACTTTCGTTCTGTTGTGCATGAGGTTTGATATAGAAATCAAAGACATTATTCTTCTCACACTCTAGCACTTAGACTTAATATGCAGATATCAACAACAAGAAGCCAGTTCATGGTTACGGATGCGCATGCCTGGAATTGATTGTGGGGTTAGGTCAAGTGGTATTAACAATCAGCGTGGTACGGTCTGATCATACGTAAACCAGGGCTTTCTCTGTGTAGATTCTACCACAGAATGCCTATATCATTATTATTACTATTATTATAATCATTATTATCATTATCATTATTATTATTATTATGTAATTACAACATTT
This sequence comes from Chiridota heheva, assembly GCA_020152595.1. Classification (NCBI taxonomy): domain Eukaryota; kingdom Metazoa; phylum Echinodermata; class Holothuroidea; order Apodida; family Chiridotidae; genus Chiridota; species Chiridota heheva. Next base: position 472,556 of record JAIGNY010001057.1, read on the forward strand.
GTAAAATGGAAAAAGAACATGCATATACATATTAAAATACATAACAGAAAATAAAAGAATATGAAAAGATAATAAATAAGGAGAAAAATTAAAGATAAAAGGTTTAAAACAGTAATTCTAACTCTCCTGTCTATAAATATATTGCCGCACGGTAAATGAATGAAATTTTGTAGACGTTTATTCTGTATTTTGGTAATATGTTAGGGGTTCAAAGGTTTCTGTTTAAACGTACTAGATGACTTTGTAATGTATTGTGTAAAGGATGGTTTTGTTCTTTGTTGATTTTTGTTTCTTTGTTTGTTTGATGAGGGCTTAATGGCACCACGACAACAAAGGTCAAATTGTGCCTGAGAGGTCAGATCATTCTAGAGGTAGGAAGGAAAGGAAACAGGGGGAGAATGAGAGAAATTTAAGAATAAAAGGTCAGAAAGCTGTGATTGAGAGGGAAGGTACATGATTAAAACAAAAACAAAGTAGAGAGGGGGTAGAAGAGGAGAATTAAATATGGTTGTAGAGGGAGGCATGATAAAGGAAGGAGATAATTTTGTCCGGAAGATATTCAGCAATTGAGTTGTGGGTAGCGAGGGAAGCTCTGGGAAGGTTGTAGAGGGGGCAAGCAAGGAGAACGTGATGGATTGTGAGGGTGCAATGGCAATTGTTGCAGAGGGGTTGGGGGGAGCCAATAAGGAGGTGGGAGTGAGTGAGGTGGGTGTGACCAATTCTAAGACAGGTAATATGAACGTTGTCGATACGAGAGAGGTTGTTGATGGTGGATTTGATCGGAATTGTAGGCTGTACGACATGGAGTTTGTTATCAATTTGGGAGTTCCATGAGATTTGCCAGCGGTCACGAACAAGAGAAGCAATAAGTGGTTTGATGTCAGAGAGGGTTGATTTTTGTCACCATTGCAATGAATTCCGATTTCAACCTGTCATTTAAAATTTCAATAAGCATGGGATAATGTAGGTTAAGAATCTCTGAAGTATACTTTAAAAATTTCCTGATTCTGTCTTTGTCTTTCTGTAAGATTAAATGATACCAAATGGGTACAGCATAAAAGACCTGTGATAAAATAACTGATTTAAAAAGAATAACTCTAGCATTAAGATTACAAAAAGATAAAATGTATGATAAACTCGAAACAACATAGTAAACTTTACTTAAAATTTTGCACACATGATGGGAAAAAGTCAGTTTATCATCAATACATACACTAAGATAATCAGTTTTTACACATTTTGCAACCTCTGAACCTTGAATAAATATGTTGTCTGATCTTTATTTCAAAAGCCCTGTATGTTTGACATTTTTGTTTACAAAGCACATTTCCTTTGGGTACAGCAACAAGTTCTTTTCATCACATTTTGACACAGACTCATCAACAAATGACTGGTACTCTACTTGATCCTCATTTACAGAATTTGTAGCAATTTTACATGAAATAGCAGTATCATTGGCATACTTTATCACACAAATATTTGTATTTGATCTTATTTCGTCGGTATAGATGGTAAAAAGTGCATATTTTCCACATGGCTTTGTGATATGCCATGTGGGAAATAGGTATGGATGCCATGCGGGACATAGGGATGGATGCCATAGGAGACACAGGAAGGGGTGCTGTGTACATAGGGTGGGATGGCATATAGAACATCTGAGTGGGATGCCACTTGGTACATCTTTAGGATGAAATACCATGTGGGACATAGAGATGGATGCCATGTGGAACATAGGAGGGTGGGACATGGAGAGTAGTCATGTCGGACACAATAGAGGGATTCCATGTGGGCATATAAAGGAATGACATGTGGCACATGGATGGGACATAGAGATGGATGCTGTGTGGTACACTTTTAGAATGAGATGCCATGTGGCACATAAAAATGGATGTCATGTGGAATATAGGTGGGACATGTGTGGGGTAGGGAGAGTGATTCCATGTGGACATATGGAAAATGGCACGTGGTACATGGGTAGGGATGCCATGTGGGACATAGAGATGGATGTCATGTGAGTGGTGGATTTTGCAGTTACTCCCGACCCGAACATTTTTAAGTAACCAGACATTACATCTATCTTCTTATCAAATACAAGGAACTTATTTTCAGTAACATGTCCACACTTAAAAAAAAATTAAATATGGCAACATTTTTAAATAAGGGTCATTGGTGCTGCATAGGAAAAACCTTGAATTTTGTTGTACTGGTATCAGATATCAGATCACAATCCACCAGCCATCACCAACGGCAGCCATAAACACGGCTGTCATCAGTCCGACCGTCACGGTACTACGGCCCTAGGTTAGTGAGTAGGAACTTTTCCTTTGTTTGCAGGTGTAGGCCTAGTAGTGCGCAAAAACGATGCAACGTGAAGATTATTATTACTAGTGACTGCGACTGCGCCTGTGCAGGAATAGTGCATACTTTCAATAATGCGTTGGATTC
>JAIGNY010001057.1:485000-497500 GCA_020152595.1 Chiridota heheva
ACTCGGTGCTCGGCATGATGCTGATGGGGCTCGGATTGGGCAACTGACATGACTGGGACGTATATATGAAATATGCCCGCCCACAAACGTTTAAAATCCAGAGCTCTAATGATATTAAGCAATTTTTGGGCATCCGAAACTACAACTTTCAAAAATCTTTTGAAGGAGAGGAGAGGGGGTGGGGAGGGGGTATCGACCTACCATAGCTGCGTCTATGAAATCAAGAAAGCTGAATTGTTTAACTTTTAGAGACAAATTTTCTTCTGCCTGTTTAAAAACGGTAATTCAAATGCCTATTTTTAACATTACAATTTAACATTGTCTTCTTTTCATCAATTATATTTTGCGAACTTGAGTTGAGGCGAGAAAAAGAAAAAAATCTTTAGGCTAATCCTCAACCGTGACCGCCTGCACAATTTTTCCCGAATTTTCTCAATTTTCCTGAGAATTTTCTCCTCTGCCTGTTTAGAAATGGTAACCTATATAGTGCTTATCTGAGTATGATTTAAATTTGTCTTCTTTATCGTCACTTAAATTTTCCGAACTTTGTCAGTTTGTGTTGATCTTCAGTCACTTTGGAGCATCAAAGGCAAGCCTCTTCAGAGCTTCTGGGGGCTTTGTCCGGACCCCTTCCCAGGGGTCCTTAAGCGGGACTGCTTCCTTTGGATCCCTACGGTGCTTTGCCCCAGAAACTCTCGATTTTTCTACATTTTGGAATTTTGTGTTGATTTTAAACCATTTTTGGACACACAAAAAAAGAAATTTTCGACCCTATCAACGACGCCGCCCGAGGCCATTAAACGAGCACATGTTGTTTCGCAGTTCCGCGTTTGGTACTTCAGGACTGTGCCCCCAATCTAAATGTCTGGCGGTGCCACTAGCTGGAGAGGGTGGGGAAGAGGATGCTCCCCATTTGTAATATATTGTGTAATTGTACGTCGGGTAAATTTGGGAGGGGGAGGGTGTCAAATTACAAATTTATTGACGAATAAGTTCGTCGCTACCAACAAAAATGTATTACATATTAAAATAAATATAAAATTTCTTGGATTTTGGATGCTAAGTGCTTCACCCCAGAATGTCGGCACTATAGTTTACGTGAAAGATCAAATGCAATTACAAGTCATTTCTTACACAATAAATTCTTATTTTTATTTTTATTTAAACAAAAACAGCAACCTGATGATTAAATGACTGTTTAAATATGAAACATTTAAAAAAGAAGGCTTTTTATTAGTACAGCAACCTAAATGAAGTCATCGAGTTGTAAATCTTCTCAAATTTCAGTAGGTAATTAACTGGTTCAATTCGTAATTTTTCTCAGTCTATTTGGTCAAGTTTTCATCATTTTTTATGAAAATTTTACAGACTGTTAGACTTTACCAACGCAGACTTTCATTTACCGACAGGTCTTCAATTTTACCGACAAGCGGGGGTGTAACACCCCGCACACCCCCAGTATTTACGCCTCTGGGCCCAGGTGGGCATACAATGATATAAACCAGTCCATTTGGGAATATTATTGGTTTTATGTGGGCAAGTAGTTTATGGGTAGAATATGGGCTGTCCCTTATGGCCTTTCTATGGGATTCATCTGGGGCCCAGGTGGGCGTGCAATTTTAGGCCATCCTATATGGGTAACACATGGGATCCATATGGGGTGTATAATCATCGATTGTGGTCAGTTGTTCCATATATGGATCAACTGAACCCAATAGATCGAGCCAAAAGAATAATTCTCTAGATACGCATACAGATACACAACTCATTAATTGCATATCTATTACGTTAAAGAAGTAACTTAATCAAAGTCATACCAGATCTGACAATTCTAATCATTTTGTGTTATCCATGCATCAGAATTGGTTCATTGTAATCCCAAAATTAAACATATTCACTTTATTTGTTTATCAAAACACAAAATCTGTTAAGCTGTCTCTCTGTTCTGATCACCAATAACCAAATTGAAAGGAAAACGGGAGCAAACTGTTTGCGGATAAATCAAATCAGATATAGTTTCTTTCAAATCTTAAGGAACAACCAGGCTGGATTTCGGCAAGAAAAAAGTTCCGCCCAACAAATCCACATTCATAGAAGGATCATTGATTGCTTTCAGGATTACCACCTTCCTCTTACAGTCACATTCATAGACTTCAAGAAGGCCTTTGATTCCATCTACAGAAAACTTATGTACCATGTGCTACGACATTATGGAATAACAGAAGCTGTGGTCAATGCCATATGCGCACTCTACAACAACTCAAAAAGTGCAGTAATGGTAGATGGCAACACATGCATCTTATTCTTTTGATGTCTCCACCGGAGTTCTACAGGGTGATGATCTGGCTCCATTCCTATTCATAGTGTAAGTAGACTTTATACTAAAGAAGACCACCTCTGATCTTGACTCTAAAGTTCTAGCACATCCTTGTTGCTCCAGTCGTTATCCAGTAAAAACTTCAAATGACTTGGATTTTGCTGATGACATTGCTCTGTTGGAATCCACTATTCCCCGGGCACAGGCCCAGCTGACAAGAACTGCAGCAAAAGAACTTGGCCTCATTAAAAGTGTATTCAAGATGGAGTATATGACTGTTAACTGCCATCCCCATCCAACACTTCAAGTATACGGTGAACCCATCAACCATGTTTTAGATTTCAAATAAGTTGCTTCCAAAATGGCATCTGCTGCAATCGACCTAAATAGACGAAAGGCATTAGCATGGTGCACTTTCTTGAAACTGGAACATCTGTGGAGAAGTCGCAAATTATCCATCTCTGCAAAAGTGAAATTATTCTGCACTACCTGTGTGACTATCCTTCTCTATGGCTGTGAATCCTGGATATTGACCCTGGACATGGAGTGCAAAATCAACGCTTTTGCTACCTCCTGCTTTAGGATTATGCTAAATATCAAACGGAGAGATCGTGCCTCATATGCCAGCGTATATGACATGATCTACACTGAGCCTCTTTTCCACTGTGTAAGGAATCACCAACTAGGATTCTTGGGACACATCCTTCGTCTCCCAGAGGAGAAGCCTGCTAGAAGATATGCTCTCTACATTCCAACCCATGGCGAAAGTAGGCTGGGATGTCCACGCACCTCTTATGGTAACTACGTTCAACGTATGTTAGAGCAGTAGAGTATGATGAAGACATCCAAGCAGAACAGATGGCCACACTTGCCAAAGATCGCTGTGCACGGAGAAATCTAATGGTCGCCTGCTCCGTAGCTGAAGGATGATGATGATGTCCACATGGAATAGCCCATATACCGCCCACATGGGCTTGACCAGATTTCCCCATGTGTTACCCACATGAGTCAACCCATATGCAGCCAACATGAGCTTGACCAGGTTTTCCCCATATGTTGCCCACATGGGTCATCCCTTATGCAGCCCACATGGGATTACTCAGGTTCTTTACATATGTTACCCACATGTGCCAGCCCATATTCCTCCCACATGGGCTTGCTCAGATTTCTCCACGTGTTACCCACATGGGTTAGCCCATAAGCAGCCGACATCAGCTTGCCCAGGTTTTTCCCATATGTTGCCCATGTGGATCATCCCGTATGCAGCCCACATGGAGTTGCCCAGGTTTTCCCCATATATTGCCCACATGAGTAATCCCTCTCATGCAGCTTACCTGGGCTTTCCCGGGCTCCCCCATGTGTTACCCACATGGGTCAACCCGTATGCAGCCTACATCTGGTTGCCCAGGTTTTCCCATATGTTTCCCACATGGGTCATCCCTCATGCAGCTTACATTGGCTTTCCCGGATTTCCCCCATGAGTTATCCACACGGGTAAGCCCTCATGCAGCCCACATGACCTTGCCCAGGTTTTCCTCATCTGTTGCCCACATGGGTCATCCCCCATTCAGCCCATATGGGTTTGCCGAGGTTTTTCAAATACGGGTACCCATATGGGCAAGCCCAAGTAGATCTCATATGGATTACCCCATATGGGCCATGCATGGGCTCAATATGGGTTGGCCCATGCCCAGATGGCCCGGTTCTTCCCCATATGGACCCCACGTTATTATTAATCGATTCGTTATGTTATATATTATGTGAACTTCTTAAACAGTTAAAGATAAGTGATCACAGTCTGTATGTTTTTAAAGTTACGTTTTTGTATATACATGAGAGAACAATTAAAACTAACAAAAAAACAAATCATATTGGATTGCGACAACTGGTCAAAATTAAAGGAAATTTAGGTAAAATACCCTGAAATTGTGGTAAACTGTGGCAACATTTCTCGAAAATTGAAGAAAATCTTCCGAAAGGTGAGAAATGAAAGAAATTTACCGAAAATTGAAGTTGAGTTTGTTGGAAACTTAATTTACCAGTGAAATTTTCCGCGTGAAATAGTTTGGGTTCTCCCCCTCCTCCTCCCCTCTGCCTCATGTAACCCTTCATATACGCCTCTGCCGCTACTAAATCTTCACAATTTATTAATTCCTAATCTTTGTTGCTAGATTTTACGTTCCACGATGAAGAAATTTCATGTCAGCGTTATTCGTAACAGAGTTTTGTTTTGCATTATTGCAGAGAAAGCACGTAAAACCATTGCACATCAACAAAATGGCGAACAAAGGATGCCACCGACTTTAGTACGCGTGCACCTTCCAGTGGTATATATAGTTTAGGGGCTATTTTATTTCGAAGATTGCACGAGTGTTGAAAAGTGACCTCGCAGTGTCAAATGTGACGTCCTAAAGGCAGATCAAATTACCCAAGACAATTTTTCTGTATTTCTGTCAAATAAGAAATAAAAAGTTTGTTTCTTTTACTGTAAGGTTCATGTAGAAGATGGTCAAAGCGTGTTCTTATACAGTTGTAAAGTGTATGTTATTTCCATCTCAATAAACAAAAAACATATATTTTCAGTAGTTTAGGAAGAAACATGAATTAAAATCAAAAGAAATAGGCCTACACAAAAATTGTTTTAAATTTGCCTTTCTTTATGACATCACAATGTACACTGTGAGGTTACTTTTCAACACACTTGCGCAATCTTTTTTAATGCAATAACCCTTAAAACGAAACTTAGATATCAGCATGATTTTTACACCAAATTATTTCTTTTATAGTCCTCTATTATATATAGGAAAATGAAAATTCATGGGAACATTCGCTTAAGCAGATCTTTCTAAATTTCAAAGGAGAATTGAACTTTGGTCATCATTTCAACTTGACATCTAGACATTGAGGAAGTCTTTATGTTTTTAATCAAGATGAGTCGATTCATCTCGAGGGCTTTTACAAGCTTGATTTCAAGATGAGGAAATTTAACTCTTCATGGTTGTCTGAGCAAACAAATGACGTTGCTTAAGAGTTCACGGTGAACTTAATAAATATGGTCGGGCTGCAGTTATGTATTTTTGCTTAATATCATATGCGTAAAAACAAAAAGTTGCATCAAACCAGAACCAACATGTTTTAAAAACCTATAAGGCCCCGTAATATCATTTATTAACTTATCACCAAAAACTGGGCGTAATGAATATTGAAAAGTATCAGAAGCAATCATTCGTAGTTCGGTAGAAAATAGAAAAAAACGGAAGTACGGACGCTGAATGACTGGACTGATGTGCGCAAGGATAATAAGCTAATATATATATATATATATATATATATATATATATATATATATATATATATATATATATATATATATATATATATATATATATATATATATATATATATATATATATATATATATATATATATATATATATATATATATATATATATATATATATATATATATATATATATATATATATATATATATATATATATATATATATATATATATATATATATATATATATATATATATATATATATATATATATATATATATATATATATATATATATATATATATATATATATATATATATATATATATATATATATATATATATATATATATATATATATATATATATATATATATATATATATATATATATATATATATATAATATATATATATATATATATATATATATATATATATATATATATATATATATATATATATATATATATATATATATATATATATATATATATATATATATATATATATATATATATATATATATATATATATATTTATTAACTTATCTGGAAGCCATTTTGCCGGAAAAGCGTCGTTGCGTTTCACGCGTCTTCACGCTCAGTCACATCACACGTACAACAAACGTATTGTCTGTTAACCTACATACCAGTTCAGCGAATTTTCTTGTTTTTGTTGGCGGCGGCGATTTTACTTCATATTTTCCTAACGTTTTATATATTCACCGGATATACGAAGAGTAACCTTTACGTGAACGCTATCTGATTGTTTGTTATACGTAGACAAAGCTTACATACCTGGCATAAAGTGCTCACTGCAAATCCTATACCGAAGGTTGAAAGACGTTGCGTCGTACAGCAGAAACCCACTTCGAACGTCGATCACAATCAGATGGAAATCGAGAAAACGTCTTTTTATTCCCCGGCACACGTCTATTAGTGTAACCAACGGCACAGCAAGATTCCGGCATAATTACAAAATTATCTTATATAACAGCATGCAAGCGTTTGTAAGTCTAAATAAGTGTACAGCAGACGATGTTCTCGCCCGACAAAACGGCAAAGTAAACAAAGTCATGTGACCTCATGACGTTAGCTGAAACACCCTAATAACGGACCCTTTTTTTCTTCTTTTTTTTAATTAAGGGGATACATACTGCGTGCATGCGCGTCGGGGTATAGGAAATTGTGGCAGCGGATTAAGAAACAATGGATTTACTTATCATAGGTCTGTCTGGTCATACGTAACAGAATGATGTAAATAGAAATAAGCCCTTAATTAAGTAATTTACAAGTGCCATTTTCCGCTTGCAAGTGGGAAAGGTTTGGCGTTCTTGCCCCCTGAGAGCCAACCCTTCCAATACGCCTGACATTAGCTGATGGTTAGCTTTTTCTTGCAACGAAGGACTTTGGTCGCATGACGACTGTGGTCGCATGACGACTGTGGTCGCATGACGACTGTGGTCGCATGACGACTGTGGTCGCATGACGACTGTGGTCGCATAACGACTATGGTCGCATGACGACTATGGTTGCATGACGACTGTGGTCGCATGACGACTGTGGTCGCATGACGACTGTGGTCGCATGACGACTGTGGTCGCATGACGACTATGTTAGCATGACGACTGTGGTCGCATGACGATTATGGTCGCACGACGACTATGGTCGCATGACGACTATGGTCGCATGACGACTACGGCGAAGGCTTTCACCATTTAGTCTGAGCTGAAACAGTGATGGGATGGTACTAATTTCGGGAGAAATTACCCGAAATTCGGGAAATTTGATCTGTTATTCTTTTTACCGGGAGTTTTCCTAGAAAACAGAAACAATGAAATAACACGTAAATTCAATGTTTTTTTAATTTATTTTAATTCTTTTATTTGCTATTTAGGAAAATTCGGGTAATCTTAGGAAATTAGGAGTCCATTTTGGAAAATCCTTGATAGAGTTGTGGAAGCACTGTAGTGGTTTGACATACAGACACGAAAGCGCAAATTTAAAACCGTTATTGTTCACTTTTTGCATAATTTCTTGAATTAAGAAGCTATATTGTATAGTGGTTTGAAGCGGAAAGTTATAGGGGGAAAATAGCTAAGAAGTTGTCAAGTTGATATGTATATTATTTGAAGTTGCACAGAGGACCATTATCTTTTATGAGGAAAGTGTCTGCAAATCATTGCTGCGTTGTTTGAAGCTGAAGAAATTCCATGCATGCTGTATAAGTCAATATGTTTAAAATTTATAACTACAGGCTGAGAAAGCTGTTTATTCAGTCAGCTTCCCGATTTGGGTGAACTAGAGCAAATGTGATAGAATCATGGAAAGAGAGAAATGTGATAGAATCATGGGAAGAGAGAAATCAGACTACGAACTGAAGCAAATATCTCAAATGCATTGTTTACAAATTAACTTATAGGCGGAATCTGGGGAAGTTAGGAGAGAAACTGCCCCACACCTTTTTCGAATTTGTATCCTTTGTATGATTATTTTTTTATTTTTTGCATCTCAGTGTGATTTGTGATTTCCCCCCACTTTTAACGTTTTCCCCTCCCTTCCTTAATTTTGATAATCAAATCCCGCCCGTGGTTCAAATTCAACAAATTGACTTATTTCATTTTTGGCTTTGTTTGTATTTTGCTATGAACTAATTGTTGAACTGATCTGTTAAATGAAATACATTGCCATCAGGTAATTGGGTCTCTGACTGCGTGCAATTCACATCAATAGTCTCCGTTCTTATTTAGTGCCACGTCACTTTAGCGCAACCTTGTAATATAGCTTAAGAATTGCAAAAGAAAGGACACATCGTCAGCTTATCCAATTAAACATTTTGTGGTAAACATACGATTGCTTTCATAATTTTAAATTGTTGAAAATCTAACCCTTTCAAGCAAAATTGCAGCTCGTCGTAAACCCCCAATGAATAAGAATATTATACCTTTAAAATGAAAGTCTTCTTTATTGATTTTTCCTGCGGCAAAGAGTTAATAACCACCGAGATTAATTTAAATTCACTGATTTATAAGGGTATTGTTTGACTGTACGAGAATATTCCGATATTGATTTATCCCATCTCTTCTTTCTTCCAAAAACATACAATAACAGCGCGCAGTGCAAAGAGCTTATAATACAGTCAAAATGATTAACTCGCCCTTTGTGTAACGATCTTTCGCTGTAAAGGTCTCTATAGTAACATGTTTAGATTTCCCTAGCAATATCATTGAAAACGTGAAAGATACATTATGTGGCTATAAAGACTCAATATTTTTGAGGACTCATAATATGTTTTTTTGTCTAGCTGGAGAATGGCAAAAACAATTTTTTATTTGCATGATGTACGATTCTCTTACTGTAATATTCTGTGTATGTAGAAAGAAAACGCTTTGGTTTTTCTTTTCTTCTATTTTTTTGGGGAGGGGAATATTTCTCTGTCATTTTGTTTTGTCCGTTTGTACGTTTGTCTGTGTTATTTTAACATCAACCTGGAGTACTTGCTAATTTTATGTGCATGAGACTCCTGAAATATAGAAACATAATTCGATTATAGATTATAGATTGTAAATGCAAACCTATAACCTGTTAAAAAGGAAGTATCAAAATAAATAAATAATGGCATGGGTGCCGGGGGAGGGGGAGATATTCGTTCTGCTTGTTCGTTTAAAAAAGGACAGGATTTATATGAAATGACTTCTTTTTTTTTGTTTTACTCTTTAGTAAAATTTAGCATCAGAACAATTTAAAGACCGCTATTTTGACAGTTTAGAAAAACAATTTAGGCCATCAGTCATTTTTTTGTTCTATGATTCCCCCCTCCCCCTCCCCCTACATTCTTAAAAATACTGGCTACACTCTAAATGATAAAGGGTTTGAAATAGTTTGAAACACGAATAAGAGCGTATAGAAGATACCTCTTGGGGAGGGAAGAGGTCAAGAGCCCAGCATTTTATTTCAATAGATTGAATTTAGAATAAATTTGACCTCCCAACTGGGAAGAAAGCACGCAACCGGGAAAGTCCTGCCCCTCTTAACCAGTTAACCGCGTAAGCTATGGACATAACTGTATATGGCTAATTGTTCAACCGATTTTCTTTATAGTATGCGATATATGGTACACAAGGACAGAAGGATATGTCAGTTTTTCTTGCTCATAAACGTGCGTGCTGGCGTCCTTAAAACCGAAGAGGCTCCTACAGTCCTAGGCTAAGAAGCGCGCAAATCGCTTTGTTTTCCATTAAATGTTTGCTGTTATTCGAAAAATCTCCAGCAATTTTTGAGAAATCTTGTCAAATTTGACCAAAGTTTTCAATGATTTTACCAAATTTTCCTGCAATGTTACCAACTTTATTCAAACAATTTCCCAATGTGTCCTCCCAACTGGGACGGAAGCGTACAACCGGGGAAAAATCCTCTCAGATATCCATTTCCCGTGGGAAATTTTCCTCTTTTTCGGGAAATTTCCTTCAATATTCCAGAATTTCCCTCATAATTTTCTTCAATTTTCTTCATTTTTCGAGCAATTATCTCCGATTTTCGGGAACTTTTCTTCAATCCTCGGGAAATTTTCTACATTTTGGGGATTTACTAACACAAAGTATCAATATACATCACAATTTTGTATTAAAATTGCACGGAGGAAGGGTTGCTGAACCCAGGAGGGCTGAGGTGCGGGAAGGGTGCAAGCATTGCTGCATATTAATTACTTTGAACGTTAGAGATCGAAAGCCCATTTAGCTTGGTTACCCACAGTCAGCATTATACTGGAAGGACTTCTGTCATTTTCAATGACAACTTTATGAAAGAGATTTAAACAAGATACGTAAAGATGAATGTATATAGATTTACGCATATATCAATGAATATATTTTGAGTTATATGCCGTGACGCAACGACGATTATACCTTACTATGCAAAAAAATATATAAAAAATCCCCGACCTCCAGAATTTTTTTATTGATGTTTACAAGGATCCCGACGGCCCAATATTGTCTATTGTTACACTAATGTTTCTATATCCTTTCATGAATCACAAAATTGGGAATTTTGAAAATCCCGTAAATCATCCAAACTCCTGCATAAATTATACTAGTTTTTAGCTCAACACCTCTTTAGGCTGGGTTTGAGCTGATGCAATGACTGTGGAAGAGCCAGTTTACATCGTTCGGCTTTAAGCCTTAAACTGTTAAGATTGCAGCGTTCATCACATGATTTTGCATGATGAAATACAGTGTGAGTATGTTTGCCCTACATACAGTTATCCTTGTGGGTATTTTTCTTGTTTCTCTTTCTTTGGGTGCGTTTCTTTGTGTGAATTTTGCGTTCAAAAAATGATCAAAAATTTCTCTAAAAAATCTGAAGCCCTTTGGATCGGCACGAATTGTTTAGTCGGTTCTTACATGCAGCTACCAAGCAAGTCCGCAGCAGTGCTGTAGATACTCGGCAGCTACCAAACAAGTCCTCAACAGTGCTGTAGATACTCGGCAGCTACCAAACAAGTCCGCAACAGTACTGTAGATACTCGGTCTATTAAACGTTGCCTTTCTTTAAAGGACTATTATACAATTTCAATCAAACTTTGAACATTCAATCTTTGATAAATTTATTTATAACATTTTTATGGAGTTTTGCATTGTTATGACCCGTGCATTAATTCCCGTTAATGCACGGCCGAATTATTTGGTTGATTCCATTTTCCAAACAGGTATTTTTTTAATAAAGCGATAAAATATATGAAAACTTTTTTTCGTTTTTCATTCTTTTTAGTTATCTTTCATGCATTTTAAACAAATCTAACACTAAGAATTTTTATCAACACTTCAATTACGTAACGTTCAAGACGTAAAAGAACGTTGAATGTTTTCCCAATTTCAAATTTAGATTAAAGGATTAGTTCAGTGGTCAAAGCATGTCCATCTTATATGAACAATGAAAGAGGACTTCAAAAGAAACAAAATGGTGAAAAAGCATTGCACAATCTTATTCCGTTAAGGAGACATTCAAGATTAAAGTTTGGTATCATTTCTGTAGAAACGACTGAAATCAGATTAGTTGGGATGTCATAGCCTTTGATTCCTGAAAGTCTTTATGTATTCTATCATATTTTGTCCTGCGATTTTGTGGCTTAAAACTGATGGGATATGTCAAAAAAGTAGTAAAACTGAAATTAGGATGGGTATTTATAATATAACACCTGAAGAAAGTTTGATGATAAATAATTTAAATAGTGAAAAAATGTAATAAATTTCTTTAAAATACATAAAGACTTTAAGAAATCGCAACTAGTCTGATTTCAGTCGTTTCTACAGAAATGACGGCAAACTTTAAACTTGAATATCTCCTTAACGGAATAAGATTTTTGAACGCTTTCTTCACCATTTTGTTTCTTTTGAAGTCCTCTTTCATGTAAGATGGACATGCTTGACCACTGAAGTAATCCTTTAATCTTAATTCAAAATTGGGAAAACATTCAAGTCAACGTTCCCTTATGTCAGTATGTGTTGAGCGTTACGTAATTGAAGTGTTGATTTAAAATTCAAAGACTTCTCGATATTATCAGTCACAATATTTTCAATAGGCAGTGATGTAGGAAACGGGGCAGCAGGGGCGACCGCCCCACTCTTAAGGGTGAAGGCAGACACCCTCTTTCGCCCCTACTTTTGGACATGTCATTGCTCCTCGACAGTTCTATGAGTTGGGGAGCCAGGGGAATGAAAATCAAATTTATTACGTTTTCGGGAGGCTTAATTCAAAATGAAAATTGGTTAATACTTCGATAAGAATATGTTTTGAAGCGGTTATTATATTTGTCAGCGGTTTTTAAAAGGAAACATTAAATTAAATGATGTGCTACACTTAAAGCTTTCTTCCAATAAGAGAAGGCAGCGCTCCTTCGCTA